>JAQOOD010000007.1:30311091-30822517 GCA_029633175.1 Citrus glauca | reverse complement strand
CTTCCTTGCTACCAATCGCACTAAACTCAAAACAAGTTTTAACTCTCACTTATGTGTGAGTAATTCAATATTTTTTTTTTCTCCTTCACAAGGCGAAACATATGTGTGTTGCCATCGAGTGAAACTTGGATGCTTAGACGCAAATCGAAAGATAATATGTTTCCTTAGTCTAAGGGAACAGATTTGATAAAAAGGAAAAAGAATTAAAAAAAAAAAGATAATGAAACAAATTTGAAAAGAATAAAGAAAAATGAAGAAAGCTAAAAATAAGAGAAAAAGAATAATTTTTGTTTGTAAAAGAGAAAAAAATAATAGAACGCGTTAACTACTTTGTTTTGTTGTTGTTGTTTTTTTCTTCTTTTTTTTAATGGCAAGTAGATGCGAAAGAAACCTCGTGATTTGCCAATCAAAAGAGGATTAGGACTCAACATGCAATGATACTTCTTATTAATTAAGAAAGCCCGAATAGAAAATAAAGAAATTGGAAATAATATCTAGGTCCCTAGTTTCTATCAAAATCATAAACAACATGTTATTGTCGAAAGCACATTTTTATTTTTATTTTTGTTTTTAATCGAAGGCTAAATATAATCTTTTACTATACAAATGAATTAGTTTTAATTTTTACACGTGCCTATGTACTTTTTTCCATTAACGTTTTAGTGTAATCGTTGGAATATGGTATCAATAATTTATAACAGACTCAAGTGATCAAAAGAATTATAGGATCACTTTGTCATTCTTCATTGAAATAACCCCTTTAAAGATTGGTGCAAGGAAAATTGAATTATTCCTTCTTATGTATATAGGTTCTTGTTGATATATATATATATGTATATGTATGTTAACCAAATAATGATTTGACTAAAGCAGTTATTAGCTGGCTAGGTTCTTACGAATCCAGGTGTTATTAACCCAATAATCATGTTGAAAAGGTGCATGAATTCTTTACGCGAAAGAAAAAGTCGACGCGGTTTCTTGACTTTATAAACTTTATGCTGAAAGAATAAACAAATTCATATTGTCAATGGTCAATAGTTCGCTTTATCTCAAATTTGTGTGGGGTAGATTTACGGTATGTTAGGTTTGGAAATATAAGGAAAGGACAAAAAAATTTAAAAAAAAAAGAGAGAGAGGAAAGGAATAATAGAAAAGGATGAATTTTATGTTCAAATTTATCTTTTTTTAATTCATTTTCTTTTTCTCTACTGTTTTTTTTTTCTATTCTTCTCTTCTCTTATCATTTCTTGCAACCCATCAGTGTATCCGATTTGGCAATTCATTAATTACTTTAAAATTTACATTTTAAATTCCATTATCGAGACTCATGTAATTTGTCAATTGACGGGTTTTATGTAGTGGGACGTGCTGCCTTAATATGCACAAAGCTTTCTTACAGCAAGACCAAGTTGAAAACAAGTATCTTTGGTTCATTAATTGCAATCAAGTTGTATTGACAACAAGACAAACATGGCACAAGTCATTTGCAAACGCAAGCATAATTTGACTGCTCGGGTCCGCTTAGAATCTTTGAAACTTCTTCTTTATATTTTTCATAGCGTACCTAACTTATAATTAGAGTTAAATAATTAACATAATTAACTCAATTAACTCAATTAGTTGCACGTATAATAATAACGAAAGATGGAGTCTTCTTTTGTTCGAATGGCCCCACGTGTTCGAATACCAATTTGGCCTACATATTTTTGTTCGCTACCTATATATTTATAGAGGTCAAACCCATATTTTTGAAAATGTAAATTTTGGCACATGAAAGTTACTGAAGAAGGATGACTATCTTGAATGTGGATTCCTAAGATAAAAATTATTCGAAAATTAACCCTTTTTTTAAATAGAAAGAGCCGAGATTTCTTTTATCATTTATGCATTAAGCGGGTCCAGCTACAATACAATTGTAGTTTCATACACTATTTTTTTATCTTTTTGTGATTAACTAGGATTCAATCCAAAAGTTGCTAAAGTTATTCCAACCGCATGGATGCACTTACTTGGTTATTAACAATGTTGTCCCTTATATTTATTAAAAAAAAAGAAAATATTAAATTTCAAAACTTTGACACATTAGTCCATCTAAATATTACATTATATGAGTCAAATGTAATTTAATAAATGAACATATTTATTTATTAAAAATATAGATGAATTATTTTAATTTACTAAAACACTCTCCATTTCCATTTACTTAAAATACCAATTGGATTATAATAATATTATCTTGTTTTTAGTGTAATACAATGTTGGATAAGGTTTTATTAAAATTTTGACAATATCAAAATGAAAAATAAATAAATGCTTGGATAGTCATTTAAATTTCATTTTGGAGTTTATAAATAATATTTTTAAAATAATAAATTTCTATATATAAATTTGAAATTATGTAAAATTATTTATACCTTATTACACGTATGAAGCTGATTAATTATTTATTTAATGTGAAAACAAATGTATTGTATACTATTTATTCTATTACTTAAATTTTAAAATTTTAAAGAATGAAACTTAAATTTAAAATTGTAAAAAATGAATAATAACTTAAATTAATAGATTGTGGGAGGTTGCCTTTCAAAAAAATTAAAATTAACTAACTTTTTAGGCTTCTACCATAATATTTTTATTTTTTGTTGTTAACATAAGATAAAAATTTAGTCTAAAAAACTCATTGTAGGGTCTCCTTAGGGTAAAAAAAAAAATTATTATTCCATGATAATTTGGTAGCCTAAGTTGTATTATTTTTAGTTTATTTATTCATGCCAAAAACCTTATTGAAATGAAATTTTAGTAAAGTAAATCTATCCCACCATCTTTAATCGTATTCAATAGACCCTAATTGATTATATCTTTTTATAGAAAGTAATATATAACTCATTCTTTATTACAATGGTAAAGAAAAAAACATAAACACAATTTATTTCTTTTGAGAAAATGCAAGTATTATGTTTTTTAGGTTTTGCGTTTAAGAAATTAATCTAATTTATGTAGTTAGAAGACTCTTTTTTTTTATGTTTTAGAATAATTATATGTTTGATAATGAAAAAATTAAGATTTAAAGTAGGACAAACTAATTTGAAAAGGAGATAGAGAGAATAATTTTTTTAGAATTTGAAAATTATTATATTTTAATTGGGGCTTATTACATAAAATTATTAAAACATATGGTTTTTATTGTTTATAGAAAACAATAGGGATTGCTAAAAAAAACACTAAATAATTTTTTTAAAATTTGAAAATATTATATATCTACTATTTAGGCAGAATACCCTCACCCACTTTTACTAAGAAACTGAAAGTGAAAGAAACCTCAGAAACGGAAGAAAGAGATGTAGAAATAGAAAAAACTTTCGAAAGGGGGGGGACCCGTGTGAATCAGCAAGGACCACCTTGCAAGGCTAAATACTCCTGGGTGACCGATAGCGAAGTAGTACCGTGAGGGAAGGGTGAAAAGAATCCCCATTGGGGAGTGAAATAGAACATGAAACCGTAAGCTCCCAAGCAGTGGGAGGAGCCAAGAACAATCAAACTGTTCGTAGCTCTAATTGCGTGATCGGCTGTTAGGACGATGGGGACAATAGAGAGTCCTCTAGCCCGGTCCCGTCCTATGTGAAGCTCTCCCCCAAAGCTTCCAAATCCTTGCTAATAAGAAATGATCCCCACTACTGAAGTGAGATCACATTGGGGCTTATTGAATAAAATTTTTAAAATTTATAATTTTTATTATTTGTAGAAAATAATAGGGACTGTTAAAGAAAATACCAAATTTGGGGCTTTGGTACTACGATTGTAAAGTAGTTTTGTCCGCATGAAGCTCAATTCTTATACAAGTTTGTATTTTACAAAACGTAGACGTTACAATCAATAGAAAATGTGTACAAGTGGGCTAAACTTTTGTCCATGTGTTCCGACAAGAAAAATTACTTAATTCAATCTCAATCTAACAAACATCTACTAATCAATATGTTAGCAAAACCTAAAAGGTCAACGTCATTAACATCGATCCTTTCTGGCAAGTGCATGCTCCGAAATTTCCTAGATTTTCACACCAGTAAATAACTATTCAAATCAAAATACGAAAGTATTCTTTGCGCGGCTCGCCAGCTCCAACTTTGACCTTGTAGTTGCAGCACACTAATGAATTTTGTCTATATATACATTTACAAATCAACACACCTCATTGCTGCTCTCTCTTTTTTCTCTCTTTGCCCTGCCATATTAAAATATTAAATCAAAATTTTAAGCATTTGCATCAAACAAAAGCAACCCAGTTGAGTATTTTCGAGTCTCAAAAGCAGCCATGGCATATTTTTTTGACATGGCGGTTTCTTCAAGATTTAGAGGAATGGAGATTTTAAACTTGTTGGCTTTATGTGTATTGATCTTCTCTTTAGCAAATATCGTTCCAGTGGCTGAGGCCAGAATTAGAAGATACAAATGGGAAGTGAAGTATGAGTACAAGTCCCCTGATTGCTTCAGGAAAGTTGTGATCACAATCGACGGAAGAACTCCAGGACCAACAATTCAGGCTCGACAAAATGATACCGTCATTGTTGAGCTTAAGAACAGCTTGCTTACTGAGAATGTTGCCATTCATTGGCATGGAATTCGACAGGTAGGATCATTTCGACATTTTTGGAATATGGAATCAGTTCATTTTAAATCATTGATGCTAATTTTGTGTACATGTGTAGATTGGAACTCCCTGGGCTGATGGAACAGAGGGAGTGACTCAGTGTCCAATTCTTCCTGGAGAAACATTTACTTACAAGTTTGTTGTTGACAGGGTGAGTTTTAATTTCGCGTCTTGAATCCCTCCGTTCAGCTTCATTAATTTCCTATGGTCAAAGACAAGCAAATTAGAACTAAAGTACTCTTTTAAACCTCCGTACCTGATAACGAAACTTTAACATGGTAATAAAAACCCCACGTCTTTTTTTCAATATTTCAATCTTGGGCTTATCATATGCAAGTTTATGCTTTCGGGTCAAGTGGCTTAACTGACTTGACACTCACTGTATTTGCCCTTCTAGACACCTTTGTTCTGTTTTTTTCTTCCCCTCTTTCTAGTTGAAGCATTAATTTGTTATTTTCCAGTTTGTTTTGTCATAACAAGTATATGTAACAACTAACAGCTAATTAATTAATTTCTTCAATTTTGAATTTACTGTAGCCCGGAACATATTTATATCATGCTCATTACGGAATGCAAAGAGAAGCTGGCTTGTACGGTTCAATTCGAGTATCACTTCCTGAAGGGGAATCCGAGCCATATGCGTATGACTATGATAGAAGCATCATCTTGAATGATTGGTTCCACAGAAGCGCTTTTGAACAAGCTGCTGGCTTGTCCTCTATTCCCTTTCAATGGGTTGGAGAGCCTCAGGTAATGAGCAACATATATCTAAAGTTAAAATTGCGAATTAGGATTCTCTTTTAATGCAATTTTTTTTTTTTACCTGACTAAATAGGGATTGGTGGTTAGTTGTTAATAAAATAGAAGAACAGTAATACACGTGTCACAAGAGATTTTTAAAGCTCAGGAAAGCTAATATTAGGATCTCGCTAAACCATTTTTTCATGTTTGATGTTTCAGTCACTTTTGATACAAGGAAAAGGAAGATTCAATTGTTCTTCTTTGAACTCTCCAAGCTTGACTGTTGGCACTATTTGTAATGAAACAAATCCAGAATGTTCGCCCTATGTTATAACAGTAATCCCTGGAAAAACTTACAGACTCAGGATTTCCAGCTTGACTGCTCTCTCTGCCCTCAGCTTTCAAATAGAGGTATGTGTTTTTTTATTTTCATTTTTCAAAACTGGTTTTTGAAAAAACACGGTTCCAAAAACATTAACAAACTTCGCATCCATATATAATTTCATATACACTTTGAAAACTTTTTTTGACATGATTTTTTTTTTCTTCTCCAGGGTCACAATATGACAGTTGTGGAAGCAGATGGGCATAATGTAGAGCCGTTTGTGGTGCAAAATCTCTTCATATATTCAGGAGAAACGTATTCTGTCCTAATTAAAGCTGACCAAAACCCAACTAGAAACTATTGGGCCACAACAAATATTGTCAGCAGGAACGCCACATTCACAACACCGCCTGGCTTAGCCATTTTGAATTACTACCCAAATCATCCCAGAAGATCTCCTCCTACGACACCCCCCTCAGGCCCCCTCTGGAACGATGTTGGCTCCCGCTTAAACCAGAGTTTAGCCATTAAAGCCCGGAAAGGATTCATCGTTCCCCCGCCGCAAAGTAGTGACAGAATGATAGTAATGCTCAATACACAAAATAATGTGAGTGGCAATGTGAGATGGTCTGTGAACAAAGTCACATATAACTTGCCTCACATACCTTACCTTATTGCACTCAAAGAGAATATAACAAGTGCTTTTGATCAAACCCCACCTCCAGATGGGTATGATTTCAAAAACTACGACATTTTTAGTGTTGCAGAAAACAAAAGTGCCACCATAGGTAATGGAGTTTACAGGCTGAATTTCAATTCAACGGTGGATATTATTCTGCAGAATGCAAATTCCATGAGTAACAAGACGAGTGAGACACATCCCTGGCATCTTCATGGCCATGATTTTTGGGTATTGGGCTTTGGAGAAGGCAAGTTTGATATCTACAATGATCCAAAGAAGTTTAATCTGGTGAATCCAATTATGAAAAATACAGTGCCTGTTCATAGTTATGGCTGGACCGCGTTGCGGTTTCGGGCCGATAACCCGGGAGCTTGGGCTTTTCATTGCCATATTGAGTCTCATTTCTACATGGGCATGGGAGTTGTGTTTGCTGAAGGAATTGAGAGGCTTGGGGAGTTGCCTTCTTCAATTAAGGGCTGTGTGCACAGGAAATAGTAAAACTTGTGGAAAATTAGGACACTTTTTTCATTTTTCCTTTCCTTTTTCTATTTTTTTTGGGTTAATAATTTTGACCCCAAGAAAATTTATCTGCTTGTAATTAGTTATCGGCGAAATTCATTTTCATTTGAAAGATCAATAAAAGATTCTTGTATAGTTGTGTTGTATGCTTGCAATGCATGGTGAGTTAAAAAAATAAAAAGAAAAAAGAAAAGCAGCTAAAAGTATTTTTACATATACAAATCCTAATTGGCACCAAACTCATTGAAGGATTGTGTAGTCAAAGTTCAATTGCTTTGGTTTGAAAGAAATTAATCAAAGATTTAATTGAGGCGCATAAAATGCTGGCTCCAATTCCAAAATATTACATGATATCAATTGTTTCTTTTGGCTGTTTACTTGATTTAATTCGCTCGAATCTTTTTTGTGGCCTCAGCAATAATTATCCTTCCAACAAAGAAGGCATAATTTTAGAAATAAAAGGTGGGTCAGATAAAAACCCCAAGGCAGAAAGGGACAGTTTTGTCATGTCATTTCAATATCACTAATTACGCATATTTTCTCATTTGATTTACTATTATTATTGTCCTTGAAAGTTTTAGGTACGCACATTGCAAATATACTTGAAGAAGAACTCGACAACTACACGGTTATTATGCGTTCAATTTCGGATGTGTAAATGTATAAATGTATAATTTGATTAAATGTATAATTTGATCAAATCTGCAATTTGATCAGATCGGATGTGTAAGAAGACATGAAAATTTATTTGAAAATAATTATACATTTATTTGAAACTTATCACCCTTTTTATTTAAGGTAAAATTTGAGATTTTTATAAAAATTTGTTGACAAAACATTAATTTGTATAAAAGTCGGACATCTACACAAACAAGCAAACAAATATTTACTTGCTTTAACAAATATATAAATTAATGAAAAATTTATCAAATGGGTTAAAATCGGATCAAAAGTTTCGATAAAATTTATGATAAAACTTATCATTCAATCTAACCATATATGTGCGGTTAGATTGAATGTGGCAAGTCCTCTCTCTCTCAATCAAAACTTTATTCAATCAAAAGTTTCGACAAAATTTATCATTCAATCTAACAAATATATGTGGCAAGTCCTCTCTCTCTCTCTCTATATATATATATATATGTGTGTGTGTGTGTGTGTGTTCCATAATACTTATAACATACATTCAATAATTTGATTATTTAATTTAAAAAATACTAATTTGTGAATCATATTACTAAATTATTAATTTTTTTTTAGATTACATCAAATTCCATAGTATCCCTTAAAACATAAAGTAAACATATATTCGAGTAGGGTATTACAAAAAATATAAAGAATTATGAAAAAAAACAAAACATTAATTAGAGGAAAGTGGAAAAATTATAAGATTGGTTTTGAAATTGAAGATTGATAGCCAGCTTCACTCATAAGATATATAACCCGCATCAGTTTTGTGCTAACATTACATGTTGTGTGGTCAATATGTTAAGAGATAGGGGATGCAGTATATTAATTAGTAATGGCAAATGGACCTGCAAATCGATATTTTTCTTTGATAAATCATAAATGATACACTTATAATTGTGATTAATATTCTTCAAGCTACCGTATTGTTTTGGTGTTGTAATTTCTTGTGCCCGTACTCTTCAAGCAAAGATATTTCCTCAGAAATGGAGTTTCGGATAAGTCTTACAAATATTAAGGCCACCGTATGTTAAAAGAAGCAATTGCTTAATTATGAAAAAAAGAAAAAGAGTGTCTATACAAATGTGATATCAAAATTTCTCTATTAAATAAGTAAATTTCCCTGAAATTAATAACTGTTTCCTTGGATTGCATTTCAATTACTAATTAATCTAAAATGCTTCGAACAAACACTATCTACAGTTTCAGAAACTCAACATGGTCTTATTTGGATTTATAATCTCTCTCCCCATCCTTTGAGAAACCTAAAAAAAAAAAAACACTGATGATGAAATTAACATCATAATAATAACAATAGTTTCCAAATAAAAAAAATAGTAAGAAAAACTAATTTTGCTTGAAAAATTTACTCAAACGTAGACATAAATCTAATTAGTTTCAAAAATCATCGTTGATGACACAGTGAATTCGTGCTGCACGTTAATAAAAAAACGAAAGAAAAAAGGATAGTAAGAAAAAAAATTTAAAAATATAAATGATTAAAAAAAAATCGCTGATGACATAGTTGTTCGAAAACCCATAATGCGTGTCCAATTCGAACTTATTTTTCGGTGATGCCGATAATGACATTCCTCGCCAGTCACCCCGTTAGACGCGGATGTAATTGAAATTATAGATGGGGATGAGACAGGTGCAGACAGTTGGTCGTATAATCTATGGGCATTATTGTCCAAATGTTCAATTTTTACTATTTTAGTACATGAGTTATTTTTTATAAAGTAACTAAAAATTTTGGGTAATTTTCGTGAATTTTTTGCAATAAGAAACCAATGTCAGACTATTGGTGCATTTATCTAAGTGATGTGTCCCCGAGCGCAGAGTACTAAATTGATATCCGATCCCATGCGTGACTTCAAAGAGGGTTTTCACTTGATTGTGCTTGTGCGCGTAGCATCTCAAAGAAGCCATCGCGATTTTCAGGCAAGAAGCTAAGTATATGGAAAGAAAAGTTTGTGAATGTGAAAGTAAATGTCCGTTTCCTCCCTATAATTTGAGACTTGGAGCGAATTACTCAGTTAGTCTATATACTTTAAAATGAAAAAAGAATAAATAGGTTTTTGCTATGTATTTGTTTCCGTGAAAATCTACTCATTATATCCAATAACTACAAAAGTAACGGCAGAGATTTTCTGGGTAATGTTTAAAACTTTATGTAGTAATTGGTAATTGACTCAAACTACAGTGGGTAAAAGAGTAGTTTCCGCAGAAAGTAAATCTTTTTTGTGAAAATCAAATTCGAATATACGCAGCAAACATCATCAAATGAAGGAAAATTTATGCTTTACTTAGGCAAGAGAATCCTTGCGCTATAAGGCTGTTAATTTATGAGAAATTTTCAAGATACATTTTTTTCTGGATACATATTTCAAATATTTTATTTCGAATAGAATGACATTCAACAAGGTGTCGTAATGTAATTATAAGGTAATCAAAAAATGAAGAAAAATAAGATTTCTTCTTTTATTGCTTGAATGCAAAAGCCTGCATAGCTTACAAGTGTATATTCCAAATTTAGTAAACTTTATTCTATTCACAAGTGTATATTCCAAATTTAGTAAACTTTATTCTATTCTAACGTCTCGTATTCGAAATTAATGACCTAGGAAAAAACCAGGAAACAAGAGAAGCTTGTTAGTAACAATCGTCCCAGAGAAACCAAAACCAGGGAGACAAGCCAAAACCAGGGTCTGTAAAACCGCTAACTTGAGATGATACACGAATCCTTATCGTACGCCAGTGTCGAGTGCTTTTTTTAGTTATCGTACGCTCCCACACAAAAAAGGAAATTAACTAACTAGCATCTCTAGCCAAGCTACGTGCAGGTGGAGAAATTTTAAAATGCATATAATATATCGTGTTAATTATATAATAAATAATATTATAATATGTGTGTATTTATTTTATAAATTAATATTTAAATAATGATTATATTAAATTTAATTATACATATTATGCATATATTAATTTATTATAATGTATTTGAGATATTCTAGAATTTCTTCGGTAGTAAACCAACTTCGGGTCGAGATTATAAATCCAAACAAGACCATGTTAGCTACTTGGATGTGTGGCAAGTCTTCTCTCTCTCTCTTTCTATCTGTACATATATGCTCCATAATACTTTACAACATACATTCAATAATTTGATTATTTAATAAAAATATATTGATTTATAAATAATATTACTAGAATATTATTTTTTGAGGCTCCATCAAACTTCATAGTATCCCATTAAAACATAAACATATATTCCAGTAGGGTCTTACAAAAAATATAAAGAATTATGAAAAAACCAAAAAATTAATTAGAGGAAAGTGGAAAACTTCTAAGATTGGTTTTGAAATTGAAGATTGATAGCCAGCTTCACTCATAAGATATATAAGCTGCATTGGTTTTGCGCTAACATTACATGTTGTGTGGTCAATATGTTAAGAGATAGGGGATGCAGTATATTAGTAATGGCAAATGGACCTGCAAAACGAGATTTTTCTTTGATAAATCATAAATGATACACTTATAATTGTGATTAATATTCTTCAAGCTACCGTATTGTTTTGGTGTTGTAATTTCTTGTGCCCGTACTCTTCAAGCAAAGATTTTTCCTCAAAAATGGAGTTTCGGATAAGTCTTACAAATATTAAGGCCACCGTGTGTTAAAAAAAGCAATTGGTTAATCATGAAGAAAATGGAAAAGAGTGTCTGTACACAAGTGATGTCGAAAATTCTCTATCAAATAAGTAAATTTCCCTCAAATTAATAACTGTTTCCTTGGATTGCATTTCAATAACTTATTAATAGAATATGCTTCGAACAAACACTGTCTCCAGATCTCATCAAATCCAAACTCAACACGGTCTTGTTTGGATTTGTTAGTTTCTAGGAAACCCTAAACGATAGAAGTTGACGCTGACATAAACAGAAAAGTACGAATTGATTCTATTCGTTTTAGGAAACCCCAAATGACAAAAAGTTGACACTGACGTTATTTGAGTGGGGTGTGATCGCGAAAATATCAATCCACTTTCTCTCTTTATTCTGCAGCAAGTACGAAACTCTCTCCGTTGGCTGGTTAAGTCTAAATTTGCGGCACGAGACTATAAAATCACGCCATACGACTCCATAATGGTTCATCAGAGACATAATAGAGAAGAAGAAAAGGAAGAAGAATAAGAAGCGTTGCATCCAATATGACGCAAATAAGCTGTCAGTGCCATCTTCATCTTCATCAACAGCACTTTAATCCTTCAAGGTACTTACGTACAATATTTTTCATTGCAATTTTAATTTTGGTTTTGCTTAGTTTGTCTGTTTTCAGTTGTATTTCAGTGCTAGTCAATTTCTTTTTTTTTTTTTTTAATATGAGCTTCGTCGCGCGCTTTCTCGCACTAACGGAGGGTAGCTTGCGGGAAGTGGACTGGGCCTGCTTATGTAAAAAAAAATTATTAAAAATATAAATGGATTATTTTAATTTACTAAAATACTCTCCATTTCCATACTTAAAATACCAATTGGATTATAATAATATTATCTTGTTTTTAGTGCAATACAATATTGGATAAGGTTTTATAAAAATTTTGACAATATCAAAATGAAAAATAAATAAATATTAAATAAATGCTTGGATAGTCATTTAAATTTCATTTTGGAGTTTATAAATAATATTTTTAAAATAATAAATTTCTATATGTAAATTTAAAATTATGTAAAATTATTTATACCTTATTACACGTATGAAGCTGATTAATTATTTATTTAATGTGAAAACAAATATATTGTATAATATTTATTCTATTACTTAAATTTAAAATTTTAAAGAATGAAACTTAAATTTAAAATTGTAAAGAATGAATAATAACTTAAATTAATAGATTTGGGAGGATACCTTTCAAAAAAATTAAATTTAACTAACTTTTTAGGCTTCTACCGTAACATTTTTATTTTTGGTTGTTAACATAAGATAAAAATTTAGTCTAAAAAACTCATTGTAGGGTCTCCTTAGGGTAAAAAAAAAATCATTATAACATGATAATTTGGTAGCCTAAGTTGTATTATTTTTAGTTTATTTTATTCATGCCAAACACCTTATTGAAATTAAATTTTAGTAAAGTAAATCCATCCCACCATTTTTAATCGCATTCAGTAGATCCTAATTGATTAGATCTTTTTATAGAAAGTAATATATAACTCATTCTTTATTACAATGGTAAAGAAAAAAAACATAAACACAATTTATTTCTTTTGAGAAAATGTAAGTATTATGTTTTTTAGGTTTTGTGTTTAAGAAATTAATCTAATTTATTTAGTTAGAAGACTCTTATTTTTTTATGTTTTAGAATAATTATATGTTTGATAATGAATAAATTAAGATTTAAAGTATGACAAACTAATTTGAGAAGGAGATAGAGAGAATAATTTTTTTAGAATGTGAAAATTATAATATTTTAATTGGGGCTTATTACATAAAATTATTAAAACATATGGTTTTTATTAGTTATAGAAAACAGTAGGGATTGCTAAAGAAAACACTAAATAATTTTTTTAAATTTGAAAATATTATATTTTTATTGGGCTTATTGAATAAAATTTTTAAAATTTAAAATTTTTATTATTTACAGAAAATAATAGGGACTGTTAAAGAAAATACCAAATTTGGAGGTTTGGTACTACGGTTGTAAAGTAGTTTTGTCCGCGCGAAGCTCAATTCTTATACAAGTTTGTATTTTACAAAACGTAGACGTTACAATCAATAGAAAATGTGTACAAGTGGGCTAAACTTTTGTCCATGTGTTCCGAAAAGAAAAATTACTTAATTCGATCTCAATCTAACGAACATCTCCTAATCAATATGTTAGCAAAAAAAAAAAAAATAATAATAATAATAATAATAAGACTCATAAGCTTCCAAAATCTAAAAGGTCAACGTCGTTAACATCGATCCTTTCTTGCAAGTGCATGCTCCGAAATTTCCTACATTTCACACCAGTAAATAACTATTCAAATCAAAATACGAAAGTATTCATTGCGCGGCTCGCCAGCTCCAACTTTGACCTTGTAGTTGCAGCATACTAATGAATTTTGTCTATATATACATCTACAAATCAACACAACTCATTGCTGCTCTCTCTTTTTTCTCTCTTTGCCCTGCCATATTAAAATATTAAATCAAAATTTTAAGCATTTGCATCAAACAAAAGCAACCCAGTTGAGTATTTTCGCGTCTCAAAAGCAGCCATGGCATATTTTTTTGACATGGCGGTTTCTTCAAGATTTAGAGGAATGGAGATTTTAAACTTGTTGGCTTTATGTGTATTGATCTTCTCTTTAGCAAATATCGTTCCAATGGCTGAGGCCAGAATTAGAAGATACAAATGGGAAGTGAAGTATGAGTACAAGTCCCCTGATTGCTTCAGGAAAGTTGTGATCACAATCAACGGAAGAACTCCAGGACCAACAATTCAGGCTCGGCAAAATGATACCGTCATTGTTGAGCTTAAGAACAGCTTGCTTACTGAGAATGTTGCCATTCATTGGCATGGAATTCGACAGGTAGGATCATTTCGACATTTTTGGAATATGGAATCAGTTGATTTTAAATCATTGATGCTAATTTTGTGTACATGTGTAGATTGGAACTCCCTGGGCTGATGGAACAGAGGGAGTGACTCAGTGTCCAATTCTTCCTGGAGAAACATTTACTTACAAGTTTGTTGTTGACAGGGTGAGTTTTAATTTCGCGTCTTGAATCCCTCGGTTCAGCTTCATTAATTTCCTATGGTCAAAGACAAGCAAATTAGAACTAAAGTACTCTTTTAACCTCCGTACCTGATAACAAAACTTTAACATGGTAATAAAAACCCCACGTCTCTTTTTCAATATTTCAATCTTGGGCTTTTCATATGCAAGTTTATGCTTTCGGGTCAAGTGGCTTAACTGACTTTACACTCACTGTATTTGCCCTTCTAGACACCTTTGTTCTGTTTTTTTCTTCCCCTCTTTCTAGTTGAAGCATTAATTTGTTATTTTCCAGTTTGTTTTGTCATAACAAGTATATGTAACAACTAACAGCTAATTAATTAATTTCTTCAATTTTGAATTTACTGTAGCCCGGAACATATTTATATCATGCTCATTACGGAATGCAAAGAGAAGCTGGCTTGTACGGTTCAATTCGAGTATCACTTCCTGAAGGGGAATCCGAGCCATATGCGTATGACTATGATAGAAGCATCATCTTGAATGATTGGTTCCACAGAAGCGCTTTTGAACAAGCTGCTGGCTTGTCCTCTATTCCCTTTCAATGGGTTGGAGAGCCTCAGGTAATGAGCAACATATATCTAAAGTTAAAATTGCGAATTAGGATTCTCTTTTAATGCAATTTTTTTTTTACCTGACTAAATAGAGATTGGTGGTTAGTTGTTAATAAAATAGACGAACAATAATACACGTGTCACAAGAGATTTTTAAAGCTCAGGAAAGCTAATATTAGGATCTCGCTAAACCATTTTTTCATGTTTGATGTTTCAGTCACTTTTGATACAAGGAAAAGGAAGATTCAATTGTTCTTCTTTGAACTCTCCAAGCTTGAATGTTGGCACTATTTGTAATGAAACAAATCCAGAATGTTCGCCCTATGTTATAACAGTAATCCCTGGAAAAACTTACAGACTCAGGATTTCCAGCTTGACTGCTCTCTCTGCCCTCAGCTTTCAAATAGAGGTATGTGTTTTTTATTTTCATTTTTCAAAACTAGTTTTTGAAAAAACTCGGTTCCAAAAACATTAACAAACTTCGCATCCATATATAATTTCATATACACTTTGAAAACTTTTTTTGACATGATTTTTTTTCTTCTCCAGGGTCACAATATGACAGTTGTGGAAGCAGATGGGCATAATGTAGAGCCGTTTGTGGTGCAAAATCTCTTCATATATTCAGGAGAAACGTATTCTGTCCTAATTAAAGCTGACCAAAACCCAACTAGAAACTATTGGGCCACAACAAATATTGTCAGCAGGAACGCCACATTCACAACACCTCCTGGCTTAGCCATTTTGAATTACTACCCAAATCATCCCAAAAGATCTCCTACTACAACACCCCCCTCAGGCCCCCTGTGGAACGATGTTGGCTCCCGCTTAAACCAGAGTTTAGCCATTAAAGCCCGGAAAGGATTCATCGTTCCCCCGCCGCAAAGTAGTGACAGAATGATAGTACTGCTCAATACACAAAATAATGTGAGTGGCAATGTGAGATGGTCTGTGAACAAAGTCACATATAACTTGCCTCACATACCTTACCTTATTGCACTCAAAGAGAATATAACAAGTGCTTTTGATCAAACCCCACCTCCAGATGGGTATGATTTCAAAAACTACGACATTTTTAGTGTTGCAGAAAACAAAAGTGCCACCATAGGTAATGGAGTTTACAGGCTGAATTTCAATTCAACGGTGGATATTATTCTGCAGAATGCAAATTCCATGAGTAACAAGACGAGTGAGACACATCCCTGGCATCTTCATGGCCATGATTTTTGGGTATTGGGCTTTGGAGAAGGCAAATTTGATATCTACAATGATCCAAAGAAGTATAATTTGGTGAATCCAATTATGAAAAATACAGTGCCTGTTCATAGTTATGGCTGGACCGCATTGCGGTTTCGGGCCGATAACCCTGGAGCTTGGGCTTTTCATTGCCATATTGAGTCTCATTTCTACATGGGCATGGGAGTTGTGTTTGCTGAAGGAATTGAGAGGCTTGGGGAGTTGCCTTCTTCAATTAAGGGCTGTGTGCACAGGAAATAGTAAAACTTGTGGAAAATTAGGACACTTTTTTCACTTTTCCTGTTCTTTTTCTATTTTTTTTTGGGTTAATAATTTTGACCCCAAGAAAATTTATCTTCTTGTAATTAGTTATCGACGAAATTCATTTTCATTTGAAAGATCAATAAAAGATTCTTGTATAGTTGTGTTGTATGTTTGCAATGCATGGTGAGTTAAAAAATTAAAAGAAAAAAAAGAAATGCAGCTTAAATTCATTTATCATAAATCCATATAACAGATTAACTATTTGATTTTATTTGGCACCTATACATTGATTTATAGGATCAAATCTGCAAATTGATCAGATCGGATGTGTAAGAAGACATGAAAATTTATTTGAAAATAATTATACATATGTTTGAAATTTATCACCCTTTTTATTTAAGGTAGAATTTGAGATTTTTATAAAAATTTGTTGACAAAAAATTAATTTGTATAAAAGTCGGACGTCTACAAACAAGCAAACAAATATTTACTTGCTTTAACAAATATATAAATTAATGGAAATTTTATCAAATGGGTTAAAACCGGATCAAAAGTTTCAACAAAACTTATCATTCAATCTAACCATTTTTTTTTTCCTTAGATAAACAACTTCTAATAAAATATTAACATAGTATACAAGATAAAGCTTCCAAAATCTTAAAGATCAATATCATCATAAAGTCAATTTCTTATTTAAACCTCACATCTCCTTCCAATCTCTTACTCCTAATCTTATAAGATTGAAGTTCCAACTTTTAGGGGAAATAATTAAATAACTTGATTCATCGAAAATTTTCATTAAAAATTACTTACTAACGTAACTTTCAACTAATATTTAAACCTCAAATATCTATTTTAATTTTCTTGTCTCGATTTTTTTTATATTGACATTCTAACTTTTGGATCAAGTAATTTAACATATTTTGCACACTTTACCTGTATGATCCACTTAACAAAAGAGGCTACATAGGGCCGAGCCCAGGTCTAATGTTCTCTGTTTCAAATTTTCAATTTTTTGTCCCATAGCATTTGTGTCCTAGCTTTTGAGTCAAATTTCATGCGCTCCTATGCAACAACAAACAAACATTTAATAAATTTTGCTCATCACGCAAGCAAAGAGAAGATTGCCTGTATGGATCAATTCGAGCATCACTTCCTGAATGAGAATCTGAACCATTTGCCTACGTTACCTTTCTCGATCATGGGATGTGTGAGCAGAAATTAGTGAACTTCTGGAAATTTGTTGCTTCGTAATTAAATTATTATTATTAATTTTTCTCATTTAAAATATATGTATTACGTTGGATTTTAAATTGAATTAACAAACAAATTAAACTTGGAATGTTTTACTTCTCTTCATCTTAAATGCTGAAGTAGAGCGAATCAACTAAACAAGCCAAATAGTATGAATCAGAAAAGACGGAATCGAGTTTTATTAATTTCCAACGAACAGGGCCTTACAGCCGTTATCAGTAATCCCTATTTCGTACTAGCAAGTTAGCAGTTGACTGCCCTCGTCACTGATCATCACAGCATAAGACGACCTTCAATCTCCACATTTGGTTTGCTAAACTTAGCTCCAGGCATCTCTAACCATCACAGACTATGATCATCTTCAATCCCTACTTCAAATATATACTACTTTTTATGTAAAAATTTATTATGCAAATTAGGTAATTTTATCTTATTTTGATGGTTTTACTGTTTGTCAAATTTCTCATCATTAGCGGCACCATACCACACACTTTTTGTATTTCTAATTCCATTACTTGTTGGAGTTATTGAAATTAATAATGCTCAAAACAAAAATAAACCCTAAAACATTTAAAATAAATAAAAACATTGAAAAGAAAATTGCCATTTGGCTGAGGAGTATTATATGTTGTTGTGCGATCAATTTTTTTTTTTCTCCTTTGTCGAATTCAGTCTTTGTAGTATATTTGCCTTGTCTTCTCTCTTTCTGCATTTAGCTTCTCTTCTACTGAGTTGCTTATTACAGGAATGCAACTGATATAAATATTAAAGCAACGCTGCTTTAGGTATATATGATATGCAGTACACACACACACACACACTAATTCGTATCCCAGTTGAAAGAAAAAAAGAATACAGTGAGAGAGAGGGAGAGAAGGGCGACGAAATTCAGTAATGAGGAAGCACGTGACAAGGGCCCTATTGTTGCTGTAGATTTTATTCATTTTGTGTTGAAAATGCTCAGTCTCATTCTCTAGCTACCTCTACATCACAAGTAAAGTTCTCGTGTATATATATATATTAAATCAAATAGTATGAGAAATAATAAAATAACAATTTACTAAAAAATATGCTGGGTACTTAAAGTTCACATGAACACAATTAAGTGAGCACCTAAGGTGAACTAAGATTTTGATTTAAAAGAGACCATGTCAAATAATTAGTATTAGTTAAGTTAATAGATTTCTCTTAGTTTGAAAGCTAGATTTTTCCTTACACACAGATTTTTTCTTGCACATATGTGCTAGTATTCAACAAATGCATATGCGATTGTCTGGCTTCTCTCATCTCAGTCATCTACTATTTACAATAGCCAATTGATATATATATATATATATATAATTAGTCGGCGAGTTGCATTGGGTTCCTACTTCCTAGTATATATACATACGTTTATTGTCCAATCTTAAATTTTGAATTTTGAAAATGGAATAATAAAAGAGAAAATATTGTCCACATTATTAATTCTAAATTCTTATTAATAACGTGACTATTACATTCACATCATTTCAGTTTTACATATTCAATTTTTTTAACGTTTTTAAATGTAATGCCTATATATAATAAGTCTCTTTTAGTCATTTGTTTGAGCCAAGGAAATCAATCTTCAATTTCCAAACCAAGCTTAGAAGTTTCTCCACTTTATATATTCATGTTATTATTTATGCACACGCATATATGCATTATTTATGTATGTATGTATGATTGCATGAATGTATGTAAACGCTTTCCAGAAAGGTCGGTGTGAATACATATACTATACATGGTGAATACCATAATATTTGACTAGAACGGAAAAAGAAATAAAAAAATAAAGATGTGCGCAGAAGCCGTGCAAAATGGGGACTACAAGTGGGTTTAGCCTCTTTGATTATAGTTTACAGAGACCTGACTGCAAAGAAATAGCTGGGCTGTGTTCACCAAACAATAATGACCATAACCAAGAATTGAAACAGTTACAAGCAATTTAATAAAGCAATAAAAGACAAGCAAACGAAGAAATTCAGCTACAAAATCATCATAACCAAGAAAAAGCAAACCAGAAAAGAGTAAAGTGTTTTAACTCTCCTCTTATGTTACCTTGTTAACTCTACCACGACCATAAATTGAAAGTGAAGATCAATTTTTGTATGTTACATTACAAATCATAATCTTATGCACCTATTTTCTTTTATATATAAATTGTATATATAGGTTAGGCAAATGTATGATCAAAGCAGCATAAGATCTTGAAGACCATTCCACCAAAATAACCCTTTTCTGTTTTTTTATTTTATAGAGAGGAGAATAGTTAGCTTTTAATAGGAGTACGTCAACTAACAAGTGGTCTACATAATATAATTGTGATCTGCTAGGTTGTGCGAGAAAGAGATTTGGCAATAAAGAAGTTTTCTAATTGATTATTGATTATTGATGATGTTCATTTTCATTGATATGCTTGCTCATTGAGGCAACCCTCCAGAAAGGCAGAAGAATTTCATTGTCTGGGAATATAAAAAGGTCTTTGCAAATTAGTCTTCTGGAAACAATGTTGATATGCCTCTCTGCCAATGCTGAGAGTCCTTTCTCCATAGGATTATACATCTGCATCAATCTTCATCGTTGTTTACAGCTTGCTTGAACTGGAAATTATTACCAAATAAAATTGAATTAAAACGACAGCATGTTCATTCAGCATGTCCTTTACACTATTTTAAATTTCATCTCCAATACTTAATGAAAATAATACGATAATTTTACAATCCTTCACCTTACAGATATGTGACTAGAAATTGGAATTATCAACCAACCGCCATCGGTCTACATAACGAAACAGATGATAAGTGTGGGGAATAAGAAGCTCTTTTATCGGCCTAGTCCTTTTCCTACAACGACTTGGAAAATTTGGAGCTCTTGTCACTGTCATGACGACATTTATAATTAATTAATATATATATATATATATATATATATATATATATATATATCATTAATTAAATTATATCTTTATCTGAAACCAACACTGGTGGTTTATTGTTCTATGAATAATCGAAATATGAAAATGGAATTTATAAAAAAATAAATTGTTCAAAGCTTTTTACTCAAAAAGAAAGGAAAAACACAAAAACAGATAGGGTTTGAAGGGGATTTAATTAGATTCGTTTCATTTAATAATTACATTGGAAGGATTAAATTTATTCTTGATTTTTCTTAATAAAATCAATATTTTAATAGCGACATGTTTTCTTTCACTTTTAATATCAGGAATTTAGGAGGAGGGAGATGGTAAAAGTGATTTTTTTTCTTTTTTTACCTTTATATATATATGTGTGTGTGTTCCATAATACTTATAACGTACATTCAATAATTTGATTATTTAATTTAAAAAATACTAATTTTATGAATAATATTACTAAATTATTAATTTTTTTTAGGTTACATCAAATTCCATAGTATCCCTTAAAACATAAAGTAAACATATATTCGAGTAGGATATTACAAAAAATATAAAGAATTATGAAAAAAAAAACATTAATTAGAGGAAAGTGGAAAAATTCTAAGATTGGTTTTGAAATTGAAGATTGATAGCCAGCTTCACTCATAAGATATATAACCCGCATCGGTTTTGTGCTTACATTACATGTTGTGTGGTCAATATGTTAAGAGATAGGGGATGCAGTATATTAATTAGTAATGGCAAATGGACCTGCAAAACGATATTTTTCTTTGATAAATCATAAATGATACACTTATAATTATCATTAATATTCTTCAAGCTACCGTATTGTTTTGGTGTTGTAATTTCTTGTGCCCGTACTCTTCAAGCAAAGATTTTTCCACAGAAATGGAGTTTCGGATAAGTCTTACAAATATTAAGGCCACCGTGTGTTAAAAAAGCAATTGGTTAATCATGAAGAAAATGAAAAAGAGTGTCTGTACACAAGTGATGTCGAAAATTCTCTATCAAATAAGTAAATTTCCCTGAAATTAATAACTGTTTCCTTGGATTGCATTTCAATAACTAATTAATAGAAAATGCTTCGAACAAACACTGTCTCCAGATCTCATCAAATCCAAACTCAACACGGTCTTGTTTGGATTTGTTAGTTTCTAGGAAACCCTAACCGATAGAAGTTGACACTGACATTAACAAAAAAGTATGAGTTGATTTTATTAAATTTTTAGGAAACCCTAAATGATGAAAAGTTGACACTGAAACAGGGGCGGATCCAGGGCTTAATATTATCCCGGAATAAATTTTAAAATTTATATTTTGAAGCAAACATAAAAATTTATATATAAAAATAAGTATATTAAATGAGGAGGAATACCAAAAATTTTATCTCTTTAAATATGAACTATAAACAAAAATAATTATAGAAAAAGAGTAAAAAATAAAAGGCAACTCGAATATAAAAACACTATTTTTTAATTATAGAATCTGACATTGCATCCTATAATAATATATAATTATATAAGGATTAAAATATCAATTAAGAATTCCAAATTAAAATAGATCAATACATATAATTACAATCAATTAAAAATTACAAGTAACACTTTTATGTTTGAGGTGAAGTACTTAATTACTAAACTCAATAAATTAAATAATTAAAATTTATTCATCCTTTCAAATTGTAAAGGTATTATTAGTCAAAAATTTTAATAATAAACTGAACTCAATTCAGTAAAAATGTATTTTGGTGCAATGTTTTTTTGTCAGGCGCTCTAGCTCTCTTTAAAAAACTAAATGTTGATAATTCTTCTATCAAAAGCTCCTTAAAATACTCAAATTTTATTTTCTAACTTGCCCTTTTAGTTAATATAACTAATAAATAAAATCTAAAAATTCACATAAAATTTTTATAAAATATTAATAATTGTTACTGCATGTTGTTTCTGTAAATACTTTTAATACTAGTGACAACGTTATATTATATTGACATATTTTTTTCAATTAGAAGTTTTTAAAATAAATTAAAGCAGTAATAAAATTTTAGCTCCCTAATGTTTTCAATCTATTCAATAAATATATGATTTAATCATTTTATAAAATAAGTCATTAATTTCAATTGAAAATAATACAATTGAATAAGGGACATATTTGTAAATAAAATAAAAACTCTATTGTTATATAAAATTGATGAAATCATAAGGGTAATTGGGTTAGGGACATATTTAAATATAAAATAAAAACTCTATTGTTATACTAAATTGATAAAAATATAAAGATAATTGAGTTAGAGACATATATGAAAATAAAATTAAAACTCTATAATTTTATTAAATTAATAAAAAATTAAGAAATATAAACGATTAGCCCACGTGTAATTCCGCCACTGCACTGACGGTAACTTTTTTTTTTTTTGATGTGATCGCGAAAAAGGATTATAAAGAAAATAAATAAATAAATAAAACCATGCGACAAATCTCTCCACGTGACAGATACGGTTGGATGAATAAGTCTAAGTTTGCAGCACGAGACTATAAAATCACAACTTGCGACTCTATAATGGTTCATCAGAGACATAATAGAGAAGAAGAAAAGGAAGAAGAATAAGAAGAGTTGCATCCAATATGACGCAAATAAGCCGTCAGTGCCATCTTCATCTTCATCAACAGCACTTTAATCCTTCAAAGTACTTACGTACAATATTTTTTATTGCAATTTTAATTGTGGTTTTGCTTAGTTTGTCTGTTTTCAGTTGTATTTCAGAGCTAGTCAATTTCTTTTTTTTTTTAATATGAGCTTCGTCGCGCGCTTTCTCGCACTAACGGCGGGTAGCTTGCGGGAAGTGGACTGGGCCTGCTTAAGTAAAAAAAAATTTGGAGTGTAGAGAGAGAGTCCTGATATGTTGAACTGAGTCACCTCGTCCGGTTTGATCACCGTCGACCCCGCCGGCTCAGGCTCAGCCTCAGCCCGAGCATCGTCGAGAGAATTTAACTTCTTCGCGATTGCGGCGGAGAAGTTGTTGCTTCGTTCTCGGATGAATTTTCCGAATTTGAATGAGTAATTACTTGGCGGAGGAGAAGGTGGCAAAGCAAACAAACCAGCTGGCTCCTCTGGCTCCGGAACTCCGAACGAGGTTCTCGGAGTAGAGTGAGAGAGTCCTGATATGTTGAACTGAGTCACCTCGTCCGGTTTGATCACCGTCGACCCCGCCGGCTCAGACTCAGCCTCAGCCCGAGCATCGTCGAGAGAATTTAACTTCTTCGCGAATCCGGCGGAGAAGTTGTTGCTTCGTTCTCGGATGAATTTTCCTAATTTGAATGAGTAATTACTTGACGGAGGAGAAGGAGGCAACGCCAAACCAGCTGGCGCCTCTGGCTTCGGCAACTCCGAATGAGGTTCGATTATCGTCATAAGGAGGCCCAGGCCACTTCCCGCAAGCTACCCTCCGTTAGTCCGAGAAAGCGCGCGACGAAGCTCGCGCTCGAGCTAGGCGTGCAGCCCACGCTCGCGCGAGGCATGCAGAGCGCGCTCGCGAGCAAGGCAGCGAGGGAGAGGCAGCTCGCGCACGGGCCATCTGGGCAACGCTCGCACGGCAAGGCAGCGCACGCTTGTGCGCGAGGCTGCCCATGCTCGAGCAAGGCATGCACCGCACACTCGCAAGCAAGGCTACGCGCAACTTGTGTGCATATAGTCACACACACACATATATGTATGTGTGTATGTATGTAAATGTGTGTGTATCTCTCTCAGTGTGTGTCCATTTTTTTTAATGTGAACTAAATTTTCGTTATAGTTTTTTTTCTTTAGTCCTCCGAGAAGGAATGAAAGCAGCTAAATTATATTTTTAATTTCTTTTTTCCATAACAAAGAGCACAGGCTTGGTTACGAGTATCTTGTGGCCTTTAGAGCAAAGGCTTGAACTTAATGGTCCCTTGTTAGACTGGTATATTAGATTTTTTCTTGCATTAATCATAATTTTTTTTAACTAAAACCCTTTACACACACACACATGTAACTCTTATAACATCTCTTTCCGTCTCTTTATTGTTGCTTCTGCTAACCTCTCCATGTATGCAAATTGATGGCTTTGCAGTGATGGCAATTTCATTTCCTCTATTCCGTACCTGAAAGTTTTTGGATATCTGAATTCGACCCTTGCTACTGTTGTGGGTGTGAACGTGCAAGGCACAACTAAGCAATTAAAGGAGACTCATGGAGTAAGTTTATATATGTTTCTTGCAACCATAATCATTCACTATATTGCATTTGTAGCGGATAAGAGATCTCAACGCAATCAAGCAAATCCTTCTCAATTCTGGGGCCTTATTGCTGTAATCTCTGGATCTCTTTCTACAATTTCATTGGTCTCCACATTTTTCACTTCTGCTGAAATCATTTGCTATATTGCATTGGGTTGCGCTGCTATTATCATTGTCGTGTATCAATATGGCATCATGTTTATGAATGTGTGTCGTGGATTTTACGATGACATTTTGACATGGTATGAAGCTATAAATATCTTTTCCACAGAACAGCAGCAACTGCCGCCAGTATAAATAAAGAAGTTCAGCAGAGAGATTCCACTTATGTTTCAGATTTTAATTAAACGAAAATGTATCCTCAATATTTGTTCTCATTAGAAGTTTGTTTTCATTCAATAAAATAGTTTTGGTATTGTATATGGTCATATCGTACTCTTAGGTATATCCTATTGATGTATAAAGATGTTAACTTGTTGACTAATATTATATATTTTCGCTTGCGGTCGCTGCAGCTTAATCGTGAAGATGATGTTGTTAACCAATTCCAAATATTGGTGAAAGATGGCTTCAATGTGTTGTCGTGAAAAAGTTGATGACAAGCATCCATAAACAATCCGCCATAGTTATGGTACTTGATATATATATATAAAGATAAAATTTTCTTGTTGAAATAGAGACTTAATTGCCGTTGCAAGGGCAAAGCAATAGAGTCACTAAAAAAAAAAAAAAGGTATCTTACAACAAAAGTTTAGTCACTAAAGATAAGAATTTAGTCGCCTTATATTTATTATGACACAACATAAATTGTTAGATTTTAGTTGGAAAAAGTGTGTCGCATTAGGCTCTAACTAGCGACCAAAATTATTTTCATCAATAAAATAATATATTATTGTGACTGAATTGTTTTTCCCAAATTTAAATTAAACAGTTATAAATGGTATTTAAAATAGTCGATTAAGATGTTTAATTGTGCAATCAACAGCACTATATAAATATTACCGTAGGTGATTTATAATGACTAAAACATTTGTCTCAAGGGTTAATAAAGATAGTCGCAAATGCTATTTTAAATTAAAAAACTTTTGACGGTTTGAAAATATAATTAATGACAATACATTCTTGTCACTAAATGTTAGCCATCAAGACGTTTATTTTTGTCTCCAATAATTAGACGTAATATTTTTGTGCTCAATAATAATTATTTATGACACCTTTTGTGGTCGCAATTGGTAGTCTTATTTTTTTAAGCACAACGTACTTTTTAATTTCGCTAGCTAAGTCGTATGCAAAAGTTTTTTGTGGTTATTTTCTATCGTAGCTAAAATAAAAAATCCAAGACAACCAATTTTAGTCACAGAAATTAATATCTAGTTACTGAAAAAAACTAGATTATAGAAGTGCTATTTTGCGACCAATTGACCATTTATTTCATTTCACATTATTTTGAAGCACAATAATGTATTTCGGCTTTTCGTAACTGGTTACCTGGTTAAAAAAATGTGACAATTTTGTATTGTTGGGAGAAAGAACCTCGACTACAAATTTTAGTCACACGAATTGAACAAAAATATGACTGATAGGAATTCAAAATTCGATAGTACGTAGCAAAATCTAAAGAAGGTTAAAGATAAGAGTAGGTAATTTATAAAAACTTTCTCTATGGTCTCAGCATTTACAAAAAGTATCAAACCCCTTAAAGTAGGAAATTCCTGTCATAGTGAATGTAAGCTATTATAAATATGAATATGAACCATGGAGTAACAAGGGAAATGGGCATCATTTGTCGCAGTAAACTTCATGATGACAAACCTTTGTTTCTTGACTACCAACAATTACAGCCCAAACAATGTACTTAGTGTTCCTGAGCGACTATGCCCCTGAAATCGAAGTGTTGAAGCTAATCAGGATATTTATTTCCACATTTCACCAACAATGGAAGAAAATATCAAATCTGAAAAGGAATAAAAACAGGAAAAGAATGTCGATATGAGGAATTCCAAACAATGCATGAATTAGTATAGACCCAAATCAACAAAATATTCAAAGAGGCAGCAAGTCCACTTAATGGGCCAATGGATTCAAAGGCCGAAAGAGCACATTATCATCAAGGGTCATGGATTCTATAAGAAAATTATTAATTTTCTCTTAGTTGCCACGAGTGCGAATGATTCATGCATGAAGTTAGAAATTAAAATATATTTTTGTATATCAGCAGAGAGCCTGTCGCCAACTTCCGGGAATTTGTGGAAGAAACAGATCCAGTACGTAGAACATGTGGATGTGCCCACGCAGAAGCTGTGCGGAGTGGGGACTACGAGTCTGCAAGTGGGCCTGGTGAATGCAAAAGCGGCAGCGAAGCAGATATGTTTTGTTTGGTGGGCTTCCAAGTCACGCCCGCACCGTACGTAAGTTTTCACTTACATTGATTCAATACTAAATTATAATTATTAAAAAATTATACTTGTAAAATCTTCATATACAAGTCACCAAAATACATGTCAAAAATGTTGATATTTATAATTAAAAAAATGATTAGAACCCACTAGATCTATTCTACAAAGTAATTTGAATATTCAAAAAGAATAATTAAATTCAAACTTAGCTAAATATGCCCCATTAATATTTAAGTGAACATATTAATTTCAGAAATCAGTTTATGATAAGAAATATCAAATTTACTTTCAAGTATCGTAATAAAGAGGGAAAAATTAACAATGGTATTTCTTTTCTTAGATCTGAGTAGAAATAAAATTTTGAATAAGAAATATTTTTTAAAAATATTAATTTTCATGTTAAACAAAAAAATCATTACAGTTAGTTTGAATACTAGAATAATTCTAAATTTGGAAATACTAAAATAATGGTAAAACATCAATATAACCTAAAGGATAAGAGCCTTTTAATAAATCGCAAAAATAGGGGGTGCAAAAGAGACGAACATGTCTCACTCAAGCACTGCATTTTCATTATGTTTTGTGGGTACATCCACACAACTGATGAGGGCTGATGCTGATGACCAATTTTAAATGTTTTCCAAATGCGCCGCACGTGCATGAATCTCTAACAGTTATAAAAATAAGGTGCGGTTATGTTAGAATTACTCTAAGGTAGAATATCTTTTAATAATAATACTATTAAAGTTATAATGAGTTTTTATTATTTATCACTTTACGGGTGTAGTTGAGATTCGTATTCCACCATAAATCAGCTCCAACACAGTCATAGCCATAAAAATAATGTACAGAACAATAATTAATGCTTCTTTTCAGATAACATTCAATCTCTTTTTTAAATTTCTAAATATTATCATAACCTAGCTAGCTCAATCTAATGAATGATATTATAATTAGTCATTGTGAAGGAACGTAGTTTATATTGTCCTGCTAACTATAACGGTATTTTAGGCCTTGTGAAAACCGTTAAAGCAAAATAATTGTGTTATTTTCATTAAGTATTGTAGATGGAATTTAGGAAAAGTATAAAGGAGATCCTGAATGAACATACTGTGGGTTTAATTTAATTTTATTTGGTAATAATCTCAGTTCAAGCAAGCTGTAAACAGTTATGACGATTTATTCAGATGTCTATTTTAATAAAGAAAGGACTCTCAGATATTAGTCCTTGTTTTCTCTGTTTTCAAGGAAAATAAACCTTTCGTTAACTCAATTCAACAGTGGATATTATTCTGCAGAATGCAAATTCTATGAGTAACAAGACTTGTGAGACACATCCTTGGCATCATCATGGCCATGATTTTTGGGTATTGGGCTATGAAGAAGGCAAATTTGATATCTACAGTGATCCGAAGGAGTATAATTTAGTGGATCCAATTATGAAAAATACATGGGCATGGGAGTTGGTGTTTGCTGAAGGGATTGAGAGGCTTGGGGAGTCGCCTTCTTCAATTAAGGGCTGCGTGCACAGGAAATAGTTAAACTCGTGGAAAATTAGGACACTTTTTTTCAATTTTCCTTTTCTTTTTCTTTTTTTTGGTTAATAATTTTGACCCCAAGAAAATTTATCTGCTTGTAATTAGTTATCGACGAAATTCATTTTCATTTGAAAGATCAATAAAAGATTCTTGTATAGTTGTGTTGTATGCTTGCAATGCATGGTGAGTTAAAAAAATAAAAAGAAAAGCAGCTTAAATTCATTTATCATAAATGCCATATAACAGATTAACTATTTGGTTTTATTTGGCACCTATACATTGATTTATAGGATCAAATCTGCAAATTGATCAGATCGGATGTGTAAGAAGACATGAAAATTTATTTGAAAATAATTGTACATTTATTTGAAACTTATCACTTTTTTTAAGGTAGGATCTATATTCCTTGTTTATAAAAATTTGTCGACAAAGCAAATTGCCCCTGAAATCAACAATAAGTTGTTGATGCAATATGTACAAAAGTTGGACATCTACGCAAACAAACAAATATTTACTTGCATTAACAAATGTACAAATTAATGGAAAATTTATCAAACGGGTTAAAACCGTATCAAAGTTTCGACAAAACTTATCATTCAATCTAACCATTTTTTTTTCCTTAGATAAACAACTTCTAATAAAATATTAACATAGTATACAAGATAAAGTTTCCAAAATCTTAAAGATCAATATCATCATAAAGTCAATTCTTATTTAAACCTCACATCTCCTTCCAATCTCTTACTCCTAATCTAATAAGATCGAAGTTCCAACTTTTAGGGGAAGTAATTAAATAACTTGATTCATCGAAAAAATTTATTAATAGTTAAGAATTTCTCACATCACAGCATATGCTGATCTTCAATCTCCACTGCTGGTTTGCTAAACTTAGCCCCAGGCATCGCTAACCATCACAGACTATGATCATCTTCAATCCCACTGCAACTGTATAGAACTTTTATGTAAAAATTTATTATGCTAACTAGGTAATTTTATCTCATTTTGATGGTTTTACAGTTTGCCAAATTTCTCATCATCAGTGGCACCAATACCACACAGTCTTTGTATTTCTAATTCCATTATTTGTCGAAGTTATTGAAATTAACAATGTTCAAGATAAAAATAAATCCTTGATTGGAACACATAAGATGAATATGTGCCCATTTCTGTTGGTACTACTCATCTATAGCTTTGCATATTTTGCTGCCTTGAAATTGAAGCTTCAAATGTTGAAGGCAATTGCTCTGCTCTCAGATTCTATTTGCTCAATCTCATTGGTCCCCATTAGTCTGCCACAACCTTAAACACATTTCAGTTTCATTACGTGGACTTTTGTTTTTCTTCTTGTTGCTTACAGCTAGAGGCTTCATAAGAAGATTCTACAATTTTAGAATAGATTTGGAGGAAACAACCAACAACAACTATTGCCAATGTAGCTAGCTAGCTCGCCAGCTAAGTGTAGAGGATTTAAAGCTTTTCCAAGGATGATACCAAAATCCTCTTTAGTGTTGTAATTGTTTATCCACGTATATATCTCTTAGGGTTTCTTAGCATACCATATTATAATTTTACTTATCAAAAGCAACTCTTGTATTAGTCAAAAACATCAAGTTAGTATTAAGCTAGATAATTTCTATCTTATATGTATTGAATAATTTCTTTTACATTCAATTACCACATTTGGTCTGATAAAGTGTAACATATTTAGGGAAAGAATTAGAAGCCTGCCCTTCTTTTAGTAAATTAATTTATTTTTAACTTGAATTTTTATTGTATTTTTTTTACAATTTTACTTTTGATGTAGTAAAAATTCACCATAAATCAATAAAAAAATTATAATAGTAAAAGATTAAAAATGAAAAAACACATAGTATTTTGATGAGTTGTTAGAGGAATTGATTAATTTTGACAAACAGTAGGGAATTTATTAACACATGTCTGGGAAGCTAGTGTATGGCTATCTATTTTTCATGAATTATCACCTAAGCACAAAATACAAATAAAAATAAAACATTAAAATAAATAAATAAAAACATTGAAATGAAAATTGCCATTTGGCTGAGGAGTATTATACGTTGTTGTGAGATCAATTTTTTTTTTCTCCTTTGTCGAATTCCGTCTTTGAAGTATATTTGCCTGTCTTCTCTCTTTCTGCATTTAGCTTCTCTTCTACTGAGCTTATTACAGGAATGCAACGCTGCTTTATATATACGAAATGCAGTACACACACAAAAAAATTGTATCCCAGTTGAAAAAAAAAAAGAAAAAAGAATACAGTCAGAGAGAAGGGGAAGAGAGAGAGAAGTACGAGTAAATTCATTAGTGAGGAAGCATGTGACAAGCGCCCTATTGTTGCTGTAGATTTTTTCATTTTGTGTTGAAAATGCTCATTGTCTACCTGTGCATCATAGGCAAAATTCTCATTCTCCAGCACCACAAGCAAAATTCTTGTATATATTAAATCAAATAGTATGAGATAATAAAATAATGCTTTAATAATAAATATACTGGGTACTTAAAATCCACATCAACACAATTAAATAAGCCCCTGAAGTGAACTAAGATTTTGATTTAAAAGAGACCATGTCAAATAATTAGTATTAGTTAAATAATAGATTTCTCTTAGTTTGAAATGTAGATTTTTTTCTTATACGTATGTGCTAGTATTCAACAAATGCAAATGCGATTGTCTGGCTTCTCTCATCTGCTTTTTACAATAGCCGATTGATTATACCTTCAGTTGGAATAATAATTCATAATTAGTCGCTGAGTTGCACTGGATTCCTAGTATATACATACTTTTATTGTCCAATCTTAAATTTTGAAATTTGAAAATATATAGAATAACAAAAAAGAAAACATTGTCCACATTATTAATTCTAAATTCTTATTAATAATGTGACTATTACATTCACATCATTTCAGTTCTACACATTCAATTTTTTTTTAACGTTTTTAAATGTAATGCCTATATATAATAAGTCTCTTGTAGTCATTTGTTTGAACCAAGGAAATCAATCTTCAATTTCCAAACCAAGCTTAGAAGTTTCTCCACTTTATATATTCATGTTATTATTTATGCACATGCATATATGCATTATTTATGTATGTATGTATGATTGCATGCATGTATGTAAACCCTTTTCCAGAAAGGTCATTGTGAAAAAAGAAATATATATATATATATATATATAGGGTGAATACAAGTCAGTTTAGCAGTTTAAAAAAAAAAAAGGGTTTGGCCTCTTTGATTGCAGAGACTGACTGCAAAGAAATAGTTGGTCTGTTTTCACCATTGCTATGAAATTTAAAACCAGAGAAGCCCTGATCCTGAAACGCTAAGCACTGTCACTAAAGAAAAGAGTGAAGTGTTTTAACCCTAGACTTTGTTAACTCAACCACGACCATAAAGTGAAAGTGAAGATCAATTTTTGCTTGTTATATTACAAATCATAATCTTATGCACCACCAGCATCCTTCTTTTTCTTTTTTTTTTTGGAAAATAAATTCACCAAAAAAATACCTATTTTCTTTTATATATAAATTGTATGCATGGTTTAGGCATGTGTATGATCAAAGCAGCGTATGATCTTGAAGACCATTACACCAAAATAAGCCTTTTCTATTTTTTTATTTTATAGAGAAGAGAATAGTTAGCTTTTAATGGGAGTGTGTCAACTAACAAATGGTCTACATAATATAATTGTGATCTGCTAGATTGTGGGAGAAAGAGATTTGACAATAAAGAAGTTTACCAATTGATAATTGATTATTGTGATGTTCATTTTCATTGATACGTTTGCTAATTGAGGTAACACTCTAGAAAGGCAGAAAAATTCCATTGACTCTGGAAATATAAAAAAGTCTTTGCAAATTAGTCTTCTGGAAACAAAGTTGATATGCCTCTGTGCCGATGTACGCTTCAGCAAATTAACATCTGAGAGTCCTTTCTCCATTAAATTATACATCAGAATCAATCTTCATCGTTGTTTACAGCTTGCTTGAACTGAAAATTATTACCAAATAAAATTGAATTAAAACGACAGTATGTTCATTTAGGATCTCCTTTATACTATTCTAAATTTCATCTCCAATACTTAATGAAAATAATACGATAAATTTGCTTAATGGTTTTCGCAAGGCCTAAAATATCGTCCGTCATAGTTAGCAAGCGCAATATAAATTACATTCCTTCACCTTGCAGATATGTGACTGGGAGTATGTTTGGAATTGAGGTCGGACAGTTGTACCTTAAAAAATGCAATATTAAAATATTTGAAAATACTAGCTGTTGTAACTTAAAAGATAATTTGATATAATTTTTCATTTATATAATAAAAAATTTATTATATCTTTAATAATTTTTTAAATTATTATTAAAAAATTATGTTTACTATATATTATTAATTGTTATTTCATAATTATAATTTTTTCTACCATAACTGTAACTTAAAACTTAAAAAATACAATATTTTATTCCCAAGCAGCTCTAGAAATTGGAATTATCACCTACCTTCGGTCTACACAAGGAACCAAAGCAGTTGATAAGGGGGGTCCAGCTAAGTTACCTCAGTGGTATGGTACCACTCTTTTTTGTCTTTTTGTAACCTGACCGTTAGATCCAACAGAAAAGAATTGCAAAAGTAAAAGCAACGGTAGGATGTATTTACTTAGGTAATTAACATTACAATCCCTCTGGTTTTCCAAAATGTCAGAACTAATATTATTATTATTATTATTATTTTACCCTCCATCCCCATCAATAGTTATCCTCATCTCTACTTTTCATGTAACCTATGATTCATATTTAGACTTTCATGGTTTTTTCTTTTTATTGTAGTTGTTTTATTTTATTTCTTTTAGTAAATATTTTTATTTTTTAGCTAAGTTATTAAATAATACGAATAAGGAAGATATAGGAAAATTTGAGAGATTTTTTATTATTCATATTGGGTAATTATAACGGATGATTTAGTTGCTCATCCATGAGAGCCACAACCTCTTAAATTCAACAAAACCTATGAACTTTAGAAAGATATATTCCTTAATTTATTCCACAAGTACATCAATATTTTATAATTCTCTAATTATTACTATTACTTCCATGTCTACTTCTATAATTAATTATCCATAATATTGAGAAAGTATATAACATTAAAATTGAGTACAAAAATTATTAGGAGATGTACTCTCCACTTCCATTTACTTAAAATACCAATTGGATTATAATATTATTATCTTGTTTTTAGTGTAATACAAGATTGGACAAGGTTTTATAAAAAATTGACAATATTAAAATGAAAAATAAATAACTTTAAATAAATGCTTGGATAGTCGTTTAAATTTCATTATGGAGTTTATAAATAATATTTTTAAAATAATAAATTTCTATATGTAAACTTGAAATTATGTAAAATTATTTATACCTTATTACACGTATAAAACTGATCAATTATTTATTTAATGTGAAAACAAATGCATTGTATAATATTTATTCTATTACTTAAATTTAAAATTGCAAAGAATGAATATAACTTAAATTAATAGATTATAGGAGAATACCTTTCAAAAAAATTAAAATTATCTAACTTTTTAGGCTTCTAATGTAACATTTTTATTTTCTTTTGTTAATATAAGACATAAATTTAGTCTAAAAAACTCATTCTAGGGTCTCCTTAGAGCCAAAAAAAAATATCATTATCACATGATAATTTGGTAGCCTAAGCTTTATTATTTTTAGTTTACTTATTCATGCCAAACACCTTATTGAGATTAAATTTTAGTAAAGTAAAACAATCCCACTATCTTTAATCGCATTTAGCAAACCCTAATTGATTGGATCTTGTTATAGAAAAAAAAAATAAATGCAATATATTTCTTTTGAGAAAATGCAAGTATTATGTTTTTGAGGTTTTGTGTTTAAGAAACTAATCTAATTTATGTAGTTAGAAGACTCTTATTTTTTTAGTTTTAGAAGAATTATATGTTTGATAATGAATAAATTAAGATTTAAAGTAGGATAAACTGATTTGAGAAGGAAATAGAAAGAATAATCTTTTTAGAATTTAAAAATTATTATATTTTAATTGGGGCTTATTACATAAAATTATTAAAACATATGATTTTTATTATTTACAAAAAATAATGGATATTGCTAAAGAAAACGTCAAATAAATTTTTTAAAATTTTGAAATTATTATATTTTAATTGGGACTTATTGCATAAAATTTCTGAAACTTGTAAATTTTATTATTTAGAGAAAACAATAGGGACTGTTAAAAAATACCAAATTTGAGAGTTTGCATTTATTTTTAATAAGAAAACATGTCACTATTGAAATATTGATTTTAATAAGAAAAATCAAGAATAAATTTAATTATTCCAATTTAATTATAAATGGCACGAATCTAATTAAATCTCCTTCGAACCCTACCTGTTTTTGTGTTTTTTTTTCTTTTTGAGTGAAGTTTTGAACAATTTATTATTTTATAAATTCCATTTTCATATTTCGGTTATTCCCATAGATATTAAAATTAATCATTTATAAAAAAATTTATTTTTTCTGTGGGACCTACTGTAGTGTTATGGAAGGCACCAATTAGGGGTGGGCGCGGTTCGGTTCGGTTTTTTACTAAATTTTTTATAATCGTTCGATTACGATTATTTTAAAATCATAATCGCGATTAATCAAATTACCGAAATAATCAAATACGCGATTAATTGAAATAATTCGATTCGGTTCGGTTCGATTATTTCAATTATGGGCCTATTGCGCCTATTTTGGGCTTTTTTTAATTTAAAACCTTAAATTAATAAATCTACCACAAACATAAAAAGTTAACAAATAAAAATCCAAAAAATATATCTCAAACAATGTTCAAATAACACATAACATGTTCAAATAACAAGTTCAAATCAACATAAATCATAATCTTAACTACTCCTTGGTTGCTTGTTCTTGTTGAGCTAGTATTGGCCTACCAAATTCTACATTAACAAATTAAAAAAAATTAGAATGATTAGTTAAAAGTAAAATAATCAAAACAACATATCAAAATATAGTAGTAATATATTACCTGCTTCAATAACTTCATAGAATTCAGTTTCCTCTTGAGAAGATTGTATTATCCGTTCTCCTAATAGAGTTGAGCGAAGCCAATTTTGAGTGCAAATTAATGACTCAACAGTTTTATGAGTTAAAAAACTTCTAAAAGGATCAAGAACACGCCCTCCTGTGCTAAATGCCGATTCCGAAGCTACAGTAGACACTGAAATTGCCAAAACATCCTTGGCAATCTGAGACAAAATCTGATACCTATGACTAAATCCACCACTAACTTTAACAACTCTATCTTTATCTTTTCCCTTTTGACGGATAAGTACTGGTTGCGTCGGATCCCCTTCAACCTTTACATCTTCATATGACCTACATCTATCCAAATGATTCTTCAAATTAGTGGTATTTCCTCTATTAGTTGCAAAGGTTTTACGGCAATGATGACATTTTTCTTTGTTTCCACAAGGTAGTTTAGTAAAATGAGCCCAAACATTTGATCTTAAAGGAATTTTCCTTTTTTTCCCATCATCAATCTCCACGTCTTGCACTTCCTCCTCATCATGATTTTCCATTCTTCACAAAAAATCAACATCACAGCAGCAACAAATCAACACAACAGCAGTAACAAATTTCATGAATTAAAAGTAGTGAACAAATCAACACAACAGCAGCAACAAATTTCAGCAGCAAAGAACTTTAATATTTAGTGGTTTTGCAAAAAAAAATAGAAACAGCTGCTATTTTGAACAGCAGAAACAGATACTGTTTCTGTACTTTTGAACAGAAGAAACAACAGTTGTTTCTTCACTTCAGAATAGCAGAAAAACTTGCTGTTTTTGGCAGAAAAAATTAACTTTTTCTGCAGTTTTGCAACAGCAAAAACAGCAAGCATATTTATCTATTTTCTCTAAAGTTTAATACATCAAAAACAGCAAAAACAGCAAGCATGTCGATCTAAACTCATAAATCAGAAAAAAGAATAATTGCTGGCAGTCAATTTAACCCTGTGTACTGCTGAATTTAAAGTGATTATATCATTTGAACTTAATTATATCATTTGCAAGCCGGCAATATCATCATCGTGACAGTTTATTTATATCATTTTATCATTTGCTAATCAGCAGAGCCCATGTGAGCAAACCAAAAACGCAGCAGAGCCCATTTCATTTCAATTCTTAACAGAAAAGAAACCAAACCAGAAACGCAGCAGCAGGCCAGCAGTGAAACGCAGCGGCAGCAGCAGCGACCAGCAACGACCAGCAACAGCAGCAACCAGCGGCAACCAGCAGTAACCAGCAGCAACCATCAGCAACCAGCAGCGGAGGAGACAAGCGACGGGGACCAGCGACAGGAACGAGTTCCAGCGGCTAAAGGTCACGGCTGTGAAAATGAAATTGAAATGAAAATATGAAAATAAGATCACTAGGCTTACGTTTAGGGATTAGGAATTTTGGGGTTTGGTTTTTTTTTTTAAATCGGTTCGGTTTTTTAATTTTATTTTAAAAACCAAAAATCGAACCGAAATATTATACTATTATTATTATATTATTATTTTAATTTTTTAAATTAAAAAAATTGTAAAAAAATCGAACCGAACCGATTTTTAAATAATCAACTATTTTTATCCACGTCTAGCCCCAATCACGGGCATTTGAACTCGCCTTCTCAGGAGTCGGTATTCAACGGCTCATCAGTGAATCGAAAGAATAATAAATAATTGGTTTATGCGTCATTTTCCATTAGTCAAATTTCAATCTTGTTTTACTATATAAATATTATTATAAGCATCATAGCTAAATATAATTAATGACATTAATTATATATATATATATATATATATTAATTAAGTTGTGATTAATCTTCGTCTCTTCTCAATTTCTCATCATGGCTGGGGCCTTAGTATTGTGCGATGGGAGTACGGAACCAATGATTTAGAGTGGTCTCTCGTTCCATCTGTACCTACCCACCTGTTTTGGTTTCGGATATAGATATAATTTAACTGTACGGAGGCATTTAAGACTTCTTCATTAGTTGCAGTGATAACAACCAAAGCCATGTCATGTCCATGGGCACTCTCACTTGCCCGAACGCTTTCCTTACAGGCTTGAATTGATCGATTGCACTAGTATAGTACTTTATATGATATGCCAAAACTGACAGTTTAAAAACAGGCTCGCTCGTCGCGCTTGCTTCCGCTCCCGACATGAATGAACCGAACCTCCATCCTGAGATTCATGAGCAATCAATCTATTCAGAAAAAACCTATCTTATTATCAAAGTTCCCTCTTTATGCCGTGATGACCAGACTCACTCCACTCGCCTTAGGAGGAGATAAAAGAGGCAAGAATGGCTACTATCAAGTACGTAGTTTGCGACACTTGACTGACTCGTTCGGGTTGGTTTTGTTTGCCCAACAATGGATGCCTGGGAATGCCGAGAATCTCCATCTGCTCTAAGTGGGCGAACTAGAATCCTCACTTAAGGAAGTGGGGAAGATGGGCTCGAGATAACACTATTGTGAAAAGGCCTTTAGTTGGGAAAGGTATCCCCTCCGTGGTCCCCTTTGGGTCCCACTCCGGCCTCGCTTCGCTCATCACCTACCCCGGCGTATGGTTATGGTTTTGCTACTGTATACTATGGCTCCGATCTACTGGTGCCCCCGCCTCTGCCCTCTCACCCTCGATATCATTCAGGGAATCATGAGAAGGTTCTTCGAATCGCTTCTAGCCGGAGGTACCGATTTGCAACCGTTATCAAAAGAGGTCGCTCCGCCACCGAAAAAGGATTAATGATATTATTTTATATATATAATCATTAATTAAGAATGTCGTCATGACAGCGACGACGAGAACTCCAAATTTTCCAAGTCGTTGTACGAAAAGCAGCAGACCGATAAAAGAGCTTCTTTTTCGCCACCCTTATCAGGACAAAACTACTTTGCAACCGTTGTACAGTAGGTTCCACAGAAAAAATAAATTTTTTTATAAATGATTAATTTTAATATCCGTGAGAATAACCGAAATATGAAAATGGAATTTATAAAATAATAAATTGTTCAAAACTTCACTCAAAAAGAAAAAAAAAACACAAAAACAGGTAGGGTTTGAAGGAGATTTAATTAGATTCGTGTCATTTAATAATTAAATTGGAATGATTAAATTTATTCTTGATTTTTCTTATTAAAATCAATATTTCAATAGTGACATGTTTTCTTTCGCTTTTAAAATTTAGGAGGAGGGAGATGGTATAAGTGACTTTTGACTTTTTTCTCACGTTCTTTTTTAAAGCCAATTGTACCACTAAAAGAAGGATTATTGTAGCCTGATTTAAACGTGACAAGTCTTCTTTCTCTCCCTATATATGTGTGTGTTCCATAATATTTATAATATACATTCAATAATTTAATTATTTAATAAAATAATATTAATTTCTAAATAATATTACTAAATTATTAATTTTTTAGCCTAAATCAAACTCCATAGTATCCCTTAAAACATAAAGTAAACATATATTCAAGTAGGGATTACAAAAAATATAAAGAATTATGAAAAAAACCAAAACATTAATTAGAGGAAAGTGGAAAAATTCTAAGATTGGTTTTGAAATTGAAGATTGATAGCCAGCTTCACTCATAAGATATATAACCCGCATCGGTTTTGTGCTTACATTACATGTTGTGTGGTCAATATGTTAAGAGATAGGGGATGTGGTATATTAGTAATGGCAAATGGACCTGCAAAACGATATTTTTCTTTGAAAAATCATAAATGATACACTTATAATTATCATTAATATTCTTCAAGCTACCGTATTGTTTTGGTGTTGTAATTTCTTATGCCCGTACTCTTCAAGCAAAGATATTTCCTCAGAAATGGAGTTTTGGATAAGTCTTACAAATATTAAGGCCACTGTGTGTTAAAAAAAGCAATTGCTTAATCATGAAGAAATGAAAAAGAGTGTCTGTACAAATGTGATATCGAAAATTCTCTATCAAATAAGTAAAATTCTCTGAAATTAATAACTGTTTCCTCGGATTGCATTTCAATCACTAATTAATCTAAAATGCTTCAAACAAACACTACTATCTCCAGATCTCATCAAATCCAAACTCAAAATGGCCTTATTTGGATTTATAATCTCGACCCCATTCTTTGAGAAACCCCCCAAAAAAGAAAAAAAGTGATGACGAAATTAACATCATAATAATAACAATAGTTTAAAAAAAACAATTGTAAGAAAAAATAATATTGCTTGAAAAATTTACTCAAACGTAGACATAAATCCCATTGGTTTCAACAATCATCGCTGATGACATAGTGAATTCGTGTTGCACGTTAATAAATGAAAGAAAGCAAAAACGATAGTAAGAAAAAAAAAGTTGGAAAATATAAATGATTAAAAAAAAATCGCAAGAATGAAAAAATAACTGTCCCGTGAATGATTTGGATGATGGAGATTGCAGTGGCAGGTTTGCATCTGCACCTTCTCTTCTAGTTGTTTCTATTACTATTGGATCAATAACATAAATAGTGATCAAACACAGAAATGAAAAGTATGAATGGACTACTTTAGTATCTAGAATCGATGATACCCTAAATGATAAAGCTGACACTAACATTTGGGGTATGATTGCGAAAATATCAACCCACTTTCTCTCTTTTTTCTTCAGCGAAGTGGGACACCTCTCTCTACGTGGCAGATGCGGGTTGGATGCACAAGTCTAAATTTGCGGCACGAGACTATAAAATCACACCATTCGACTCTATGATGGTTAACCAGAGACATAAAGAAGAAGAAGAAGAAGAAGAGTTGCATCCAATATGGCGCAAATAAGCTGCCAGTGCCATCTTCGTCTTCATCAACAGTACTTTAATCCTTCAAGGTACTTACGTACAATATTTTTCATTGCAATTTTAATTTTAATTTTGGTTTTGTTTAGTTTATCTGTTTTCAGTTGTATTTCAGAGCTAGTCAATTTTTTTTTTTAAATTATGAACTAAATTTTCGTTATAGTTCTTTCCTTTATTTCAAGGATGATTTCTCATGATGTTAATTGTTTCGTTGTTATAATTTTCATAAATTTATGTTGTTTTAGGCTTTCTCTTTATTGATTTCTTTTCTGCTGTAATAGCTTCTTAGAAATTGAAGAGGTAAGGCTCATTTTGTCGTTCCTAATTTGGTGTACTACTACATTATTTCTTAGTAGGAAATGCTTGCTTGTTTGAGTTATTCATAAAAGAAAAACAAATTGGTTTGCTATTATCATAAATTTGTTTTGAAATATATATAAATATGTGCAAACACTTTCTCATAATTTGCATATCTAAATGAAATTTAGTTCATTTTTATTTCTTAGTTTAAAGGCAAATAAGGGATTAAAATGGTGTATTAGTCACATCAGGAATTAGGAATGTGGATAGTACTTATCTTCTTATCAATGTGTTATCAGTTATATGATTCAATATAAGATTTTTTAGAAATACAAATTTAAATTAAGATCGCGTGTACACCTAACACGATGCAGATACTTTGATGTAAGTCTCAAAACAGATACTAGAATAAAACCAAAATTGAGGATATTTGATTTGAGCCCAATAACTCATCAAACCCATAAAATTTTAGAATATTTTATTACAAACATGCCCTTAAATAAAATTACTAGTGAAGTCTTCATTTGTTCTTTTCCTTCATCCATCTCCCGTAGTATTATAATTGTCTGTCTATGTAGTAAAATTTCAGTAAATCTTCCTTTTGGAGCTTTTTGTGTTTCCTGATACACAGAAAAGGATAGCAGAAAATTAAAGAAAAGAAAAAATGGCAACTATTTTTATATAAGCCATTGACTAGGCTAGATTATACATAAAAGGAAAAAAGAGTACGAAGGAAAATGATAACACTTTCCTTTGTCACGGGCCAAAACAATTATAGATTTTAAGATTATATTTATTCCATTTAGGTATAATTTACAATTCACTATAATGGATTTTCATGTGTCTATTAGTTTTGTCCAAGTCTTAATTATGTGATGGAAAAACACTCCCTCAAAAGAAAAGATAATTAACCTCAGAAAGATGATGTAAGAAATGCTAATGGGGTATTCAAAAAATGCATGTGCGATTGTCTGGTTTCTCTTTTCTGCTTTTTACAATCCCATTAATTATTTAAAATTAGGGGATTTCTTTTTCGTTGGTTAATCATGAGAATCCAATATAGAGAGAGGTAACCAATAGCCATAAAAAAAGTTAGGGAATCATCTTGATGGTTGTCGCCTTATCGGTTACACAAAAGCAGAAGTGAGTGCCACCCCCCCTTTTCACCCCGAATTAATGTATCAAAGATATCAGTACACTTGGCTCAAAGATGACACTAGGTGAAGAGGCAAATGGCAAACCCGTCCCCACAGCCCACCCATCAAGAATTAGGAAATTATTTTGCCAACTTCATTTCCCATTTCCATGTGATCTCACTGCCAAAGACATAAACTCGTTTTATATAAAAACAATAGTAATAAAATTCTTGTAACTCTTAATATATCTAATTCATAGAAATTAATATTAACTACCAAATAATAAATTTTAAATATCTATGTAATATATCTAATTCATAGAAATTATACTAGTAAAATCTTCATATACAAGTCACCAACATAAGTGTAAAAAATGTTGATATTTATAATTAAAAAAATTATTAGAACCCACTAGATACTATTCTACAAAGTAATTTGAATATTTAAATAAAATAATGAAATTTAAAATTAGCTAAATATACCCCATTAATATTTAAGTGAACATATTAATTTCACAAATCAGTTTATGATAAGAAATATCAAATTTACTTTCAAGTATCATAATAAAGAGGGAAAAATTAACAATGGTATTTCTTTTCTTAGATCTGAGTAGAAATAAAATTTTGAATAAGAAATATTTTTAAAAAATATTACTTTTCATGTTAAACCAAAAAGCATTACAGTTAGTTTGAATACTAGAATAATTCTAAATTTGGAAATACTAAAATAATGGTAAAACGTCAATAGAACCTAAAGGATAAGGGCCTTATTAATAAATCACAAAAATAGGGGGTGCAAAAGGGACGAACATTGTCTCACTCAGCACTGCACTTTCATTTAAGGAGATTTAATTAGATTCATTTCATTTAAATAATTACATTGGACGGATTAAATTTATTTTTTATTTTCTTTATTAAAATCAATATTTTAATCGCGACGTGTTAAGGAAGTTAAGAGAAGGGAGATGGTCTCTTTTTTTTTTAACTTTTTTTAATGCCAATTGTACCACTAAAGGAGAGATTACTGTGATCTAATTTTTATGTGGCAAGTCCTCTCTCTCTCTCTCTCTCTCTCTCAGGGTAATCATTTAGGATCGATGAAAACCTAAATGATAACTGACATTTGGGGTGTGGTTCCGAAAATATCAACCCACTTTCTCTCTTTCGTCTTCGGCGAGTGGGACACCTATCTCTACGTGGCAGATACGGGTTGGATACGTAAGTCTAAATTTGCGGCACGGGACTAAAATCACACCATCGACTCTATAATGGTTAACCAGAGACATAATGCAGAAGAAGAAGAGTTGCATCCAATATGACGCAAATAAGCTGCCAGTGCCATCTTCATCTTCATCAACAGCACTTTAATCCTTCAAGGTACTCACGTACAATATATTTCATTGCAATTTTAATTTGGGTTTTGTTTAGTTTTCCTGTTTTCAGTTGCGCGCTTTCTCGCACTAACGGCGGGTAGCTTGCGGGAGGTGGCCTGGGCCTGCTTATGTAAAAACCATTCGGAATAGAGAGAGAGAGTCCTGATATGTTGAACTGAGTCACACCGTCCGGTTTGATCACCGTCGACGCCGCTGTTGCGATTGCGGCGGAGAAGTTGTGGGGGGAGAGAGAGAGAGTCCTTTCTCTATATATTCATCATTCACATAACCCTTAAAGTAGATTCTTCTGTGATTCCAAGAAGAAAGTGACTCACTCAAACATATATATATACAAACATTAAAAAAAAAAAACCACATACAAAATATACAAAAAGAAACCCTAGAGCCTGAGGAAGTACCCTCAGGTTCAAAAGAACCACACACAAAAAAATAAAAAAGCCTGTAAATCCACTGGAATTATTTCTATTGCTGCACAGAATCAACAACGTAAACACAGCCACCAACACGATCGCAACAGCAACAGCCAACATGCTTTGCCAGAAAGACGTGAACACAGCCACCAACACGATTGCAACAGCAACAGCCAACATGCTTTGCTAGAAAGAGCAGCTTCAGTTCCAAAAGCGCTTCACCGTAACATGGTCAACCCCCGTCCCCGACACCGTCGTACGCTGCCACACCCTCGTCGTGGGCATCTTTACATTATATTACTAATTGTTGAATTTAATATTTAATATTCATGTTAGTGTAAATTAATAATTGAATAGTTTTTATGTTTAATATTAAATACTGATTTAAATATGTATTATTGAATTTATTTATTTTTATATTTGATCTTTATATTAAATGCTGGTGTAAATAAACTATTGAATTAGAATTTTAATATTAATCTTAACTAAAATACATGTTAAAATAAGTCAATGGATAAATTTTGATATTTAATAAAATATCAATTCTAGCTTAAATAAATTAGGCAATTATTTTTTAAATTTTAATTGATAGTAAATGCTAGATTAAATGAAAAGTGTAAGAAAAGTAAAAGGCATCTTATCCTAAATTCAGGTTGAAAAGAGGATTACTAATTTTGGATTAATATTTGGACTAAATAGCTAGCGCTGATTGCCAAACACGACTTAGCCTTTAAGTGAGATTAACCATGTAATAACCCCAAATCAGGTCACTCTTTCACAATAAAGAGTTAAACAGCTCCATTTATTTAGAAAAAGGGGAAAAAAAGGAAATCATTTCATTTCCATTTCAACAAAAATAAATTAGAACATTATGGCTCTGGTTGGCAGTACTTCAATTACTCCCCCAAAAATCATCCTTCGTTCAGCCACAACCTCAGCCGTTCATCACCAAACCCGAAAATGTTGACGAGTTGAGTGAGAGGTCAATGCGAAAATATCAACCAACTTTCCCTCATTTTTCTTCCGTAAGCAGGACACCTCTCCACATGGCAGATACGGGTTGGATGCATATGTCTATATTTGCGTTCGATAAGTTCACCAGAGGCATAATAAAGAAGAAGGAGAGGAAGAAGAATAAAAAGAAGAGTTGCATTCGATATGACGCAAATAAGCTGCCAGTGGCATCGTCATCTTCATCAACAGCACTTTAATCCTTCGAGGTACTTACGTACAATATATTTCATCGCAATTTTTATTTTGGTTTTGTTTAGTTTGTCTGTTTTCAGTTGTTTTTCAGAGCTAGTCAATTTTTTTTTTTTAATATGAACTAAATTTTCGTTATAGTTCTTTTCGTTTAGTCCGCTGAGAAGGAATGAAAGCATCTAAATTATATTTTTAATTTCTTCATCTTGGTTACAAATATATGAGATTTGTTCTTCCATTAATCATAATTTTTTTAACTAAAACGCATTAATCATATTTTTTTTTAACTAAAACCCTTTACACACACACATTTTTTAATTTCTTCATCTTGGTTACTAGCATGTGAGATTTGTTCTTCCATTAATCATAATATTTTTAACTAAAACGCATTAATAATAATTTTTTTTTAACTAAAACCCTTTACACACGTGTGTGTAAAGGGTTTGTGTGCTCGTAGTGCGTGTGTACATGTGAACGTATGAATATATGTGTATTTCTCTCCATGTGGGCCCCTATTTTTTTAATATGAACTAAATTTTCATTATAGTTCTTTTCTTTTAGTCCTTTGAGAAGGAATGAAAGCAGCTAAAAATGCATATAACAGAACCTAAAACATGCTTCTGACTTTAGCAGTCAGGGTTCGCCATCATTGTTCCAGAGGGAAATGTGCAAGGCATAAATAAATTCAAGGTTTTGTAGTGATCACAATTTTTCATTTCCCTCAATTTCGAACCCAAAGAAGTAACCTTTATAACATCTCCTTCCGTCTCTTTATTGCTGCTTCTGCTAACCTCTCTATGTATGCAAATTGATGGTTTTGCAGTGATGGCAATTTCAATTCCTCTATTCCGTACCTGAAAGTTTTTGGATATCTGAATTCGACCCTTGCTACTGTTGTGGGTGTGAACGTGCAAGGCACAACTAAGCAATTAAAGGAGACTCATGGAGTAAGTTTATATATGTTTCTTGCAACCATAATCATTCACTATATTGCATTTGTAGCGGATAAGAGATCTCAGCGCAATCAAGCAAATCCTTCTCAATTCTGGGGCCTTATTGCTGTAATCTCTGGATCTCTTTCTACAATTTCATTGGTCTCCACATTTTTCACTTCTGCTGAAATCATTTGCTATATTGCCTTGGGTTGCGCTGCTATTATCATTGTTGTGTATCAATATGGCATCATGTTTATGAATGTGTGTCGTGGATTTTACGATGACATTTTAACATGGTATGAAGCTATAAATATCTATTGTACAGAACAGCAGCAACTGCCGCCAGTATAAATAAAGAAGTTCAGCAGAGAGATTCCACTTATGTTTCAGATTTTAATTAAACGAAAATGTATCCTCAATATTTGTTCTCATTAGAAGTTTGTTTTCATTCAATAAAATAGTTTTGATATTGTATATGGTCATATCGTACTCTTAGGTATATCCTATTGATGTATAAAGATGTTAACTTGTTGACTAATATTATATATTTTCGCTTGCGGTCGCTGCAGCTTAATCGTGAAGATGATGTTGTTAACCAATTCCAAATATTGGTGAAAGATGGCTTCAATGTGTTGTCGTGAAAAAGTTGATGACAAGCATCCATAAACAATCCGCCATAGTTATGGTACTTGATATAAAAAAAAGATAAGTAATTAGTCGCCTTATATTTTTTATGACACAGCATAAATTGTTAGATTTTAGTTGAAAAAGTTGTGTCACATTAGGTTCGAACTAGCGACCAAAATTATTTTCATCAATAAAACAATATATTATTGTGACTAAATTGTTTGTCTCAAATTTAAATTAAACAATTATAAATGGAATTTAAAATAATCAATTTAAATGTTCAAACATGCAATTAATGAAATTATATTTTTATTACTGTAGGTGATTTATAATGATTAAAACATTTGTCTCAAGGGTTAATAAAAATAGTCACAAATTTTTTTTTAAAAAAACTTTTGGCGGTTTGAAAATATAATCAATGACAGTATAATTATTTATTTATGACACTTTTTGTAGTTGCAATTGGTAGTCTCATGTTTTTAAGCGCAACGTATTTTGTAATTTTGCTAGTTAAGTCGTATAAAAAAGTTTTTTGTGGTTATTTTGTATCGTATAGCTAAAATCGAAAATCCAAGACAACCAATTTTAGTTATAGAAATTAATATCTAGTTACTGAAAAAAGCTGGATCATAGAAGTGCTATTTTGCGACCAATTGACCATTTATTTCATTTCACATTATTTTGAAGCAAAATAATGTATTTTGGCTTTTGGTAACTGGTTACCTGGTTAAAAAAAAAAATGTGACAATTTTGTATTGTTGGGAGAAAGAACCTCGACTACAAATTTTAGTCACACGAATTGAACAAAAGTATGACCGATCATAATTCAAAGTACGATAGTACATAGTAAAATCTAAAGAAGGTTAAAGATAGAGCATGTAATTTATTAAAATTTTCTTTATGGTTACAACATTTACAAAATGTATCACCCCCCCTTAAAGTAGGAAATTCCAGTCATAGTGAATGTAAGCTACTAAAAATATAAATATGAACTTGGAAATATCAAATCTGAAAAGGAATAAAAACAAGAAAAGAACGTCGATGTGAGGAATTCCAAAAAATGCACAAAATTTATTATAGACCCAAATCAACAAAGTATTCAAGAGGCAGAAGTCCACTTATGAGCCAATTGATTCAAAGGCCGAAAGAGCATAGTATCATGTGGGGTCATGGATTCTATAAAAAATTATTAATTTTCTCTTTTTTTTTTTTTTTTTTTTTTGTGTGTGACCTAGTGTAGTGCTACAACTTCAAGGTGAAAATGGGGTTGGGGAAAAAAGGTGGAGGTAGGGATAGGGGAGATTTGGGAATGCACCTCTGCATTGTTTCGAGGAAGCTACGTACGTCCTGAGAGAGTCAAACATAAAAAATAAAATAAAATAAAGTAATTTTAAATGTCTTTTCGTGCGGATGATTAAAATAATAAATTTCTGAAAAAGTACAAAATTGTGATTTGATGGCAGCAGTCCACGTCTTCTTCCCTTTATATCTTACGACAACGGAAAAAGAAATAAAAAATAGGACAAAACTACGTTACAGTATCTGTAAGGTACAGACTGCAGCATCAGCCGTTGGATGTGGTTGGATGTGGAGTGAGAAACTAAACGAAAGAAAATCGGATGGTGGGATGACGGGAGATGTTTGTTACAGAATCTGTAACATAGACAGGTCCTAGAAAATAAGGTCGAATATGAGATTCCTTGTTAATAAAAATTTGTTGACTAAGCAAAGTGGCCTTGGATTCCGACATTCACACAAACGAACATACAAATTAATAAAAAATTTAACAAATGGAATAAAACTGGATCAAAGTGTTGTCTTGTCCCCCATTCCCCTCCATTGGGTCGCCGAGTCTGAGCACATACTTTTAATTAATATAAAGGAGTAAAATTCACACCTGATTTTTTTTAATTTAATTTTTATCTGATAAATGGCTGGGCAAAAGCCCAAGCCCATGTTTTCAAAACAAGCCGGAATATTTGAAAAGCCTATCCAAGTTTGGATGTGCAGGGCCTGGGCTTCCAAATGCATTACAAAAAAATTGAATTTTTTTAAAATAAAAAAGAAAAATATATTAGAAGAAAAAGTTTTTAATTAAAATCGTTAGATATTTTGTATTTAGGTATGCGCCTCATTAGCTAGCCACTGGGGGCAGGCTATCTGTGCCTTACAACCCTTTTTGCCGTCTTTTAGAACCAAAAAGGCATCTATCAAATTTCACATCCCTGATTCACTTTTACAATCTTTTGTTAAACTTGGACAATTTTTTTTTTTTTTCGTTCCGGAAACATGCTCAGTTCTAGTAGAAGCTGACCAAAACTCAACAGGAAACTATTGGGTCACTACAAAATACAAATATTCTCAGCAGAAGGGCCAAAGTCCACACTCATCCAGGCTTAGCCATTTTCAATTATTATCCAAATCACTCCCCCCTCTCGGCACCGCTCTGGGATGACATTCGCCCCGTATTAGCCAGAGCCTTGCCATTAAAGTCCAGAAAGGATTCATTGTTCCCCCGCGGCAAACTCCTGACAGAATGATAGCATGCTCAATACGCAACATCTTGTGGGTAGATATTTCAAGTGGTGTTTGAACAATGTGTCCCGTAATTTTCCTCACGTGCATTATCGTATTGCAAAAAGAAAATATGACAGATGCTTTTGATCAAACCCCGCCTACAGAAGGATGTGTTTTAAAAATTACGACATTTTTAGTGTTGCAAAAAACCCAAATGCCACCATAGGTAATGGAATTTACAAGGTGTATTTCAGTGCAACGGTGGCCGTGATTCTACGGAATGCGAATTCTATTTTTGTTAATGTAAGTGAGACACATCGCTGGCATCTACTTTCTGTTAATGAAAGTGAGACAGTAGACACATCCTTGGCATCTGCATGGGCATGATTTTTGGGTATTGGGCTGTGGAGAAGGAAACTTGGACATGGATAATGATAGAAACGAGTACAATTTCGTGGATCTGTTTATTAAAAACATAGGATCGATCGGGGAAATTTATAAAAATAGCCATAATTATTTTATTATTTTTTTAATCATCCATAGCAACTTTTTTCTATCAACATTAGCCAAATCCAAAAATTTCTTCCTAAATTATCCTTTTTTACAGACCAAAATCAACAACCTTTCTCATATATCGTCAAACAAAACGCAGCTTTCTACTCTTGAATCATCAACGACGGCAACAAACAACAGTAAAAATTAATCATAATCTATCCAGATCCAACACTAATTGGCATCACTTAGTGGTATGAGTTATTTTCTCAACTTGTTGAACTAAGTCTGGGTGAATCTGAGTTCTGGCGATGAGCTGCCTGTCACACCAAACCTTGAGATTCATTAAATATGTATTAATTTAATCCGGATCTAAATAATTTTTTTTTATAATTTCAGGTTTAATGGATTCGGTTGTACTTGAATTGTGTTACGATGGTTGGTGGGAGACACTAGAGGATGGCCGTATGGAAGACAACAACGGTTTCTTTAAAAAAGCGTGCAGTGGGAGAATCATTATTTGGACGTTTAGAAAATGTGTCGATAAAGCCAACAACAGTTTCTTTAAAATCTTTTAAGTATGACTTTATTTCATACACGTTACGATCAAGCTTATCGAACCGTCGTCGGACGTAATCATTAAACTGTTTTGTCCTCGACTATTACAAAAGAAAAAAATACAACTTTAGAATAACAGTAAAACAATAATGAGTTCTAAAGGAAAAATATCGTATATTATTTATAATAAATATCTCACGTGCGTCATCAGAGTTGTCTGTTTGCTCCTGGTGGTCATCAACATCCACCTCCACTTCATCCTCAGAAGTGTCATGCCGCTGCTCTAGTATTGGGTTTGGTATGTCGTCATGATCGTCATGCTCGTCTGATTGCCTTGTAACCGACGGCATCGCGTTGATTGAGAGTTGGTGCTGTATAAAGTATCATTTAAAATTAATAAATGAAAAGTCAAAATTTTTTATTAAAAAATTGATATTACTTGCAATATACCGACCTTATGAACTCAATCTGGAATGTTTGGCATGTAACCTTTCACAGAGAGCCAATATTTTTTGTTACTCTTCTTTGAAGTTGGCTCAAAAGTTTGTAAAACGTCCCCCTGCCATAAATTCAATTAAAAATAGTAAGTAAATATACATAACTTAAATTTAGTCAAGTTAAAAAAATAATTAATACATATTACTTACAAGACGAGATTCGTCATTAAAGAACGCATAAACCTCCGCAAAGTTGATTCTCGAAGACGCCATGGGCTTCCATTGCAAAATGTGAGGAATTTTCTTTTTCGTTTTGACAACACATGTTGATGGCAAACCTACAATTGCTTCGTAAATCTATGCTTGCAACAACGAAAGTGAAAAATCAAATAAAACAATTATCAAATATTTAATACTATAAAACTTATTAATAAAAAAAAGCACCTGAACCCCGGACGTAAAACCGTAAACATTGTATTTTTCGATGTTATGATCTGGATTTTTCAACCGAGTCCTCTTAAATTTCTCATCTTTCTGAACAATGCATTGTCAAGACTATCGTAAATTATTGCCCACGACAAAAGACCCCACGGACGTTTTCGGAAGTATTTTATATCATCAACTTTGTCAAGCCAATCAAAATTGATTTGAGAATGATTTTTTCTTGCATTTAGTACTCTGTCCGCAAAATAAAACAGTGTAATCTTTAATGCGTCCATTTCCTCGAATTTCAATGAGGAAAATACTGCATCGAATTCGTTTACATTGATCTTACGTATTCCGTAGCCTTTGCTGCCCCATTTTATCATTTTTTTTGTTTGGTATCAACAGCAAATGAAAGTCCAGTAACCAAGCATCATTCGACAATTGACAAGCGAATCAAATGCTCACCAATTTGGAACCATAACTGATCCTCACGACTATCTTCTTCATGGGCCACTAGCCTGAGTAAAAGATTGTGCAATATTACCCCACTAAATGGAAAACTTCGACACTCCAATAAATGTCCAAATATATCCTTTTTGAACATATTCAACTGCTGCTTTATTAATTTTTCTTCGATGACTTTCAAGACCGAAGATAACTTACACATGCTCGAAATTCGACAAAAAAAGTGATCGGTATAACGAAAATACATCTTGCCTACTTCGATATCTGGTGCTTCTGATTTCATCATGTATTTATAATACTTATAAAATTATTACATTATATTTAAAAAAAATTTAACTCTTAAAAAAAAAGCCACTACAAAATCTGTTGCGACAAGCGTGCCTGTCGCGCGAGAGCTCGCATGACAGGGCCGATTTGCTGCACCCACAATTCCCCTTCCATTTCTCTTCTCTTTCTCTTCCCTTCCCTTTCCCACATGCAACTCACCCACCACTGCCATTAAACACCACCACCACCACCACCACCACCACCACCACCAACAACAATAACAACAACATCAACAACAACAACAACAACAACAACAACAATGACAATAACAACAACAACTCACTTAGGGTTTTCAATTTTTTCCTTTGATTTTGGAGATCTCCGAAGATTTTCAACATGATTTAGCTTCTTTCAGCCGCCGACAACTTCCTCTGCTGTCGATCTACGCCGCTGCCGACGATCTATACAACTTTCAGTGATGAGATTTTGGTGAGAGAGAGAGAAATTTATTTGAGGCAAACGTGAGAATGGGGAGGGCAATTTTGTCCACAAATTGGTGATTTGGCTAATGTTGAAAGAAAAAAATTTGAAGGGTTAAAGTTGAAAAATACCTAAGTTTTTTTTTGCTATTTTTGTAAATTTTTCGGATCGATTCATCCTCCTTATGGGAGGACAGCGTTGCGAGTTTTGGCTTTTCATTCCCATTTTGAGGCCCTTCTTTGCTTGGGTGCAGGAATTTGTATTTGCTGAAAGACTTCAGAGGCTTCTTAAGGATGCGTACGGAGGAAATAGTAAAAATAGTGGAAAATTAGGTCCTTCCTTTTTTCTTGTAGTTTTGCATGAAAGATCATCAGTGTATAATTGCGCTTTCTGGTGAATGACAAAGCCACCAAAAAAAAAACTTAAATCCATTTCTCATAAATCCATCAAACAAATCAACTTATATGATTTTATTTATAAGTGATAATTAGTTTAACTGATAAAATCTCTTACAATAAACATATAGGTCCCATAAACTATTTTTTCTTCTATTATTCTCTTTGACTATATTAAGCCCCAAATTAACTTTAAAGTTTTATTATCTATATAAATAAAATGATATGAAATTTGTTTTTCATATTGTTTTGAATAATAAAATACAATAAATAAAATAATATAAATTTTGAAAAAGTTATTATAATAAAACCTTTCTATAATCATATAGTTGAGACCAAACTAATTTTATTATTGTGATGGAGAATATAACTTAGTAGAAGTGTAGTTTCAGAAATTAATGTTTTGACTTAGTTATTCTTAGTGCAAGTAATAAGGAGATAAAGTAATCACTACATTTATAATTAATTAAATGAACATGTTAAATCTAACATCTAAACATTGATAATTGAGATAAACATAGTTTGAAAAAACTAGTATTGATAATTGAGATAAACATAGTTTGAAAAAACTAGTACATATATATATATATATATATATATATATATATATATATATATATATATATATATATTGTGTTACACAAAGTCATTTTAAAAGTTTAAATATTTACATTTTCTCTAATATTTTTTCTCTCAAAATAAATCGTATAAAAACTTGTGGAGATATATACGGGACGAATGTCGGTAAATTAATGGCTTAGACTTTTAGTACAAGTAATTTTTTTATAACATTTTAAAGATCTTATACATGTTCTAGCTTTTGGGTTAAATTTGACAAGCTATTCTATAAAGCATTGTATTAAAATGTTCCAGGTTGGTTTTGCATTGTCACAACAAGCCCATGTAACAACTAACAATTTAATCAATTTCTCTGATTTTACTGCAACCTGGAGCATATTTATACCATGGACATTACGGAATGCAGAGAGAAGCTGGACTGTACGGATCAATTAGAATATCACTTTCTGAAGGAGAATCCGAACCATTTTCCTACGATTACGACCGAAGCATCATCTTGAATGATTGGTTCCATTGAAGCACGGTTGAACAAGTTGCTGGCTTGTCCACTACCCCTCCTCAATGGATTGGAGAGCCTCAGGTCATTGAGCACATAACATTAACAATACGGAATAAAATTTCCTCGTGATCTTATAAGATGTTCAAAAGAGTTAGATCAAGGCTTTGCTAAGGTTTTTCTTCTTCTTTTTAAATGCTACAGTTACTTTTGATACCAGGGAAAGGAAGATTCAATTGCTCTCCTTTGAACTCTCCTACTGGTGCTACGATTTGTAATGAAACCAGTCCAGAATGTTCCCCCTATGCTATTACTGTAACCCCTGGAAAGACATATAGACTCAGGATTTCTAGCGTGACTACTCTCTCTGCCCTCAGCTTCCAAATTGAGGTATCTCTGATCCGTTTAGTACAATCCTCTAAGCAAATTGGACAACATTTTTCTGACAAAATTTTCTTCTCCAGGGCCACAACATGACAGTTGTTGAAGCCGATGGGCACTATGTGGACCCATTTGTGGTACAAAATTTGTATACTCAGTCCTAATAAAAGCTGACCAAAACTCAACTAAAAACTACTAGGTCACAACAAACGTTGTCAGCAGAAATGCCACAGCCGGCCCTCCTCCAGGCTTAGCCATTTTCAATTACTATCCAATTCACCCCAAAAAATCTCCCCCAGCAATTACCCCCTCAGGCTCCCTCTGAGACAACGTTCGCCCCCGCCGCCCCGCGTAGGCCAGAGTCTAGCCATTAAAGCCCGAAAAGGATTCATCGTTCCCCCGCCGCAGAGTTCTGATAGAATGATATTAATGCTCAACACACAAAATCTTGTGGATGGACACATCAAGTGGTCTGTGAACAGTGTGTGTCACACAAGTTGCCTTACATCCCTTATCTTATTGCACTGAAAGAAAATATAACGGATGCTTTTGATCAAACCTCGCCTCCAGAAGCATATGATTTCGAAAACTATGACATCTTTAATATTGCAAAAAGACCAAATGCCACCATAGGTAATGGAATTTACAAGCTGAATTTCAATGCAACAGTGTTCTACGGAATGCGAATTGTTTGTTAATGAAAGTGAGACACATTCTTGGCGTCTACAAGGGCATGATTTTTGGGTATTGGGCTATGGAGAAGGCAAATTTGATATCGATAATGATACAAGCAAGTTTATTTGGTGTCTCCGATTATGAAAACACAGCGCCGGTTCATCCTTAGTTCGTTTTGGGTTTCGGGCCGATAACCCGGGAGCTTGGGCTTTTCATTGCCACATCGAGGCCCATTTTTACCTGGGCATGGGAGTTGTATTTGCTGAGGGAATTGAGAGGCTTGGGCCGTTGCCGTCGTCGATCGTGGGCTGCATGAGCGGAAATTAGTGAACTGGAAATTTGTTATTTTGTATTATTATTATATTTAAAATATCATATTACATTAGGTTTAAAATTGAATCAATAAACAAAATAAATATTGAATGTATTACTTCTCTTCATTGCTGAAGTAGAGCGAATCAGTGAAATAAGCTGAATAGTATGAATCAGAAAAAAGGAATCGAGTTTTATTCATTTCCAACAAACCATTGCATAATCCGTATTCCGTACCAGCAAGTCAAGAGTTGACTACCCTCGTCATTAACTAACTACGACAAACATACAAAGTGAAAAAAATAAAGCATCAGCGTGTGACTAGTTGTCACTGATCATCACAGCATATGATGATCTTCAATCTCCACCGTTGGTTTGCTGAACTTGGCCCCAGACGCGACCGTAGTAGTGGGTCCAGTAACCGTACTACCACAAGAACCGATTCCATGCTCATCCATCACAGAGCATTCCCCTTCAATCGAAGGATCTCCACCGTCTGATCCACCATCAGCATTACCAGAAACTCCAATCACACCATCAAAGACAGTAGCAGGATGCAAGTGAGGAAACGGCAAGTAAATTCCGTGAACGACAATCTTCAAGTTCTTCATAACGTCAGGGACCTTAACTCTCACGTAGTTGATCCTTAACGGCGCCGTCACGGAAGCTCCTGCGGCAGTCGTTACCGTTAGCGACTGTCCTCTCGCAAGCGTCGGCAACGTCGTCCCAACCGGAAGCCTTTCGAGGTCGCCGATCGTCAAGTAACGATTCGGTATTATATGAAACCGAACATTGCTTATGTAAGTGTACGAACCAGAGAAGATTGACACGTCATCGAGAGCGAAAACGGTCATGTTCGCGAGGTTGACGAGCTCTTGATACTTCACTTTCATTGCCAGCGAGAGGATGCTGTAGCCATTGTTTCGGAGACGAAGCATGGCGTCTCGGAGCATCAAGCGCATGATCGGCTGCTGCGTGTGGATCTGCTGATGGTGATGACCGCGATCGGACGGCTGGAAAGGGAAGGACAACGACGTCATCCGCTCGACGTCGCAAGATAGCGGAGAGAGAGGCGAGATGTAGCCTTGGATTCCGTGAATGATGATGATTCCATTGTTGAAGAGATCCGGATGAGTGATCTCGACGCCGCCGATGAAGACTTTCGAGACGGTGTCGTTTTCGCTCTTGGAGGAAGTTATGGTGATGCAACGGCCGGGGCTTAGCGATTCGATTTTGGTACCGAAAGCGAGCTTGCGGAGGTAGTCGATGGTGAAGAGGCCGGGAACGAGATGTTCGCGGAGGAGCGAAGGAATGGAGCACGAGAAGCACGTGTGGAGAGAGGAATCGGACGGAGCGAAGAGAGTTGACGGACCGGACCAGCTGATCGTGACGGCGTCGTTGGACAGAGATGGAGCAGAGGTTGCGAGCTCGTTAAAGCCGAGGTGTGAGAGGATCGGCGCGAGCATAGCCGTGTGTGAGAAGAAGGAGGACTGGTCGTTGAGGTCCGACGGCGGTGGAGGTGTTTGTTGTGGCGGAGGAGTGGTGGTAAAGAGTGTTTCGACGTCGGTGAGGGCTGCCGATTTGGTTATAATGAGAAGATAGATCGCGAGGATGGTAAGGAATCGGAGAGAAGTGGAGAGAGTGGCCATTTCAGAGAGCTTAACGCTTTTGAGCAATTCTGAGTGAAGTTCAAAAATAAGAGTGATGCGACGGGAGCCAAAAATGGTGGATATTTATAGGAACTCGGAGACCGTACTGACGCGGGTCTTGGATGGCGCGTGATACTGATCGAGAGAGCTTTGAATTGGTTATTCGGATCTCGAATCTGTTCGTTTTGGCGGGAGAATGCAAACACGAGTTTCTGCTGCATTGGGTTGGTTTGACGATGACATTATTCGGACGGCGGCGATTAGTCTAGGGGTTATGTGACGTGGCAAAGACATAGCTGTATTCCTGATTTATAAGCTGACCAAATGCTGCCACGTATAATATAAAACTTGTACCAATTTTAATTGATCCTATACGTGTGCAGAATCAATGAACCATAACCAATAATAGGCAGTCTAAAGAAAAGGAAAACAAATCAACCAATCGAAAGTTGATTAGCTCACGAATGGATTGTCGTGTCCTCTGTTCATTAACCAATTTAAGGAATCGTAAATAGTATTATTTACTTTCCAGAAGCACACGAACTTAGCCCCTTTGGGGAAATTTACAATATTAATCAAAAAATTTAGACCTTTTTCTCAATTAACCATAGCAACTTTTTTCTATCAACATTAGCCAAATTTAAGTCTTTCTTCTCAAATTATCCTTTTTCACGGAACTAAATTCTGGGACGGGCTACCAAACAGTTGGTGTGACAGGCATCTGTCGCACCAAGGCTTGCCTGTCGCCCCAAGTGATTTGCTGTTTCTTCAATTTATTAGTGTTAACATTTTTCACACATACCGGTAGTTATTATTATTTTTTTAAATAAAATTGAGGGGTGAATTGGAAACTCAATGATTTCGGCCGTATATATTAAAATGATTTATCGAAATAAATTTAAATAACTTATTAATAAATTATAGCATATAAATTTTTTTAAAAATAAATAGAAATCTATTCAAAGAAATTAAAATTATATTTTTTTTAAAAAGGTTACACTCCTTTAAAACCTCCTCCAACTAGATTCCAAGAATGGATAGACAAAATGAATTTGGCCCAACCACCATAAGTTACAAAACCAAAACAAGAAGAAGAATAATAATCATCATCGTTATCTAATATTAGGAGAAAAAAATTATAAATTACAATACCACAATTATATTATTGAATAATCTTGTAAGAATGTTCCCACACAAAACTTTCTCTCCACAAACTCTAAAATAATAAATCCTTATATAAAATCAATGAGACATCTAATATTGAAAAATAAACGTGTGGCAACCCATGGTGCAATTTGTCAAACCCAAAAATATTGGCCTCTCATATAATTGCGTCCTTTGTTTCCTCCCTACGTCAAATTAAATAACAAAGCAAGAAAGAACTTGGGCGACAGGTGCATGGCGCCCAAGCCTGTCGCCCAAGGGAGCCCGTCGCCCCAAGTCTTGGGCGACAGGCTGCCGTCGCCCAAGCCTTGGTGCGATAGGTGCCTGTCGCACCAACTGTTCTTGCTACAGGTAACCCGTCCCATAATTTAGATTCACTAAGAAAGCTGAGAAAATAACTCATACCAGTAATTGATGTCGATTAATATTGGATCTGGATAAATTATGACTGACTTTTACTATTATTTGTTGCCGTCGTTGATGATTCACGAGTACTAAGCTGCTGCGTTTTGTTTGTTTCATGATGCGGAGAAAAGTTGGTTTTGTTATGTGAAAAAGGGTAATTTGGGAAAAAAGACTTGAATTTGGCTAATGTTGATAGAAAAAAGTTGCTATGGTTAATTGAGAAAAAGGCCTAAATTTTTTGGCTAATATTGTAAATTCCCCCCCCCCCCCCCCCCCCCCCTTGCAGGCAGCAAAGCACTCTATTTATGACTTATATTTGACATCCTTTGTATAGGACGATCTAATTTTGATGACTTGATGTATATGCTAGAGCAAATTGAATCATTTTTTTTTTTACAAAATTACAGTATGGGTAAGGAAATTCATTAATCACACTCAAGTGATCCGTCAAGGAACACATACTATAAGGGAAAAAATTAATTAATAAATAAATAAATTGAAAATTTTAATAAATTGTAGAAGATATTTATGTTCAAGGAGAAACCTTTAAACAGTTTTATAAGAGTTGGTTAATTGTCATACTGAAAATAAGTTATCTACGTTGTCATTATTAAAATTACTCATTCATAAAGATATATTTTGTCATTATCGTAATTAATAATGAATCGATGATGCTTTGTATATAAACGACAAATAATTTCTTTTATAAATTATCATATTGAAAATAAGTTATCTACGTTGTCATTATTAAAATTACTCATTCATAAAGATATATTTTGTCATTTCGTAATTAATAATGAATCGATGATGCTTTATATATAAACGACAAATAATTTCTTTTATGAATTAATCAGAGTACGACAAATAAAAAAGTAAAATTAGAAAATCATTAAAAGTATATTTGTGTCGTTATTTAGTAAAAGAGAATTAAGATTTACGTGTATACAAACATGACAATGGTTATTTTATATTTATATGTATGCATAACTATGATAATGACAATTATTTTTCCACAAATTATAAAAGCTCAATAAAGAAATAATAAAAGTGAATATTTTGTAAATTTTCCGACAAAAAAAAAATCTTCACTTTTGTAATTAGTGAAATGAACCATAACCATTAGATTTTTGAAATGGCTCATCAAGTGTAATTGTAAACCTCTTAACCCAAACGTCCTTGGCTCTATGAAAATTGTACCCTCAGACTGCAAGTCAAGGTCAGGTCAAATGTACAACAATTTGAAGCATAACACGAATAGCGAGGAGATAGGGTTGACTCTATCTAGCAGTTAATTCAAAGAATCCGCTCAATTAATTTACAACAAACCAAATACGGCCACGTACACCGAGTTAGTTTCCTTTGTATCCAGCAGGGCCTACAACAATATAGAATCAGTAAAATTAATCAATAAAAAGTTGATTGGCTCTAGTTGGTGGTCGGGGCTTCTTTTGATTAGTCTGTTATGGTTACAATTTTCTTTGTGTGCACACAAACTTAACCCCATCAAAGGTGGCAATGTACTAACGCATGCGACGCAAAAGCCCACCAAGCAGATTAATCATTTTTGCTTTCTCTTCTTCAGCTTTTCTTCTCTCCGATTACAATTACACAATGGGTAAGAAAATCGAGATTAAGAAAATTGCAGACGCCAAAGCACGTCAAGTGACATATGCTAAGAGAAAAAAAAGTTTGATCAAGAAAGCAAGAGAAATTTCTGTTGCTTGTGGAATCGATCTCGTTCTCATCACTTTTTCACCTACTAAACGCGGTCGTTCAACTAAATTTTGCAGTATGAAAAGGTTCAAGTAAAAAATTTTCTTTATCGTATGTTAATAATCTTTAGTATTAATCATGTTAATCTCTAAGCTTGGTCTAAGGTTCTTCATAAAAAATCTTTTGTGAAATTATTAGATGTTATATATATATATATATATATTTATCATTTAAGTAATTTTTCTCCCTTTGATCCACAGAATTGAAGATCTGATTCAACGTTACCTCAATCTTTCACCTGAGAAAAAATTTCAGTAAGTACACATTTTATAAATAATTTTTTGTTTTCTTTGATTAGCTGAAAGTTTTGAATTTTTTTTTCTTCTTTTGAATAATGAATTGTCAATCGCTTATTAAAACAGTGAAGTGAACAATTGTAAGGTTCATTGTGAAGCAAATATATGTAAGGTACATCTTAATATATAGTTTTTATTCTTTATTTTGTATATATATATATATATATGGATTAATTGATTAAAGAAATTTCATTTATACACTAATATTTCATAATCCTTAATTGTTGGTGCCATAGAAACATGTACATTGCAACTGCCAAACATCAGAGAGGCTGAAGCAGCTTGATCGCGTCATGGGTGATGATAACGAGTTCCGTAACCTAAAAAATCAGTTTGTTTCCTCTCTCTCTCTTTCTTTCTTTCTCATGCGTTTTTACTTTTGACCGTTGTCGTTTTAGGCATGCATGCATAGTGACATTTGCGAGTCTATCACGTTCACAGCCATCACTGTGTCATTGGTCGACGTGGATCCATTAACAATTTCACAAATATTTTATCTCAATTAACATGTGTCAGTATACGAAATTTATTGACCATCTTTTCCTCAATCGATTCTAATTTGATTCTCTCTTTTTTTTTTTTTTTTTGGTTCTGATGCCTTATAATCGCAACTTTTATGTTGTCTCCAATTCGGGTTCAATTTCAATTAACCTACACTTGCACAACAAAGAATTAGAGTGAGTACTTCAGCTTTTAATCTTTATTAATTATTTGGTTTAATGTTCATTACTGTAAAATTAATCATTTTTTACTTTAATTTTGATTTTTCATTAGGATCTTGAACGAAGAATTACTAGGACGTCGGTAGAGACAGAGATTGTAGAGGACCAGCTCCGGTAATTAAGTGTATATTATCATAAAAAAGAAAATGATAATTTATTTTTGGAATCCATTATTTTTTTTCATTTTTTCTTTCATATTTCTTGGAACTTTTGAAAGGTTTTATGAGCCCGACCCAAAAGACGATCTTTCATCACCTAACATTATTTTGTTGGAGAGAAACCTGAAACAAGCTTTGCAGCAAGTTCAGAATAAAAAAGTGAGTTTTTTTTTTCTTTTAAATTAATTTTTTTATTTCATCGGTGGCTATTTATTAGTTTCTTTATTTCTTTTTCCAGAATGAGTTGATTAAAAGTCCGTCAAGAAAATACAAGAAGAGAAATCAGGTATATTCAATTTATATCATCTTAATGAATTAGATATATAGAAAAATTAATATATTTGTAAGAGTTGGATATGATTAGTTAAAGAAGCATAAGGCAAAACAAGAAGATCATTTGACAAAGGAGAGGCAGTCAAAAAACCCTGGTTCAGGTTCACTTCAGATGCAGCATGATCATTTGATGAGCGATCCGTTCAGGTATTATCATCAGCGTTACAAAACCCTTTTAAAAATAATCAATTTCGTGGTACGTATTAGAATTTATTAATCTGATAATCGGGTCTTGTGTTTGAATCCCCTTACGTAATTGCATTTGCATACTGTATTTAGTCTTGCATGTGTGACTTGACATATTAATTTTTTTGGGTCCAACGACAACATAACATGAAATTAGTGCAAGTTTTGAAAAAAGTCCTGAGTTAAAACCCCTCCATTGATGCATTTTTGTTGCAGTTCATCAAGTTTTCCCGAGTGCTCATTTCAAGAACTACTTGCTCACGCTAGGAGAGTAGCAGCTGCAGGAAATTTGCAATTTCCACCGACTTACTCAAGCTCAGTCCAGGTGATAATTAATAAGCTAATTATTAATCTCTTACTTAATTACATTTGTCATCCGCTTACATATGTAATTGGAAAATATGAGGTTTTTTTTTTTTCCTTTTCTTGTAAGATTATGCCTTGTTAATTTATATATTTATATGGTTTGAGAAAATTGTTATAGCATCAGCCCATAATCGGGGATCAAATCTCTTCACTTGGGGTTCCAAATCAGCAGTTCAATTTCTCTCCTGTGGTATGTAACCCCAAAAAAAAAAAATGTAGAGCCTTTAATTGCAAGCTTTTTCAATCGATTATATTAATTTGCAGGGGCTTGAAGCACCAATGCAGGGATTTCATCAAAGCCATCCAACACAAACACATGGGCTCAACTGGGTTTGCAGCTCAAACTGAAAATATAAAATTCTATTTTCTGTTCTTCCTTCTCTTCAAATTTTCAATTGACACTAATTTTGGTCTTATTTTTTGGAACCAGACTAATGCGAACAATCAAAATATAGTGCCACATACATCGCACTTTCAAGCAAATCCTAGTAAAGTGGATTTTATTGATACTAATAATATATTCAGTACTCTTCAAAATTCGGATCATTTCAATATTAAATTCGATCAACCATTCAATTTTGAGAGGTATAGATAATTTTTTTTTCATTATTCTAAGAAAAATCAAAGTCTTTATGCTACTCGTGGCCTCAAAAAATATTTTCTTTTGATAATTTCAGGGTCCCCAATACTATTGCCCCTATCACCATTGACAGTAACAACAAAAATTCTGAACATTTTAATTTCATCAATGCTGTTACTGGTGATGGTAGCAACAATGGGAGTGTTGTTGACAACAACAACAACAACAACAACGGCAGCAGCATTGAACACAGTGGCAGTAGTGATGCAGATCCAATTGCCCAAATTCCACCAACAATTGTATGTGATAAGCCTCTGAACTTTTTGTTATTTAGTTGATTCATATTAATTAATTTTGTTTAAAAATATTTTCTGAGATAGAAAAGAGAAATTGTATTTTGCATTTTCAGCATCGTGGGACATATTTGATTAATTGCATATATTCTAAAAGGGCTAATTAAGTTGAAAAGCTTTCTTATTTTTACACAAATTTTAGATAGTTAGATTCGTTAATCACTCTCAGTGTGTATTAATAGTGTTGCATCAATTAATTATGCATTTATTACCCGTTTTATATTCAATCTTAACCATTGAAAGTACATTGACCCAACAGCCTATAAATTGATGAATTTTTTTTTTTTTGGAAACAGGACAATTCGTACATTCAAAGTGTAATGTCACCAACGTTTCAATTTGAAGCAGATTTTAATGAGGTGAATTTCACTGATGGCGCATTCAATACTATTCTCAGTAACACCAATCAACCCTTGAACTCTGAGAGGTACCTTTTTCATTTTTAGCTATTGGAATAATACTTCACAAAACAAGGTCACTTATCTAAAAATCCTTAGAATTATTTTAATATTACATTATTTTCAGGGTTTTTTCTGCGGTAGACTATGAACCTATTTTCACCAATAACAACAACAATGATAATGGCAGCACTGAAAAAGATGGAGGCAGCGAAGCGGCTCTTAGTACTCAAGTAAATCTATTGCCAAATTCTAATGAGGTAATTAAGTTGATTATATATTTATGAGCCAAAATTAAGTTTTTCATTTTAGTCACCTAACATCCATTTTTAGTAAGCTCTCTCTATTTATTTATTTATTTGTTGGGGGATTATTAATTTTGTGTGAGCAGGCTGAGAAGGGAAACAAGGAAAATAATTGGTCACTGGATTCGGATGATTTAAAGTGGGCAGAAGATTTGAATTGGGAGGATCTTCGCATTTTATTGGCTGAATTTTAAAATTTCGCTTTCAGCTTGAGAAAAAATAATTAACTCTGCTTAAATGTACTAAAAGTTTAGACCTTCAAAATTATAATGTCATGATAATATTGCACTTAGCACGCATGTTTATTTTGATTTTTCAGCTTTTTCTAAATAGACAAAAGTTATATGATCTTTCTCCTAAAATCTAAAACCTATCAAGACATCGAATTTAAAACCCCTTGCAAACATAAATATATATGAACATTCTTCAGAATCACAAAGAAAAGAATAATCAGCCACCACCAAGGCCAACATTCTGTTGCTGAATCTCAGAACTTTGCAAAGATGCATTGTTCGGCCCCGGGTTCGCATTTCTAGCACTCTCCCCATAATTACTTGCAGTAATAGATACTTGAGCACTACTAGCATCATTATTATGAAGCTGCTGTTGTTGTTGGGCCAGCTGCTGCTGCTGCAAGAACCCAATGACAGCCTGCTGCTGCTGCAAAAACCCAATGATGGCCTGCTGTTGCTGTTGTTGAAATCCAATCCCAACTTGTTGTAGTAACTGTTGTAGAATCCCAATCACGGCCTGCTGTTGCCGTTGTGAAAATCTCAAAGCTGCCTGCTGCTGTAGCTGAATATGCCGTTGTAGCTGTTGTAAAAATCCCGTCACCGCCTGCTGCTGCTGTTGTTCCTGCTTCTGTAACAGTTGTAATGACCCAATCACGGCTTGCTGCTGCTGTTGGACTCGCTGTTCTAAAAATCCCATCGCTGGTTGCCCCTGCTGCTGCTGCTGGGCCTGGCTTTGCCGCTGATGTTGCTGTTGCAAGAACCTCATCACGACATGCTGTTGCACTTCTAAACAGTAGACCCTGACAAAAATAGCAAGGGACTCGTTCCGTTGTTGATCCTCCCAACTTTGAAAATACGTGTTTCTCGACACAATACTCCGCAGACGATCAAGACGCGGTTGTACCCGTTGTAAATACTGGATCCATTCTTGCTGGTGTTGCTCTTCTAAAGTCTGGAAGACGGCCTGTGTTTTCCGTTCAAAAGCCTGAATCGAGGAGAGAAGAAATTGTTGTTGCAGTTTTAAAACGTTTAGTCTAGCGTTAGGATCACCAGAAACATAAACATCGGCAATCCTCTTCGTATTCTTCAAAAGAATCTTCAAAAGATCAACTCTTTCCGGAGGCACAAAGGCTTTCACCGCATTCACTATTTGATCCACGCGCCGAAAACCCTACAAATTTTAAAGACTTCTTCTGTATCAGAAGCATCCCCACCCAAACAATTCTCCAACCCATTATCTTTAAACACCTTAATCACATTCTCTTTTTCTGCATCACCACCACCGATCTCTTTCTCATAGTCATTCTCCCCTGATGATGCACGCGCAGACATATTGATAGCTATTTTTTCAGGTAAATAAAAAAAAAAAATCGAAGAGATTGATTTTATTGGGTTTGTTGAATTTGAAGAAGTGGCCACAAACCCTTTATAAATAATAACAAGATTCCGACGCAGAGGCAGGCGCAGGGCGCAACGGCAACGCGCGCTTATTTTGATTTTTGAGCTTCTGCTATGTACTTTCTTCTAAGTTGTTTGCTGTAATGAGGCAATTGTATCAATTAATCTGACCTAAACGTGTCACATTACATCATTATGCGATCATCTAATCACATAGATTATCATATATTATTATTATTGCACGTAAAAGTTACAATTCACTTGTAGGATAGTTACATTTCGAGATGAATATACACACGATGTTAAATTACCAGATGACCGTACCTTGACATGGTAGGGTCAAAGTCCTTTATTACTTAATGCTGGTGGGCAAAAAAACCGAGGTGTAAAGAAAACCGAACCGAATTGGCAGTTTTTTCTTATTCGGTTCGGTTTTTTTAAGAAAAAACTAAAAAAACCGTTTGTAAAAAAAACCGAAATATCGGTTCGGTATTCGGTTTATTTAGCTGAACCAAAAAATCGAACCGAATAACCGAATTTTTTTATTTAATTTAAATTAAACATATGTTAATTTTTAACTGATGTGTAAGATAAGAAACATGAACTTGCATGTACACAAATCAGAGTATATATATATATGTAAGTGTTACTGTTATAATTTCCTAAATTTTATTTCCCCAAAATAAACCCTAAAGCTATCAAAATCGAAACCAAACTACCAAATCCAAAATCGAACTTGCATGCACACATTGAGTTGGAAAATGCCTAAAGTTGATGTTGATATTGATGAAGATAGGAGAATGTTTTTGGCATTTGTTTGTAAAATTTTTTTTAATTTTGTGTTGTAAGTTGTAATTGTTGTTATTTTTATTTCTCTTTATAATATTATGATTATGTTTATATAGATGGATTATTGGAGTTTAATTATGTATTTTGAAGTTTTAATATCTCATATTTTGGGAGTATTTTATTAATAGTTAGTAAGATATTAGTGATAAAATATATTTTGAATACTTTGTATTTATTGTTAATATTTAAAATTAGGATAAATTAATTGTTGAAAAAAATTATTACATTCATGAGGCCTAATAGGCTAAAAATTTAAAAATTCAAAATAGACCCATTTTATAAAAAAACCGAACCGAACCGAACCGAATCGAAAAAAACCGTTTGAATTCAGTTCTTTTTTAATTCGGTTCTTATTCGGTTTTTTTTATAAAAAAACCAAATTAAAACGGTTCTACAAAATTTCGAACTGAACCAAACCGAACCGAACCGAACCGTGCCCACCCCTACTTAATGCCTCGATGTAGTGTATTTTCTTTTGCATTTTGTTTAGCTATTTGTGAAGGTTGAAAAAAAAAATATATTGTAATGGCAAAAAAACTAACTTATAAGGTGGAAACTAGTTGGATCTATTCCTTAATTAAAATATTACTCTTACATATTTACTAAATATATATGCATCAATAAAATTTAAAAATTACGAAACTTATTTTGTAGTACAAATTATTTATTTAAATACTAAGAATAACCTTATAAAAATAACTGACTCTCCATCGAGGCTAGATTTGTTGAAAAGTCATGCATGTGGTATTTTTTCAAAGGGCCACCAAACATTTGAAGAAAAAAATGGTTAGTTGGCAAATTTGTCAAAATTGCCAAATAGACACCATTGACAATAGTGCATGGGTTTGGTGGAATAGTGCATGGGTTTGGTGGAATAGTACTACCTTCAAGCCTATAAATAGAGAGCATTTCTTCATTTCATAGCATCCCAAGTTTGTGAAGCTTAGAAGTTTCTAAGCTTTTGAGAGTGAGCAATTGGAGAGTGTGTGTGAGAGTACTGGGTGTATTTGGGTTCTGAGAAAGTGAGATTTCTTTACTCAAATTTGTACTCAAATAATTGTTAATAATACAATTATTTTTTCTCTTGCTCCCGTGGACGTAGGCATATTGCCGAACCACGTAAATTTTGTGTTCTTTATTTTTCTGTGATTATTCGGTGCGCTTGATTCCGCATTCCGCGCACAACAAGTGGTATCAGAGCCGACGGTTCGTACTTGGGGGATAAGGTACTGTTCACGTATACGGTACTATTCACATATACGGTACTATTCACGTATACGGTACTGTTCACATACGGTACTATTCGCGTATACGGTGGAGACGGCCATTTGTACTTGGGAGACAGTCTATTGTAAGTAGTGTGTATTTTTGCATGTCTAGGAAAGTTTTGTCAACAAGGCGATAAGAGTCTAAGGATTCTGGTTTTTAATTGGGACCGAGTTCCCGTCCAGTTTCCTGGGAACTTTCCTGGTGCATTTATTCACGCGAAATTAACATCATAGAGACTGTTTTTCAAGTGAAAATAGTTCGTTGTGAAAATGGTAGAAGGTGAAACTTCCAGAATTTGGGAGAGATCTACCGAGACTATTTCTGGAGATACTTCAGGTGGGAGGCGAGATTTGTCAAATCGCTATTCAGCACCTGTTATAGGAGGCCAGAAGATCGATGTTGAAAAGTTTGATGGGAAAATCAACTTCGGCATGTGGAGGCGCGAAGTTATGGATGCCCTTATTCAAATCGATCTCGATGTTGTTCTGAAAAATAAAAGACACTTGTATGATGAAGAAATTTGGGATCGTATGAACGAGAAAGCTTGTGGTCAGATCAGATCTTGTTTGACCAAGGAGGTGAAATACTTGGTGAAAGATGAGGAGTGTGCGATGACTTTGTGGCGTACATTGGAGGAGAAGTACCTGGTGAAAAGTCCTGAAAATCGCCTTCATGCAATGAGCCAAGTATATGATTTTCGGATGAAGCACGGGGTGTCAATGCATGATCATGTCTCAAGATTTGAAAAGTTACTTGCTGATTTGAAGAATCTTGATGAAGATATTAAGGATGAAGTCAAGGCTATGATTTTGTTACACTCACTACCAGAGGAATATAGCCATTTTGTGACTACTTTAATATATGGGAAGAGTGTGATCGTCTTCAAAGATGTTTGCACAGCATTGACAAGCTTGGAGATTCGGAATAATGATAAAAATTCTGAACGAGCATCGTCTGAAGCTTTGGTGAGTAAAGATTGGGCGATGGAGAAACAAAAGAAGCGTGGTGGAAAGAATTCTCGATCCAAATCGAGAAGCAAAAAAATAGCTCGAGATGAGTGTGCCTTTTGTCATGAAAAGGGCCATTGGAGGAAAGATTGTCCAAAGGCTCAAAAGAGAGAAGGGAAGAAACCAGCAGCAGCAAACATGGCACAGAAAAATGAAGACTCTGATTATTCATTAAGTATTACTCCTGCAGCATACGTGGCTAGTTCGAGTGAGTGGATACTTGATACTGGAGCAACCTATCATTTGTGTCCTATTAAGGAATGGTTTACAGATTTTCGTAATCTGGAATCCGGTGCAGTTGTGATGGGGAATGATCAACCTTGTCGCACAATGGGGATAGGAACAATTCGGCTCAGAATGTTTGATGGAATGGTCAGAGAACTCAAAGAGGTTAGATTTGTTCCAACTTTAAAGAAAAATCTAATTTCTGTGGGTGCTTTGGAAGCTAAAGGGTACAAGATTACCATTAAAGATGGTATAATGAAGTTTACACATGGAGCTATGGTGATTCTGCAAGGGGTCCGGCGTCACAATTTGTACTATTTGAAGGGAGGTACAACTGATGAAGCAAATGTTGTTGAGGCGCACAGTGACACCACCAAGCTATGGCATGTACGACTGGGACATGCTGGAGAGAAGTCTTTGCAAACTCTGATGAGGCATGGACTCTTAAAAGGTACCAAAACCTGTAAATTAAATTTCTGTGAGCATTGTGTAGTAGGCAAGAAAACAAGGGTCAAGTTTGGTACAGCTAATCACGATACTCGTGAGATCCTTGAATATGTTCATAGTGATGTATGGGGACCAACCAAGACTGCATCAATTGGTGGAAGCCATTATTTTGTTACATTTGTTGATGATTTCTCTAGACGTGTGTGGGTGTACACCATGCGAGCAAAGGATGAGGTTCTAGAGATTTTTGTGAAATGGAAGAAATTGGTGGAGACTCAAACTGGCAGAAAGATCAAAGTATTACGATCTGATAATGGGGGTGAATATACTTCTGATCCATTCTTGCAAGTATGCCAGAACGAGGGTATTAAAAGACATTTCACGGTGAGACATACTCCGCAACAGAACGGTGTGGCTAAGCGTATGAATCGTACTTTACTGGAGAAGGTACGGTGTATGTTATCTAATGCTGGTTTAGATAAAAAGTTTTGGGCTGAATCTGTGAACTACGCAAGTCACTTGGTAAACCGGTTGCCTTCTGCTGCAATTGAAGGTAAAACTCCTATGGAAATGTGGTCTGGAAAGCATGCACAAGATTATGATTCCCTTCGTGTATTCGGGTGTCCAGCTTATTATCATGTCAAATATGGTAAACTGGATCCTCGTGCTAGAAAGGCTATCTTTGTGGGATTCAAAGGTGGAGTAAAGGGCTTCAAGCTTTGGGATCTCGAAGATAAAAAGTTTGTGTGTAGTAGAGATGTCACATTTGATGAAGCTTCAATGATGAAAACTTCAAGTTCTCAACAGGTGGAGAACAAGACCACAGAGGCATTGCAGCGGGTGGAGTTTGATGCAACTCCATATGTACCAGTTAGTTCTACATCGAAGAAGGGTTCAACTATGGAGGTGACACCTAGATTTGAAGAAGAGATTGTTTCTTCTGATGTCCCACAAAATGAAGAAACAATCGATGATGTAGATAATGATGATTTTATAGCAACAAGGAGGCCAAGAAGAGAAATAAAGAAACCCGGATGGCTTACTAAAGATATGGTGGTAGCTTATGCACTTCCAGTTATTGATGATGACATCCCCAACACTTTCAGTGAAGCATTACGCAGCAGTGAAAGTAATCAGTGGAAGTTAGCTATGGAGGAAGAAATGAAGTCTCTCCATCAAAACCAGACTTGGGAAGTTGTAAAGTTACCAAAGGGGAAAAGGGCTATTGGCAATAAATGGGTCTACACCAAAAAGCAAGGATCTCTAAATCAAACAACTCCTCGATACAAGGCAAGGCTCGTGGCAAAAGGTTTTGCTCAAAAGGAAGGTATTGACTATAATGAAGTTTTCTCTCCAGTTGTAAAACATACTTCCATTCGTATCCTACTTGCCTTAGTTGCAGAATATGAGTTAGAGTTGGCTCAATTGGATGTTAAGACGGCGTTCTTACATGGAGATTTGGAGGAGGAAATCTATATGATTCAGCCTTGTGGTTTCAGAGTTGCTGGAAAGGAGAATCATATGTGTAGGTTGATTAAATCTTTGTACGGACTGAAGCAGTCGCCAAGGCAGTGGTACAAAAGATTTGATCAATTTATACAAGGGCAGAAATTCACTAGAAGTGAACACGATCATTGTGTTTACTTTAGAAAACTACCAGATGGAGCTTTCATCTATTTGTTACTCTATGTCGATGATATGCTTATAGCTTCGACGAATAGAGATGAGATCGAAAGATTAAAGAAGCAGCTGGCTTCTGAGTTCGAGATGAAAGACTTGGGTGATGCACAGAGAATACTTGGGATGGAGATACGTAGAGACAGAAAGAATGGGAGCGTATGGTTGACTCAAAAGTCTTATTTGAAGAAAGTGCTAGAAAGATTCGGTATGGATGACAAAACTAAACCGGTATGTACACCTCTAGCTCCTCATTTCAAATTAAGCTCTTCTTCATGTCCTATATCTCAAGAGGAGCACGATTACATGGTTCGTGTTCCATATGCTAGTGCTGTGGGTAGTCTTATGTATGCTATGGTATGTACAAGACCCGATATATCTCAAGCAGTGAGCATGGTTAGTAGATACATGCACAATCCGGGTAAAACTCAATGGCTTGCGGTAAAGTGGATTCTCCGATATTTGTATGGGACAGTTGATGTTGGATTATTATTCAAGAAGGATTGTGGTCAACAATGTGTTGGGTATTGTGATTCTGATTTCGCTGGAGACCTTGACAAGCGAAGATCAACAACGGGCTACGTGTTCACATTGGGTGGAGGTCCAGTTAGCTGGAGGTCGATTCTACAATCGACAATTGCTCTGTCCACTACGGAAGCAGAGTATATGGCAGCAACTGAAGCTGTAAAGGAAGCTATCTGGTTGAAAGGCTTGTTAGGTGACTTGGGAGTAATCCAGGAGAATATTGCGGTCTTTTGTGATAACCAAAGTGCAATATTCCTTGCGAAGAATCAAACATATCATGCTCGGACGAAGCACATAGATGTGAAATATCATTATGTGAGGGAGATTATCGAGAGTGGTGTTGTGTTGTTGAGAAAGATCGATACCAAAGATAATCCATCAGATATGTTGACGAAGATAGTTTCTGGAGTTAAGTTTCAACATTGCTTGAAACTAATTCAAATCCTTCGCTTGTGTTAAGTTATGTCCTTCGGGAATTTTGAACTACGGTTGGCTTGATCCCAAATTTTGGGTACGTAGGCAGTCACAGAGATGCAGCCACTTTCGGGATGATGATTGGTTTTTTAGTCGGCTCAGATTTGGAGAAATTTTCGCCGAGGTGGAGAATTGTTGAAAAGTCATGCATGTGGTATTTTTTCAAAGGGCCACCAAACATTTGAAGAAAAAAATGGTTAGTTGGCAAATTTGTCAAAATTGCCAAATAGACACCATTGACAATAGTGCATGGGTTTGGTGGAATAGTGCATGGGTTTGGTGGAATAGTGCATGGGTTTGGTGAAATAGTACTACCTTCAAGCCTATAAATAGAGAGCATTTCTTCATTTCATAGCATCCCAAGTTTGTGAAGCTTATAAGTTTCTAAGCTTTTGAGAGTGAGCAATTGGAGAGTGTGTGTGAGAGTACTGGGTGTATTTGGGTTCTGAGAAAGTGAGATTTCTTTACTCAAATTTGTACTCAAATAATTGTTAATAATACAATTATTTTTCTCTTGCTCCCGTGGACGTAGGCATATTGCCGAACCACGTAAATTTTGTGTTCTTTATTTTTCTGTGATTATTCGGTGCGCTTGATTCCGCATTCCGCGCACAACAAGATTATCATTATTGTTGTTGTTGTAAATAGATTATAAAGTGGATCACATTTAATTATCGTATTAGGAACAATGATCTAATGTGGACTCATGGAATGCTCTACCAATGAATAATGATACTATTATGGTGCAATGGCGCGCACCAAATCACCACTCCTTATTAAGTACCTGTCCGAGGCATAGTGTCTACAATTCCTAATCATCACCCGGATTAATGGCACACTTATCTACATCTTACGGTCCAAAATCATTCTCCAAACCGAGCCCCACTTCAATATCCAGAATTTTCCCCATAACCAAGCACTTTCAGTTACCCACGTCCTCAAGCTCTCAACTGAAAATGGCGGCAGTTTCAACACCAGCAATCATTTGTTCATGTTCTTCTTCATCCTCATCTTCTTCACGTTTGTCATCAAAACAAGCACACAACACAAAGCAGCAGCAGCAGCAGCTTTCATTTGACTCAAAGAAGCGCTTTTTCGAAATGGGCATTGGGCTTTTAGCTTCTTCAGTAATTGCTTTGACCCCATTAGAAGCCGATGCTACCAGGATTGAGTACTACGCCACAACTGCTGACCCTCCATGTGAGTTCAGCTTTGCTCGTTCTGGCCTTGGTTACTGTGACATTGCTTCTGGCTCTGGTGTTGAGGCTCCTTATGGCGAGCTTATCAATGTGAGGCTTCAATAACTTTCTCCCTTTCTTTTAGATTTTTTCTCTTTCATTTTTTCTGGGTTGATTGAATTATCTTTGATTATTTTTATCCGCACGTTTTAAAATGGGAATTTGAAGCTAGACCGCCCCGTCTAATAACTAATAATTTAAGACTGTATTGTAGCTAGACCATATAGTCCCAGGATGAGCTTTTTAAGACATGCCAATGTGACATAAAATATTCAAATGATAATATATTAGTGCGGAGTGGCTTTCTTGTTTTGCGTTTATGTGTGACATATTATCGTAAATTTCAGAATTTGGATAGTTATTGGTGAAAGTATTTTACTATGACCAGTTACAAAACAAATATGCTGAACATTTGGTTTTTGATATTAGCAACTTGAAATTTAAAAGCCTTTTTGTGCAATCAGCTGCTGAATATATATATACAGGAACAAGTTTTGGAACTTGCAGTGCAATTTGATTTCTATCCCAATTTATAGTGAGCACATTCTTCTGCCAATTGTCCTAAACTTTTCAAAAATGTTTGATAGTCATTGGAAATGCCAGTGAGATAAATAGGTTTCTTGTGAATATTCTTTTGATAGGATTTTTAGCATATCACGAATCATGAGTAATATAGAATGATCTTTGCAATCAAGTGATAAAAATTATGAGAATACCTGTTACCGAATATTCCACAAATTTTACTGATTTGTGTTCTTCTTTTTGTAAATATAGGTTCACTACACTGCAAGATTTGCCGATGGGATAATCTTTGACAGCAGCTATAAGCGTGCTAGACCTCTTACTATGCGTATTGGAGTTGGCAAGGTACAAAATTGTATTAGTTGTTAATATCTGTCTATCATTGAAGTGTCAAAATATGACTTCACTTTCTGTCTTCATACTCTTGCCCAGGTCATAAAGGGGTTGGATCAGGGGATTCTGGGGGGTGATGGGGTACCTCCAATGCATGTCGGTACGTTTTTAAAGACAATAATTAAACTCGTGTACATTCACATTTTATATATTGCTTCATAACTTCCCACAGAATTGATACGTCTCCAATTTGATTCAGGTGGAAAACGCAAGCTTCAGATTCCACCAGAGTTAGCATACGGGCCAGAACCTGCAGGATGCTTTTCTGGTGAGGTTCATTTATGACTGAATATTTTATAATCTAGACTATTCATAATTTAAAATGTATACTTAACTTCGTTGCTTAAATAGCCGGCAACTTAGCGAATTTTTATCAATCATTGCATCTGAGAATATTTCAAATGCTCCAACCCATTAGTACTGACTTTCTAATAGCCAGAAAATGAGAATATTTCAAATGCTCTGACTCCTTAGTACTGACTTTTTAATAGCCAGAACTGAATTCTCCATGTTAACATCTCTCTGTTGCTCTTTAGTGTAAAGAATCAATATTCCAGTTTCTTGGACTTCAAAATTAATCATTATTATGAGGCTTTGCTGTCAAAATACCAATATAATTCAGTTTATATGATCTGATGTGCATGAGGAAAGAGGTTAGGTTCTTTCCAAAGAACAGAAATTCCTGCAATGATAGTTTGCAACGTGAAAGTGTTTCAGTTTAACAGTTTTTAGTAACTAAGTTTGTTAAAATGAAAAATCAAGGTTAATATTACTTTATTATTTAATAAAACACAATGCATACCAAGTGCTATAAGCAATCATTCTTGCAGCAATTATTGGATTCTGACACTCATTTTCTGGTTTATGTAGGCGACTGTAATATACCTGCCAATGCTACTCTTGTGTATGATATTAATTTTGTTGGCATCTACTCGGGGAATCGCAAGTGAAGACAAACCAGATTTAATTGCTCAAAGTTACACGAGAAGCCTGTGTAGGTCAAGTGAGTCCACTAACATCCTCTATGTGATACTACACAGTTCTGAAAAAAGTAGTAGCCTGTGTATAAATGAAAGATTGTTCACCGTTAATAAAAGCACCTTTCCCTTTTGCATATTTAGAGCACAAAAATAAAAAATCCACGATAATTGGTCATGTCTAGTATTTAACCCAAAAAACTTAACTACAAGATTCCAATCTATATTCTTGCTTAAGCAAATAGACAGAATGGATCTACCCTGCTTTATTTAATCTACAATAACGATGAAAGATTATTCACTGTTAAACTGCTTGTTTCAGCACAAAAGTTTTGAAATCTATGCAAGTTCAACGTGATTACAGAGTGGTTACAGTTTCTTCCTGGTGTCCAACACTTAAAAATCATGAGTTGAGGTAAAATTAACAGTCCGATAATCAATAAATCACTTTTAGAAAAGGACATGGAAGAGTTGACCAGCATAGTATAACACACATCCATCAGCCCTTTTTCAGTGAAGTTCTCAATCAGTTGACGTACTTTTAATCGTTTGGTTAGCCTATGGTCTTATTGAAATATCGCCAACAGTGTCCGAGATCATATGTGCACAGGCTAGTTTTACAAAGCTTACAAGGCAATATCGGCCATCACATTACTTTATGTTGAATATGTCTCTAGGTGATGAATTTATGTGCTTTCTCTCCTTTGATATGTAGAATTTCCTTTAAAATGGGTTTAATTTTTTTATCTTTTCCTAGAAAGTTTAAAGCAGCGAACCAGATAATGCATCCAAGCATGGGTCAGTCTGAAGGGTCTAAATCTGTTGGATAACAGCACTAGTCACCTTTATCAAAAGGATCATGGAGCCTGTAGCTTGCCAACTCATCTGGGTCTATTTGGAGCAGAAACAAAACTAGTCATTGTTGGAGTAATTATTCATCCTGACTGATTGAACTAGACGCGTCTTCTATTTTTCACGTATAGAATGCAGCCTAAATTTTCTGCCTAGGGTATTTATAATTCTCTTAAATTTAGAATGTTAATTTTAGAATGTTGTTTATATGCTGCATTTTCTAGCTTGGAGGCCTTCAAAAGCGATTAATACAAATACACATCTGCATTACAAGGGAGAGATATATCTGTGTTCATCTCCAAATTATCGCCATACGCAAGCCACTTTAATTGCTGTAAATGCAGCATATTATCAGAAAATATACAGGTCAAATGCAGTATTGGTGTGTTGCTTCTGCTATGTTTGCCATTGCGGATTTAACTTTACGTGTTAATAAATTATATGTGAATTTGACGGTGGATGGGCCTTTCGAAACTGTGTCCGTTGCACATGAATCCTCTGTTTATAGAAATGATACGTCTTTACGCTTCCTTCGGATCTGAGAAAGTTTTGAGAAAAAGTATGAAAATAAATGGAAGTTGATTCTTCTCATGTTTGCCTCAGTGGAAGAAAAGGATTTGCTTTTCTTGGGAAATTTCCTTTTTGCTTTTCTGCCTACGCCCTTTTGGCAATCTATGGATTTGAACTAATTTGAATTTAGAGCCTTGGACCTACTACAGATAGTGCAACCATTTGTAAATTACACATTTCAATTAAACCAACAGAGAGATTAGGAAATTTAATTTTACATTTTTTATTTCAAGATGGCCTATAGAAAGAACTTTTGAAGATTTGTAATGCGAGCAAAGCCGGTTATCATTTTTTAGAAACCTAACCTTACGGGTGCGTTTGGCACATTGTATTGTATTATGTTGTATTGCATTATTTTTTTTTTATTTTGACCACGAGATATCCTGAGAAGGGTCTCAATTGTGGGAAGCACCTTTAAGTCCGTACCATAATCCAGACTAGAAGTCCCTGCTCGAACCGAGAGGCACAGGTTCTTCCAGCAAAGGCGACTTCCTTGCGACTCAAACTGGGGAGCAAACCCAGTCAAGCCACTTAAGGAGACTCCATTGCCAGTGGAGCAAACACTTTGTTGGTTGTATTGCATTATTTTAATGCTAATGTATTGTATTATGTTGTATTGTATTAGCATTATATTATAATAATGTTGTGCAATATTTGGTGCTACACTATATTGTATTAATTTTTTGTAATTAATTTAAATTTAATGTTTTATTAAGGGTGCATTTGGCACATTTAATAAACGGTGCGTTTGACACATTTAATAATTTCTTAAGGGTGCGTTTGTGCAATGTTTGACGCTACACTGTATTGTATTAATTTTAAATTAATATTATTCAAATTTGTTCATATCTAAATATTTATTATTAGTTATATTATATTATAAATTATAATATAAAAATAAAAATATAATATAATATTATTGAATAAAAAATTATATATTTATTAATTTATATTAAATTATAATTTAAAAATAAAAATGTTATATAATATTATATTAAATTAAAAAGTTATATTTATTTTTTATTATTATTTTAGGAAAAAACAAAAGTTAAAGTAAAAAGCAAATGTAAAAGAAATAAAAAAGGAAAAAGAAAAGGTAAGCTAACGAGGCAATTGCCGCATTAGCCATGTGATATTCCCCCAAATATGATATAAGTATTAACTTAATGTAAACAGTAATTTAATACTCCTTAAATACTATAACCAAATACACCCTAAGTGTTTAGGTTAGACGGTTAATTGATGAAGTACTCGAGCCAAGATCTCATATTAGAATCTTCACTATCATTTGCATGCCTCATTGCAACTTGCAGTACTAGAAATGGGCAGCATCTTGCCATCAGCTACATATGCACAGCCAACTAGCATGCACTAAATTTTTTTCTCATGTGCAGTTACGTCAAGTGGGGATTTCTCTTATCTCATTTTTTGTTAACTCTGCTGTTTTGGGACCAAATTGGTTTGAATTAATTTGAACGTTGGCTGGAGAAAAAGATTTCTAAATAGAATTAGAAAGTCAGAAAAGCGGAGTTTTTGTTCTGAAGTGTGAGCTACAGCGAGATGTTCACCTGTCGAGCATCCCCTTTTTTAAAGAAGCTTCAAGACGTAGCTAGAAATAACAGCACCTTTGCCATTGCCACATGCAGCACAGTAGCAGCCAGCTTGCAACTCTCTGTTTCTATACATGATTTTGAAACACAGCTGTGGCCAAACCATAGTCATTTCAAGCCGTAAAATAGAAACCCATTAACATCATGCATGAGTGACATTCATGCCGAAATGAATTGTTTCATGATATTAGCAATATTCCTTTTAATTAAAAGTCTTTTGCATGCGAATTTTAGCTCTTTTGAGTTACTTGCATTTGTAGTTGGGCATCTTCCAAGACCTGCTAATCAGTTCAATGATAGAACAGCCTAAGGATCCAGTTTGAGGGTGAAATCTACTCGTCCTCACATAGGATTGAATAGGTTGATTTCCCTTCGTCAAATATTGAAAATTATTAATGCTAATAGATTACGTAAATTACATTGAATATAAAAAACTTGATGATTTGATTTTGGATTTTGGAAGAGATGCAAGCATCATCAAATGACAATGACCCTTCAATTATCAACTGTAAAAGTAACATTATAATGTAAATTACATCACTTTTTCATAATCATTTAATAAAAATTTAACAGTTGTAAAAATATAAAATAATAAAATTATATTATTTTCACAACCGTTGGATTTTTATCAAATAACTATGAAAGAGTTATGCCGTAAAAATAAGCAAGTTGTAGCTGCCCCATAACAACTTAAAACTCCAAGCCACCACATTCACCAAACGGTTGGATTTTCACAATTGCATGATAAAAATTACAAATATAAATAATAAAATTATATTATTTTCACAATTGTTAAATTTTTATTAAATAACTATAAAAAAATTATATATCTTACGTAATACATAATAATATAAGATAAATAAATCATGTAACTAAAGCTGTAAAAGTAAACAAGTTGTAGCGGCCTCATAACAACTTAAAGCTCCAGGCCCCCGCATTAACTACTCCTTGAGTCATTTACAAAGCTGACAAAAAAAATAAAAGAGTGCTTATCAGGTCCAGTCAGGATGGAACTAAACAGAACATTAATCAAACCACTAACCTTCTCATTAACAGCTCTAATAGACCAATAATATTACAGCAAAACCCCAAAACAGAAATCAGAAAATGCAAAAATCCTAATTCGCCACAATGGAATTTTACAATGGTGTTTTGCAGGTAGTCACCGAACTGATCATCAGATGAGAAAAAGCAGCAAAAACAGGGGATTTTAAGTGCTTTTTCGTACAATATTACATAATGGAACAAGCATTTGGATTGTCATCACTAAACATAGATATATAAGGATCTTCAAGTGTAGTGACACTGGCATTTGTTGCTGTGCCTTCAACTTTCCTGACATAACCAGGAGGAGCTTTCTTGTCATAAGCACCGGCAATGTAAGGCTGAGCCACCAAATTGTAAGGCACATAAGGCCAAATCTCTGCCCTTTTCCCTGTTGATTTTGCCTTCTTTAACACCTTGTTTGCTTCAACATAACCAGTCACACTCACTTTCTGTTGCTTCCTGTTTATCTCCACGGACTTCACCCCTGCTCAAAACAAATGAAACTTCCATTTCAATTTCGTTCCAATAAACATTACTCAGTTTGTTTTACAGAACATAAAATTGAAACCAAAACTCACCGCTTAGTGAAGAGAGAGCGTTCTTGACTTTAAGCTCGCAGCCATCACAGTCCATTCTGACTTTCAGATCAACAGTTTGTAATTGCTTCTTCTTCTTCTTGTGCTTATGGCCAGAGCTTCCCATTAAATCGGATAAATATTCTAAAGTCCCCGTAACTCCCATTTTCTGATTTTTAAGACTTTTTCACAATTCTGAGAAAAACTTGTGGGAAAAAATTGTGAGAATGAGAACCAACAGAAGCTTGAAAGGTGTTTCGAAAATGTCACTTACAAGTTGTGAGGGGTGAATTTATACAAATAAAGAAAATGGAAGCTTAAGGTAGCACAGAAGCTGCAGAGGAGCTTCCTCACTCAAAAACAGATTCTTTGCTTTGCTTTGCTTGCCTTGCCTTGTAACAAACAAAGAGAAAAGTGCTTCAAATTGAGGCTATCTGTTGTGAACCTCTACTGCATCTGCTTCTTAAATAGACTTTCGGACAGATTTCAAACAGAGGAACAAAGGTTGTGGACCCCAAATAAGAAGAGTAAACAAAAGCTTTTTTCACCCTACAGACATTGATATTTTGGTAGTTTTGTCTTTTGGAGTTTGGACAATGCTTTAATGCATTAAAATATGATTTGGGCTCTTCTTAGTGTGCCAGCCAATTATCTTCATTTGTAAGGAAATAATGTAGTAAATTTTGCATTGCTGTCCTTGTATAGTTGCACATCTACAATTATTTATCCATATTTTTAAAAATATGATTTTAAAGCCACTCCCGCCCCCTCCTTTTTTTTTTTCCCTTCCGTTCATTTGCTAGTAATAAGATCATGGTAAATCTTTATCCATTTGGTCACTCGGAAATTGTGTTTATTAGTTTAATTAGATTAACTTTTATATATTATGAGTGTTGAGTTGAGAGTTTGAAGTATTATATTTTTTTTAAAAGACATAAATATAATTATTTATAAAAATCTAAATAAATTTTGAATACTCGAATAGTTGTTTGAGAACTAAACATGCAGTGGGAATCATGTCCTCAACCATCTTTATCATTAAATCATCTTCCAATCAAATTGTTCAAACCAACTTCATCACACCTCTATACATGCAAAGAAAGCTAAAATATAAAGACGTAAACACAAATATGAAAAGCATAAGATTTTGTAGTTTGTATGCTTAAAAACATCAAAATAGAGGGACATAAATGCAATAACATACTCAGTTTAAGAAACAAATTGTTAAAGTAGTATTCATGGAAAGGGACTCGCTCCCTCACAGAAAGCACGTATGAATGAGCAGCTGGCACAGTCAATCCGAACATCACCACTCTACACGTTTTGGGAAAAAAAAATCATAAGCTCTGATGATTGACAGGTGGCAAGGATCTGGCGGTGAAGATGGAAAGAAGGAGCCTCATAATTGGAGCTTGCTGCGGGCCCCACAAGTTCTGATTGGTTGTTTCCTGTTTGACAGCAGGCGCGTGTGCGGAACTGTAGAAAGGAATAAGACGTTCACGAATTTCAACGCAGATATTTGTACAGAACTTAGCGGCCTTTATTTAAATAAGGATTAATGTAAAGTATTTCATTTTTAAATAATACAAAATCGTTTTTTTTTTAAAACAAAGAAAGTATTTTTATTGTCCATTTTTTGTATGAAGAAACCAAGCCAACGGCGAGTTTGGTTGGGGGTACAGCTGGAACAAAGCTGGTGTGATCAAATTATTTTTTATGTAATTAATTTTATTAATTGTTAAGAAGGAGAATGTAATATTAATTTAAAAACTCAACATTCTTAAGTTTAGAAAGTGAAGCTTCCAAGTTATGCCACGGTTCCTACCTTCCATTTATTTTTTTAAATATTCAAATTAACAAACTTGGTCCCTAAATTATGCATGAAAAAACATAATAAAATGTGAGAGGTGATAATTCTATTATTTTTGAGCCATGTATTGTCTCCTAACAACTAGTCTTTTTGCGGCCTTACGTGCATATATTAGATTACTTGTAATCTACTCCTTTTTTTTAAAATAAATTTTACTGGAAGAATAATGTTTTGAAGAGAGCTTTCGAGAATTAGAAATTTACCTCAATACTCATATTCATTAATTTTTTTAAAAAATTTATCAATAAGAATTGAAAAAAAAAACACCTACACCCCAATGTTTGAAAAAATGATTACATAAACTTTTAAGTTTTCAATAAAAGGTGCTAAGACCCCAAAATTTTACAATAAATAGAAATAGGACACCAAAAAATGCAATATGCATTTTTAAATAATTTTAATGTTTAGTTTTTTATATTTTACAATCTATTAGACCTATTTAGTGAAGTCAAATTCAATGTGCTATGGTTAATTAAAATGTGATTTGATCTTCGTTGCTAACTTCTTTAATTTCTATTTAGATTTTCTCATCTTTTTTTGATGTCTGAGGAGCTGTTGGGTGAATTCTAAAATTAGGCCTGTTAAGAATTCTTGTTGTACTCATGTATAATAATTATGGCACCGATTATCTTCCCAATTTTGAGTTTGTGTTATTAGCAAGTTCTTAGTTCAGGATGTTGAGAGATTTTCTAGTCACAATTTTGATGTGGTTCGCCATTTAGTTTGGGAAAATATTATCTCAAAGCAAATTGCTTCCTTTCGTTTTTAGAAATTCTCAATAATTCTTCCCTTGGATTGATCTGTATATCTTTCTTTAAATCTTAAGATGCAGGATTCGAATTTTTCCAATAACTATAAGAGTTTGTCTTATAAATTTCATGCGAACCATCCAAATTTACCTTTTTTTTAAAAAAAAAAAAAGAATATTGATACACACTAACACATATAACACAATATTAGTAAGAAAAGAAAACGCACTCTCACACCCAAGTTCTGCCTTACACAATATTATTGTGCCACTTTTTTTAATTTTGCATTCTAATAATATAAATAGATGAAAATTATATTAAACATGATCACTATATAATCACTTTAAACAGTTCACCAAACACATCCAACGTTAGTGCGCCATCCAAAACTTGGAAATTTTCGAATTTCAATCGAAAATTAATTTTTGGGAAACTTCTTCAGAATTGTCCAAAGATTGAAATCACAGTTGATTTCGGCAGAAGATCTTCGATGGCAGCTGAAAATTAAAAGCTGCCTTAGCTAAACGCATGAGCATGCGAGTTGCAGGCTCTTAGGATGAACTGAATTTCAAACCAGCCACTGTCCTTAATTTCTCTATATTGGCAGGTGATTACGTGTTTGTAAGTTCAAAAATGTGATAACAACTTTAAAGAATAAATTATTTTCTTAAATAATTTTAAAAAATATTTTATTTCATCTGAAAATTTTGATATAACATAACATATATTTTTTATATTATACAGATAATTATGTGAAGGTAAATTACGTGAAGAGGTGATCTCGAAATATTATAATTTGTTATAATATGAAGTTTGTACATGTTTATAGCTTACTCAAGTAGTATCAAAATTTTTATAACTACATTTTTTATATAGAGTACCGCTTTATAAAATTTTACCATAGATACATGCTCCGACAGAGATTGGAATTATAAATATATTTATTGGCAAATCTAACTTTTTGGTCAAAGCTCTAGGACGAACGACAAGTGGGAAAATTAATTAATATTGGTTACCTTATCATCAAAGTAACTGAAAATGGTTATACGTGTGTATGCCAACCACGTGCAATCGACTTGCCTGTGTTGTCAAAATAGAAGAAGAAGAAATATAGAAACTTCGTATAGTGAGCCAAGTTCAAAACAAATACACTCAAATAAACCAAAAAAAAAAAGGCCAAAATTCAAAGTCGATGGACTATGATCCCGATACAGCGATACTGCTTGCTTCCACTTGCTCTCATAATTGAGCTACGTAATAATGTTATCCACTTGCTGCATGGGCCCTTGAAATAGAACCGCTTATTTTGACTAACAACAGTCCACAAGGCCGTCCAGGCATATATGTATGTGTAAATAATACTGCTTATATGTATATATACACGCTTCCGTTCTTTTCTTGATTTTATCTCTTATAGTGCCCCTCGTTTGGTCATGAGCTTATAAAAATGTCCTGGTTAATTTTCAGTCTTCAGGCTCTTGCATTAGGCTTTAGCTTGCCTGAATTCCTTGGAGCAAGCGCTTTTTTCAGTTAGCGGTAACGAGACAGACAGAGCAGCTTTGCGTGAATTCAAGTCCAAGAATCACTAATGACGCTCTTGGTGTTCTAGGCTCATGGAATGATTCCATCCACATTTTGTCAGTGGTATGGCGTTACATGTAGTCCTAGGCACCAGAGAGTCACAATCTTGAACTTGCAGAACCTTTAAACTTGCTGGCACTTTGCCACCTCACATTGGAAATTTGAGCTTCCTTCAAAAACTAGATCTCAGAAACAATAGCTTCACCAATGAGATTCCCCCACAGATTGGCCACTTACGCAGGTTGCAAATACTATACTTGCAAATTAATTCATTTGATGGAGAAATTCCTGCCAGTATATCCAATTGCTCAAACCTTCTTTTTTTCAGTCTAGCTCTTAATCATCTGGTGGAGCAAAATTCCTTCAGAATTTGGCTCCTTGTCAAAGCTTCAATTCCTCTCTACAACTGCCAATAATTTGACAGGAAACATACCTTCTTCTTTGGGAAATTTGTCATCCCTTCGTGGTCTTTCTTTGACCCGTAATGGATTTTATGGGAGCATTCCGGATACTTTTGGGCGGTTTGAAGAATCTTGTGAACCTGTCGCTTGTTGTAAATAACTTGTCTTGGTACTATTCCTCCCTCAATCTTCAATATCTCTTCCATCCAAACTTTTGATGTGGGATCAAACTTTATTGAAGGGGAAATTGCCCTTGGACTTGGGTACCACTCTCCCAAATCTCCGAATATTCAGCATTACAGGAAACCAATTTACAGGTTCTATACCGCCTTCTATACCCAATGCTACCAACTTGGAATTATTTCAAGTATCGGAGAATAATCTAACAGGGAAAGTGCCTCATCTGGAACGGCTACAAAGGCTTTCTTGGTTCATAATTGTAACAAACAACCTTGGGAGTGGGAGGACGCGATGATGATTTAAGCTTCTTATGCTCTTTGACGAATGCAACCAATTTAGAGCGTTTGTACGTAAATAACAACAACTTCGGAGGGTTACTACCTGGATGCATTAGCAACTACTCCACCACTCTTCAATATTTGCTCGTGGACAACAATAAAATATTTGGAAGGATCCCATCTGGGATTGGGAAGTATTGTCAACTTGCAAAGACTGGACATGTGGAACAACCAATTATCAGGTACCATCCCCACTGCTATAGGAAAGCTTCAAAATTTAGGGCTATTGTACTTGCATGGAAACAAGTTATCAGGAAATATTCCACATTCTTTTGGAAATTTGAAAATGTTAATCCAGTTATATTTGAGTAACAACGTGCTTCAAGGTAGCATCCCCCTCAAGCCTAGGCCAGTGTGAGAGCTTGACAACAATTAATCTTTCTTACAATAATCTTAGTGGCAACATACCCAGCCCAATTCATTGGTCGTTCATCCATATCAGTTTTTCATTGGCTTGTCTAACAACCAATTGACAGGTTCCCTTCCGACAGAAGTTGGAAATTTGAAAAATCTAGAAATACTAGATGTTTCTGGGAACATGCTGGTAGGGGAAGATCCCTAGAAGTGTTGGTGGATGTATAAGACTGGAAATATTGGATATGCATGGAAACTTATTCCAAGGTCATATTCCTTCCTCTTTGAGCTCTTTAAGAGGTCTTAAAGCTTTGGATTTGTCACAAAACAATCTTTCAGGTGAAATTCCTGAATTTTTGGCGGGATTTGAATTTTTACAAGATTTAAATCTATCGTACAATAACCTTGAAGGCATGGTACCAACAAAAAGGAGTCTTTAAGAATGCAAGTGCTATTTCTCTTTTGGGAAACAACAAGCTTTGCGGTGGGTCTATCTAAATTTCAGCTACCAAATTGTGGTGTTAAAAAATCTAAACATCAAAGATTGACCGTTGCAATGAAGCTAGTAATTGTTATTGTTTCTGGGGCTTATAGGATTGCCTTTGGCTCTCTCTTTTCTGTTTCTTAATTTGGTAAAGAAGAGAAAAAGCGAAAAATAATCCCAGCAATTCAATGAATTCACTCCCTAAACCTATCATACCAAAATTTTGTACAATGCTACTAGTGGGTTCTCCTCAGCAAATTTGATTGGTGAAGGCGGTTTTGGTACTGTTTATAAAGGAATTCTCGATGAGGGTAAAACAATTGTTGCAGTGAAGGTGTTTCATCTTCTTCATCATGGAGCTTTCAAGAGTTTCATAGCTGAGTGCAATGCATTGAGGAACATCAGGCATCGAAATCTTGTCAAAGTTCTCACTGCATGTTCAGGAGTGGATTATCAAGGAAATGATTTTAAGGCCCTTGTTTATGAGCTCATGCCTAATGGAAGTTTAGAGGATTGGTTACATCCAATGACTAAAGATGTTGAAGCAGACGAGGCGCCAAGGAATCTAAACTTGCATCAGAGATTAAACATTGCCATTGATGTAGCCTGTGCATTGAAATATTTGCACTATGATTGTCAACCTCAAACAGCTCATTGTGATCTCAAACCCAGCAATGTTCTTCTTGATGCTGACTTGACTGCACATTTAGGTGACTTCGGCTTAGCAAGATTCCTTCCATCCACTCATAAGCAAACGAGCACTATTGGTATCAAAGGATCTATTGGCTATATTGCTCCAGGTATTAGCTTTTATATTTATCTTTTTTGACACGTAAATTTTTATGATACTTAATAGAAATTGATTGTTTGGATGGCATCAGAGTATGGCTTTGGGAGTGAAGTGTCAGCATATGGAGATGTTTACAGCTATGGGATACTACTGTTAGAAATGGTGACAAGTAAAAGACCCACAAATGATATGTTTGAGGGAGACTTGAATCTTCATAGCTTTGCTAAAACAGCCTTGCCCGATCATGTGATAGATATTGTGGATGCAGTAATTCTAAACGATGACGAAGAATTGACTGCTACTAACCAAAATCAAAGACAAGCAAGAATCAACAGCAGAACTGAATGTCTCACATCTATGGTTGGAATTGGAGTTGCATGTTCAATGGAGTTGCCACAAGATCGAATGAACATAACAAATGTTGTCTACGAATTGCAATCAATCAAGAAAATTCTTCTTGGACATTGAACTATATATGTTCAATAGGCAAAGAGGTAGTTGATAGATCTTTGTGGGAACAAATTTAATTGTACATTTTGGCTTTTGTAATAAAGAAGGTTTGGTGATCACACTGAACAGTGCCGAAAAATCGTAGTGATGAGAAAATTTCGTGGATTTTTTTTTTCAAATACTATTAGTTGTGTTTGAGATGCATGTAAAGAGACTAGCATCATCGCCGCTATTGCCACTCCCAAATGAAAGCAAAAGCTTTATAATATTTTAAGAGAAAGAAAAACATTAGCACATTAACTTTATCAATATTTTATAATTTATGCTGGGATAAATAAGGAAAAGAAAAGAACAAATTATGTCTGCCGTTTCCAAAGGAAGCAATAACAAAATCCAATTCATGAAAGCATCGGATAACTTCGGCGCTGAAAGCAAAGCAAAGGAATCTTTGGCCCTGGTGGTAACTAGAAATGTTCATTAACTATCTTACCGCGTACAAATATTAGTCGTTGACCAACTGAGCAAAACGAGATCCAGTTGACTTAAAAGGTCAAATTCGCACACCTCCTCACGCATATAATTCTAATCTGTTAAACTTTATTTCTCAAGAAAATGGATGAATTTTCCCAGGAAAATAGAATAGAGCGTTGTAGAGTGAAATTAGAGGTAAAAGATGTTTTGTTGTGTGTTCAGCTTAAAAAAATTGGTAAGGTTGAAGTTTAAGCTGCCTGATGGAACTGAAATTGGACCCTTCACTTTTTCTCCTGTAGATTCTGTGGCTCATCTCAAATCCTCCGTAGTTTCAAATTGGCCAAAAGGTTTGCTCCGTAGTTTTAAAAATTTCTTAATGTCGTGATTTTTTTTTTTATTCAGTGGGAAATAAATGCACCACAAATAAGGTATTTCGTAAAAGCAGCTACTTTAACTATGTAGCTAACATTTACCATCCACCCAATCATAAACATAACCTTAAAACAATTAGCTTAAAAACATAACCTTATCTTTGCCACAGATGAAAATGATTTTAAGCGTGCTAAAATTTGCGATCATTCAGTTCTAAGAGAAAAATATCTAATACGAGTACTCCGATCTTCCACACGAATTTTATTTTGATCTGTTGGTCGCCATATACTATATATTAACCAAAAAACCACAATTACCTGACCTGAATAACCAAGGTAATAAGTGAAATTTAACTCCAATACACAAGAGACTGCTAAATCATATTACATGAGACATCAGTTATCAAACACCAAAGCGGGTAAACAACAATTAATATATAAACCAAAATAATTTAATTCCAACATACAAGAGACTGGCAATTCATATAACACGAAACATTAGTTATCGAACATCAAAGCTGATAAACAACAATATATATAAACCAAAATAACTGATTTATACTTACTTAAATGCCAGTCGCTTTGCCAGGAAGACTTTCATTGCGGCATCGAGCATAGATAATGCATCCAGTCTGGATTTTCTGATGGCTGAATTCTTACATCAGCACTGATACTTCCAATTATGAGAAGACCTACAAAGGGCATTGGAAGCACACATGAAGCCCATAACTAAGTCTTTTGTAATCGAAGGTTGCACCATAGTGTTAGTTGATTTGAGAGTCGTGTCCCTTGCATATGAAAATAATGAAAATAAGCTCTCACCTTTCTCAAGCTGAAAGGAACGACAAAACAGTAGTAGACGTAAGAATCAGCTGTCATTGACAAACTGAGCAAAATGCCAAGTTTGGAAGAGAAGAAAGTACAGGAATGCTTCAAGTCTCAAGAAACATACGTGGTCCTTTATGGTCTAGAAAAAAATAACAATAAAATTAAAGGCTACGTCAACACCAGGAAGTGCATGGAGTCTACACTTAAAAATATGTTGAACGCGTGGCTGTTCAATATGTTTCCAGCATATGGTCCAACATTTTCAAGACTGCCGCGTTTTGCCAGCTGACAGCAGCTGTGGCAATTTCTCATCCCTTCATCTTTGATGTCAAAATAAAAAAGTATGTTACACCATCACTGCTGATTACAGAGGCTTTAGAAGTATTAAAATCAACAGTAAAACACTTTAATGACTGAAGGTTGGATTCTAAACCTCCCCTCCTAATTTTTATGTGCATGTTATATTTTGAAGTGGTATTAAGAGAGAGCGGGAGACAGATAATAAAAGAAAAAGACAAGTAACCTGAAGTAACTTCAAGGCCTCATAATCAAGATCTGCATGGTACCAGTTCTCAGCCTGGTATTCAAGACAGTCAAATCGGAAATCAAGCATAAGAATTCGTGCCATCTGCCACGGAATGCAACCTAGAGTGCCAAAACCCCATGAATCTTTGAGCTTCTTCCTATCCACGAAATTTCTTCTTTTTATAAACTCGCTCTGCTAGTTACCATCTCATAAAGGACACAATCATAGAGTTCAAGCTCCTTCTGAAGGGTTTCAAATTACCTACATAGAGAGAGATACTTATCTTTCAAATTGGTTCGACACAATCATAGAGTTCAAGTTCCTTCTGAAGGGTTTCAAATTACCTACATAGAGAAAGATACTTATCTTTCAAATTGGTTCGATTGGAAAAATTAATATGATAACAAAACAAAAATTCATACAAGCCAGGGGGATCAGTAGTCATCAGCAAGTAAAATCCAAGGGGTTCAAACTATTCATTCCACTCATAAGGCAAAAGCAAAATGCTCATAATTTGATTAATGGTTGATTAATCAATATTATATATAAAAGTAAGTGTCAAAAACATGATCCAATATTTCTTGCTTCTTTCCTCAATTAGTCCACGTAACAGGCTGCAATTGGGGTTACAAATAAAAACTGCCCTTACGTGAATAGCACCAAACAATTTACACGGTTTACACATCAGGCACTCAATAGTTAGCCATCAAAATTATATCTTCTTGTCATTGGACCAGCAAGATTTGGTGATTTTTGTAAGTAGTTATTTCTCCTATGCCATATGAATACTTTTGCAATAACCATCAATTATAGAGAAATTGATACTATATTTTAAGAAGGAATTTATCCATTATGAGCGTATAATATGTTTTTGTGCCTTATATGGTACTAATTCGTTGTAAGTACACTGTGCACATTGGTGAATTAATCTATATGAGGATAATGATTGAGCGACTATAATTATTTTGTTAGGACTCTTTCTTATTTTTATTTTTAATATCTACTCATATTAGGTTAGGGTCATGTGCACTTTAAAAATATTTTTAATACTCCTTATTTTACCTTTTTTTTAATTCCTAAATTATCTTTCAATATATTTTCATTTTCTATTCTAATATTTAGAGGTGGGTGTGATTTATTTATATATGTAATTTGATTTAAGTGCATTCATGTAATAAAACAGTTTATAAAGTGAAGGGGTTCACAGCAATTTAAGAAATCTTAAAATCTAAAATTATTTTCTCCTTATTAAATGCTTTATATCTCCACAACTTTGAACTCTCATAATTTTCTTAAAAAATTATTTAATCAAAATTAGAAATATAAATATAAACTATGAAATACGGTGGGTGTAAAAAATATTGTTAAAAAATAATTTATTCAAATCGCCATTTGAAATAAGAAATAAATTAATTTATATCTGGATATCAATGGAGTTATTACTTATTAGCTCCCTCTAATAATATCATAAATCCCCTATTTTGAATGCATTCATTAATTAAAGAACTAAAATTTCCCTATTTACTAATAACACTCATTTAATTCCTTAAATAACCCTATCCTCTTCCTTCTCATCAAACCTTAAAGTAACTTTATAAAAAAAATTTAAAGAAAAAATTTCATGACCAATAAAACATTCGTTTTTATTTATCTATTTATTTTATATTCATTATTAAATCAGGAAAAAGCTTTCCTACGAGTACGTGAATCAGTGAAAAGAAAATGCAAAATACTAGAATCTCGTTTGTAGATTTCAACTCTCGAACTGGATTGAATAATTCAGGCAAAAGCTCTTTTATCCACGCATAAAAGCAATCAGAGTTGTAGCAACAATCCACAAGGCAAATCTTTGCCTGAAATCTCCCTCCAATTTATTTTCAAATAAAATAAACAAACTGGAACAAAATATATATAGGACATATAGCACAGGCTGCCAGCTCTTGTTGGTGGTATATTTTAACTTGTTTCATGAGTAATTTGTTTAGCTTTTCGGGATCGTTAGGTGGTACAAATAGGCGACTGCTTGAATCGAAAGAAGCGGCGTCTGTAGCAGCAGCTCAAACTAGAAGGTAGTAGTGACAGTAGCAGCAGACAGCAAGTCAGGAAACAAAGAACAACAGCCAGCAGCCAGCAAGCTGGGGTTTTGTTTGGTTGTCGGCGGTGTGAAATGTGAATTTGAAATTTGGATTTAGAAATTAGGGTTTGATTTTTTTCATTTTATATATATATCTATATGTGTGTATTATCATTATAGTGAGTTAATGAGTATTATAAGACTATGAGCTTACTTATAATGTCCTACAATATAACAACAGTGATATTCTTACAACATTTAGCACCACACTTAGAACCGAACGGTGCGTTTTGCGCTAAATATTAATTGTCCACACATATTACACACAATACATGCTGCTCACTCGCTGCTCCTACCACACACTGCTCACAGAACATAGCTCAGAAATTGACTTGCAGCTTGAATCACCACAAGCTGATTCTCTCTCTCTCTCCCCCCTTCGTCGATTGCATCTCCCACATCACAAAAAGGCGTCTTTATTTGGCTGAATAAGCAAACGGGAAAATATATTTTGGGTTGCAATTTTGGTTTTGGTAACATATCATGTGTTAGGTTAAGTGTTAATCTTAAATGATTGTTCAAGGGCAGAATCCACGAAATGTACAAAATCTTTATATTAACTGCTTCACTGGTACAAGAGTACTCTTTTTTACTTCACTCAAAATCAATCTAAATGTAATTCCTAATCAATTTAAACTCACTTGCCAATACAAATTGATTACAAATGCAAAACTTGACCACAAATGCAATCACCACAAGCAACACAATTCCAGCTGAATCTTCACAAATTCAAGCCATAAATTTTCCAAATTTTCGAGGTAAGATTTGCGAAGAGGCCCACAGAAAGAGAGAGAGCGCGGTGAGATTTGTCGTTGGTTGAGAGGGTGAGATTTGGTGTGAGGTAAGAGGGAGAATGCGTGTGTGATGCATGAACTATGGAGAATTTATATTTATCTCAAAACACACCGTTCGGTTCTAAGTATGGTGCTAAATGTGGTAAGAACATCATTTTCCATAATATAATTCCATGTGACTTTATTTGGAAATTTATACAATACCATAGTTTTTTTTTTAATTTGGTTTCTAAAATTTTCAAGAGAGAATCGAACCGAATAAAATTCAGTTCAATTTCGAGTTGGCAATCATCAGTGTTTTTAATTATAGATACCAAACTAAAACAAAAAATCAAACCAAATTGATTTTTCTCGAGAACTAGTTTAGTTCTGTCCAACCGTAGTACTTAAAATATAAGCCATCCAAGTTCTAAGAAAAAACTAACACTTGTTTGATAGCTAATAATTTAGGGAAAAAAAACATAGCTTCAAAACTTCAATAGATACATGTCAATGATTTGTTGATCTAGTTTTTCTTTTTTCTTTTTCTTTTTCCATATTCATAATCTCTTTTTTTTTTTACAATTTAATAAATTTTACCCAATTTGTTAAACAAGCTTATAGACACAAAACATAAGAACTTGACACAAAATATTGAGTATAGAGTGTTATAGACACAAGTGTCTGTAGTGACAATTTAAACAAAACGGAAGGAATTCAAAGGAAATATAAGTTAATTTGAGGAAACTTAGACATCCAAAACAAGTGATGGTTATTCAACAAACCAATAAACTCCCAAAACCAACTTACAAGTTGCTAAAATAATAATATTCATGACACTCTTTATTAAATAACATTAAGCTTTAAATACAATTTGGCCTAGGATTACAAATCTAAATATAAAGCATGCTCTCACATCATGCTTCATAACTTACACCATGACTTGACAAATTAAGGTACCACTACCTTTGACTAATTGAACAAAAACTACAATACAAAATGAATTAATAAATAAATATTAATAGATTATCATAAGAGATCATATCATAGAGATTTCAAATTTGATTTTTTAAGAAGAAAGTAAATTAGTCGGAAGTTCTAAAAGAAATTTAAAATAGTTGATTTTCTATTAGACCACAAAACAAAAGTAAAGCGTGCAAGTCCTAACTCGGAGTCAGGCTTAGTGGTCTATGGACAGTGACTTGAAGATATCAGAATCAGGCTTTATAGTGCCAAAGACCCATTTTCTGCTAAATTAATGCTATTTACATTGGTAAATTTTCACTTTTTAAAAAAAAAATCATTCAAAATTTTTTTTACAACTTTACAATTTTTATTATTCTCTTCAAACTTCCTCTCTGTAGATTATTCTTCCAAATCACTGCTGAACCATCAACATGACTGCTGAATTTCATTCAGGCATTTCATCGAATGGCCACTTCATTAGCACAAACACTTGACTTTTCTCAACATTTTTTCTTTTTTTTTTTTCACGACCAGTCGTTTTTCTGACTACTCGCAAATAAGCTTCCGTTTCCAGTGTGCTCAATTGAATGGTCCAATTGATCAAAATTTAAAACAAACACAATCGGATATCTTCGATTTCTCCAGAATGCTTTTTTTTTTTTTTTGTCCCCTATTTTCCTAGAAAGTTGCATTTTCTTGAGAGGGTTAAATAAATGAGGAAAAATAACCAACACCACTTCATAGTTTGGCGAAATGATCGCAGAACCTCCTTTTGGTGAGCGAAAGCTCAATCATTGGTGTTATTATGATTAAAAATATAAAGTGTTTCTGCCACGGCCCAGGGTGGTGCCTGCTCTGCATCAAAAGCTGCCGTTCATGTACTCACTGATACTTTGTGGTAATTAGTATCTAACTGATTACAAATTATAATTATAAGTACATATCAATCAAAATAATTAAGCATTGTCAGCTTATTCTGGTTATCGAGCGGATTACAACTCAGGCATTTTGGGATCCATGTGATGAATGTTGCTTCCGGGGCTATAAGATCAAACATATGGGAATCTGCAATTGCCAGCTGCAATAAGATGCCAGAGTGGAAGTTGTACAAGCCATTGGAGAAAGTTATAAGAGAGAGAGAGCTTTATTGTCACAGGGATTGAAATCAACTCCTGCTCAAGTGTTTGTTAAATAAAAAAAAAAAAAAAAACACTGTGGCCACCGTGCTGAAGAAGAATCCCCAGCTTTGGTTCTCCTCTGGCCATTTATCAACCTCGATGGGAATCATTTAGCATCTGCCTCTTTTTGTTAAATATTTTATCATCAAGAAAGCGGTCCATTGTTGAGTGGAGCAACAGTTGAGGGGGAGGTCTTGTGGAGGCAGCAAATTAATGGTGGGTGTAGTTCAAAAATCAGTTAACAGATGGGGCCCACTTGGGAAAGTCGTTAAGTTAGTTGCAACAGTAGAACAAAATTAAAATAATAAATAATTTTCAGTTTATTGAATGAATGATGAATTTTATACAAACTCTAATTTTCAATTTTCACAACTCACATCATTTTGGTATATTCTTTTTTTTTTCACAATAAACTTAAAGAAGGCTTGTATTATTATTATTATTTTAATAAAATATTAGGAAAACAAATTTTAAGAGGTCTCTAGAGAAGCTAGCGCCACTATATCAGAAACAAATAAAATAAAATAATGTTGGGGCTTGTAATATCAGGCCCAATGAGGCCTCATGTGAACTTATTAGCCGCATATGAAGATATAATATAGGCCTAATGTGAACTTAATAATGGCAGTTAACTATTTATTAATTTAGTGGTTGATATTTTCTTATCTTATTTCTTAAATTAAGAATTTAAGTCGTGTGAGAGTATAATTTTTCTCTGTGCTGAGTATAGACTATTATTAGTATCAAATAAATTTTAGTACTATACTCAAAATAGATTATGTCAAGACATTTTTTTTATAGACTAAACTTCAAATATATTATATAACCGTATCAAGGAAGAAGCAAATTTTCAAAAAGTGCTTAAAAAAAGACTAACTTCAAAAGTTAGAAATAAATTATATAAAAAAAATAGATCCACGCTGTCTCCTTATTAATTGCAATATTTAAAGAAATAAAATTTTCCATTCTTAACTATACAAGCACGCACACGGCATTATTGTAAGAACTAAGGTGGTGGTTACTCGGAAGCAACTGTAACTTTACTTTGAAACTCGTCGAAACCCGAAACTTTCAAAACAAAAAACAGCTCGCTCTTGGACATAATCGACAACCCATTTCAATGGATTCAAAGCCGGTGGTGCTAATAACAGGATGCTCTCAAGGAGGCATAGGCCATGCGCTGGCACGCGCCTTTGCCGCGAGTGACTGCCGGGTGGTGGCCACCAGCAGGTCCAGGACAACAATGGCTGACCTCGAACAAGATCCCAGGTTCTTTGTACAGGAACTCGATGTTTTGTCAGAACAAAGCGTGCAAAATGTTCTGTCCAATGTTCTTGAAAAGTTCGGAAAGATTGATGTTTTGGTTAATAACGCTGGGGTCCAGTGTGTTGGGCCTCTTGCTGAGGTTCCTCTCTCTGCCATGGAGCAAACTTTCAACACCAATGTTTTTGGTAATTGCATAATTATTTTTTCTTTTCTTTTTGTAAATTTATGTTTATTTAGATTTGGTGCTTACTATCATTTGTTAAACGCATTTTTGTTCGTAATCGTTGCAGTTTGGATTTGGTTTATGTATAGATGGCCAAAATGAAAACTGCCCAGATCAGTTTTACTGTTAGATTATGTGGCATATGTATAGATCAATACTGCATAGTTAATCAATGATTTTGATGTAATCAAGATGGTAATTAAATGAGTTATCAGGTCAGTTTACTGTATGTTTCAGAAATATTCTTGTTAAAATGACCAGAACTCGAGAATCATTCTGTATTGTGGCTGAACAGAGTTAAACTTTGATGTGCTTGTGTATATTGGCTGGTAATTTTGATCTACAAATAGGTGCTGTCATGCACTGAAAGAATTTGTAAGATTCTGTTTGTTTCTCATCTTTAGTGTAAGTTTATAATGTTGATATGATTTGTCTTTCTTCGTTCTCAAGTTTGATTTTGACTAACTCCTTGGTAAATTCAAAATCTTGAAACTTTTGGTTTGCTGACAACCTGTAGTTTCCTGTATAATTTTCTTGATTGGTTTAGTTCATAATATCAAACTACCACAAATTTCACATTCCTTGAACTTTGCTTTATCTTGATGCTTCCTTGAATAGAACAATTTTGTATTGCAAAATGGAGCGTATATAGGTACCTCTTGGACTTGCTAGTCTCATAGTTTAAAATTGGCAGAATATTGGTCCTCTCATAATAGGCATCAGAAATTGGAAGAATATTGGGCCTCTCTTAATATGAATCAAGTACGTACAATTTTTTGGTAATATTGGTGCCAAAATATTGTTGTTTTCAGAGAAACAATGGAAATTGTTATGTTGTTGCCACAGCAGCAACAGTTATTGCTCGCATGGTTATGCTTTTCTTCAGTCTATGATCCAAACAAAGAGTACAAATGATTGAGTCGTACTTAGACCACTTATGAGACTAGTCAATATGATACTAGTGAAAAGTTATCGGGGGTGGTTACTAGTTTTTGTTGTCCTTTGGATCTTCTTGATCCATTCCGATTGAGTGGGACACCTCTAGCCTCAGTTACAAGAATGTCTAGCAATATTGAATTGTTCTCCTGTTCATTGGAGTACTTGATCAAGTTGTGGTTAAAGTTAAACCTTTCAATATTAACTTCAATTGATTTTTTTCCTCAAGTTTTCACTTGGTACTTTTGGTGTGCTTGAGAAGATACTGGTTGTGTAAGTTTGTATTTATTCAAACGTGCCAAGATATGAAGATACAACTATCCTCTTCCTTGTATTTTAATGTTTTCTCACTCATAGGTCCCATGAGGTTGGTTCAAGCCGTCTTTCCGCATATGGCATGTAGGAAAAAGGGAAAGATAGTAAATGTCGGAAGTGTCACTGTTGCAGCCCCAGGACCATGGGCTGGTACCTACACTGCATCAAAAGCTGCTCTTCATTCACTGACTGATACCTTGAGGTTAGTAATTCAAAGATAACCCCATGATTTTTAACACTAGCGATCTTGTTTATATTTGCCCCACATCAGTTTATGCCATGAGAAGTCATATATAAGACTAAACATATTCTCGTTTTGTATGAACAAATTTTCTTGTTTCTATGGGATGATTTGCATATCTGCAGAATGATATTATATATTATTACATTATAAGTATAGCCCTCCAGTTGGGAGTAACATGGTATTTGATTGATCGAATTTTCATCTCTATTACTGTAGCCAAGTATCCACATCATTATGTCAAATACAATTGAGATTAGGATTTGGGTGACTAGTTATACAACTAATAGACAAATGAATTAATGATTTGGATTTATTTGATTTTTGTGTATTTGCCGGACCACTTTAAAAGTTTATTTCATTTTTGTGAAATACTCAAACCATTAAGCAGTAAGCTCTTGAGCCGCAGCCAAGCATCAAACATCTTTATGTTAGATTAACAAATAGGATTACACTTTAGATGTATTGTGCAGATTGGAACTTGGTCATTTTGGAATCGATGTCATCAATGTCGTCCCAGGGGCTGTCAAGTCAAACATAGGAAAATCAGCCATAGCCAGCCACAATCGGATGCCAGAGTGGAAATTATACAAGCCATTTGAAGCAGTTATTAGGGAAAGAGCATATTTTTCACAGACAACCAAATCAACCCCTACAGAAATGTTTGCGAAGAATACTGTGGCCACCGTGCTGAAGAACAATCCCCCAGCTTGGTTCTCCTTTGGCCATTACTCTACCATCATGGCAATCATGTACCATTTGCCCCTTTCTGTAAAAGATTTTATCATGAAGAAAACTATGAAATGTTGAGTGCTGAAGAAACGGTGCTCCAGCTTGGTTCTCCTCATGCCATTACTTGACCATCATGGCAACCACATACCATATACCCCTTGGTGATAAAGTTTTTATCGACGCCGGAAGCAATGAAATAATTAATTCTGCTTTATATCAAAACTCGGGCAATTATGTATCTTCCTCATTTCTTGGATGATATTATGTGCTTGTCCTCGTTAAGGATGCAAGATATCACTCATCTTAGATGCATAGTTCAATTGTTTATTATCATATCACAACAGTTTTTGGTAGGCAAATACGTTCCTTTCTGGTTAGCCTGTAAATAATAAAGCTGGATAATGTTGCAGGGTGATTGAAACAGAAAAATTATCAGTTTATCAAACTGTATCCTCATCCAGATTGTAAGAATTTACTGCTGTGATTATTATATGTTTGTTAGCTTTGTAGTTTTGGATAGGTTGGTTAAAATACAGACTAAAAACCAAGCTTCAAAAGTATAACCATTACCTTTCTTGATCACAGCATACGCATTTGGTACTTCTTAGTTTATATCTACTCATTATTTGTAATTGCAGTGAACATATCTGTAGTCTTATGGTCCGGCATCCATGTATATTCATCTCTGAAAACCAAATTTGCACAAACAAAATTTCGACTCTCCAGAAATAGATGCTGCTAACAAACAAATTTGAATTGATGCTATTGACCTAGCTTACAAAAATAAATTCCCTAAGAATGGGGAGGTTGGCCATAGAACGCCATTCCAGGTGGCTGTAGTGGCCTGAAACTAGGAGGCCCGGGGGGTTGCTGAGTTAACATGGTTAGCTGCTGATTTGAAGGTGCCGGTTGTTGTGCCAACGGTAGTTGTTGCTGCTGAGTCAAAGGAACCATTGGACTCACCATATGAGGTGGTGGAGGGCCTGCCGGCATGGGTGGGATGCTACCATATCCATACGGGGTCATGATGCCACCTGATGGCTGCAAATACTGTTGGGAAGATGGGTTTGGTAGCATGTGATATTGTGGTTGAGAGCTAGGGGCTTGGTTCTGCATCACCAAAACTGTTTGATATGACTGATTTGGTGGGGTGGAGAGCGACTGAGCCGGCAAAAACATATTGGGATCTGAAACTGCCGTTTGCTTTTCAGGTTTTGGAATTGACTCGGTGACAGAATTAGCAGGTATAGTTCCAAAAGAATTTGATGCCGTAGAGGCCGTCACTAGACCAGCATTCTTTGCTTCTTCAGCTGCAAATGTAGAGAGGACAGAATGCATTATCATTTGAGAAGAGGTAGAAGCTGTAAGTTTGTCCGCAACCTCGGCTGCAATGGCTGCAGCTGTTCTCTTTGGTGTTTGTGCTCCTTTTGCATTCATATCCGTGGACAAGGTGGCTGTAGTGGATGGTTTTGATACATAATCTTCATCATTCAATTGCTTCCGCATATTACAGGCCTCCTCTGCCTGTGCCTGAGCAACCTAAAAAAAAATGAAGTCACGCATAAAACAAACATGATAAGACATTTGTGGTGACAAATAAAACAAAATGCATTTTGAAGGTGCACTTTCAAAATGCATGCTCTTACTTATCGAACTCATTAGGAGATTAGCAAAACAGAAAAAGCATTTTGAGGTGCAAAATTACAAATATACCTGCATCTGAGTTCGGACATTCTCTAGTTCGGATTCCTGAAAGCATTTTAGAAAGAACGGTGAATAACAAAACCTTGATACATAACACATGCAACAGGGGTAGTATATCCTGACTCCATGTCTCACAAACTTCTTAAAATTTAAAAATTTGATGGTACAATTACATACCTGTTCATGGAGAGCTTCTTTCAACTGAGATACAAGCGCCACTCTACTCGCCTCAACTGATTTAAGTTTCTCAATACATTGTTTCAACATATTTTCCTCCTCTTCTAGTTCTTTGGAAAGAGTTTTTTGCTTTGGATCTTTTGCTGGAAGAATTTTTTTTTTTAAAAAAAAAAGGTTCAGACAATTAATCTTTCTGAGAATCACAGAGCAAAAATATGTACTAATGAAGTTCCTAGAATACGTCAAAACAACCAATTCAATCTACAAGCAGATTAACTTCACATCATTCCTCAGTTACCATTTGTACAGGCAATATCTACATCTTTCTCCATCTTCTTCACACGATGAACCACTGATTTACATCTAGCCATCTCTTCCTCTTCACTCAATTGCTCACATAACACCAAGTGATAAGCAGAAACTATTTTTTCAGCTGCACCTCCTACTGTCAATTTCTGGTACCAGAAGCAACAATTATAACAGTGAGCTACATTTTAATCACACTGAAAGGAATGCAAAAAGATGTAAAAGTATCATTTGATGAAATAGTTATTCAAAATTTATAAAGTCTCAGAAGTAATCTTAATAGAACAGAAAGATAAGATAAAGATCATTCTGACCGTTCTAATGGATCGTGAATCTCGTTTAACAATTTTGACAGGGCGTGATCGTTTTTTGCCACTGAACTCCAAGGGTGGAGGCACTTCTCCACCGAGCATTACATCTTTAACACCCCGTCCACGGGATCCAAAGACTCTTCTTTCATCCCATATATTAACCTAATGATTTTGTCAAACAATTTGAATACATTTAATCAATGCAATATCATACAAAAATTAACATATGACTAGCATCTTTGAATAAATTACATAACAGATCAACTAATCTGGTAAGATAAGTATGTAACTACTAATAAACATCAGTATGATGAAAAAGCATCTCCATCTCAATTGATAACAAGATGTAACAAGATGAACCCCAAAAAAGAGATGGTAATTCATGAGTAACTTACCAATCTAGAAACCACATTCTTTCCACTATCATCCCCATTCTCAACAACATCTTTGAGAGCTGCAGGAAGGACTTTCCAAAACTCAGTAACAAATTCATTCCCCTTTCGCTTACTGTTCTGCAAGATATCATTTGCAAGATACAAAAGGGGAACTTTCTGAACCAGTTGAGAACTGTGAAACTGTTTATCCCATGTTGCAACTACCAGTTCTGCTTTGCTGCGGTGAAATATACACCAATGTGACAAAGCTATGCACATAAGTTAAGGGAACATATTGCATGGATATAAGAACAATATGATTGCTTTAACACCAAAAAGAGCACATTAAAAAATAAACAAATAAATAAGTAGACTCAAAGATGTATTACTCACACAGACACATCATGCAAAGGTATCATTCAAATCTTGGAACTACATTGAGCAAAAGCATAGGAGAGCAAATGTTTCAAAGTTAGATCCAACCAAAATTATCTAGCACTTTATAGAAAAATAATTCATAATCAATCAACAAAATTTCACATACAAATGCAGCATATACCGGGCTAAATTTCACCACAAGTGAAGACCTCGAAGGGTGGCCAATAAGTTTAACTGGCATCTAAAAGAAAAGTTTCAATCTCAAATATACTTCTCTCCACAAGTCTATCAATCATTTCTAGATAACCTTGCTTCCAATGATCTAATTTCAAGAAATGGGAAAAAGAAAACACAAGAACTTGCCTGTATCGGAAAAGTCACTTGAAAAAGATCACTACCAATGCAATTACAACAAAATATGCAAGCACATTCATTTGAAGTGTCAAAATTTCGACATATCAAAATGGTAATTCATTGATCCTGTCAGATTGAATAGTAGTTAGTACAACATAACAAACACATAAGCTCTAATACAACAAACTAAAAAAATGTTAATTTGCCAATAAAATATATTGATTATTCTAGATAAAACTTAGGCAAATAATAACAACATAAAAAGGATACTTTCAATACACTGCTGAGTGCAATTAAGCTTGGAGAGCTTCTCTGCAAGAATCTGTTCACTGAACACACTATTCATCCCACAAAAAACCAAAACCCCACCTCAAAAACCTAATTCTGTCAAAAAGGCTTAAAATTTCAAACAACAAAACACTTCTTGAATCTATCCAGAAGTTAAAACTTAAAGAATCCAAAACAAGGGAAAAAAAAAATAACCAAACTTGTCAAAGTTTGAATCTTTAAACCCTAAATTTGACCCAAAAAAACAGGATTTGACTACAAAATAAATAAAGTGTATGTTCCAAATTGGAGAAATGAGAAAACAATCAATTACTGCATGAGATAAACCCCTCAAAAAAACCAAAAATCAGTCCAAAGAAGAAAAGAAGAATTTTAAATGGAAAATCGACGACGTGTTGAATGTGGAAGTACACTGAAAGTGAGATTTGTCAAAACACCCAACGAGAGAAACGTTGTAAACAAGGAAGAAACTAGAGGTTTTAGCTTGAAAGACTGTTAAGATTTGGGCATTTGGCGCAAACAATGAGAGACATGAGGCATTTGTCTAAACGGCGGCGCACCGTAAACAGTTAGCACCGCCTAATAACGAAATGGAAACACAAGCTGAAAGATGAAAACGATGTCGTATTAACGGAATTAAAGAATTTATAACACTTGTAATTAGAGCATGTGATGCGAGAACGTGAAGGAATGGTGGTAAAAATAAGAAAAAGAAATATATATATATATATATATATTTATATGATAAAGATTTTTTAAAACCAGAAAATGTGATAAATAAAATTGTTATTCATAGTTCTAAATTTTTTATATTTTTGATAAAACTTTGTTTTCCCACCTAGATATCCATCTTCTTGTAGACATTCCTGTTACTACATGCTAAACAAACAACAATTTAGATTAGACTTTTATAAATCTTATTGATAATAATTGTCAAAAACAAAAGGAAAAGAAAATGAAATTATCTATTTTGTCTTAATGGATTACTGATAATGATATCAAAACATCGTAACTGAAACACAAAATTATTTCCATTCAGCAATGGCTGTCAAAGGAAAAACCACCATAGAGTAATGCAAAATAAAGCTGAAATCATTTCCATCATTTCCATTTTCTCTATTTGGTTGAAGGTTTAGTTTGCTGTCAAGTGAAATTCAATTTCTACAATCAACACTCTAACAAAAATTAAAGATTTTTTTTTCAATCTTTTACTTTTCATCCTGCAGTATTTTTACAAGTGGACTCATCGCTACACTGTACTTCCTTTAATACCAGAATTACACCGGCACCCGTCTGCTTCGGTACCTGTCAAAGAACTGCACATAAGAGGGAAAAGGAAGCCAGTTTAGTCATATGAACCATGGATGCGTAGCAAATGGTTAAATTTACACCAAATAAATTTACATAGCTGTACACAGTAACTTTGCATGTGTCATGGTGCTTGCATTTAATTGTTACTTTACATGAGCAATTATTTGTTTTTGAACCTTTGATTGTTAGGCAACAATTTCAATTCCACAGAATTTAATGCAAAGCATCCATTTCCATGACTGACATCAAACAATAGAAGTATCAATATTCCAAAGTCCACCTACATAAAATAATCATGTCTTGACAAGGCATTCAGCAAGAAAATGATTACCCGTCATGCTCCATCCATCCATTTTAAGAACAAGGCGTAACCCAAAAAACACCCCCTTTCCAATTTAAGTCCCCCACCCCACCCCCCCTCATTTACAAGAAATTAGACAAAATCACTTCCTGTAAAGAGAAATGGCACTTTCAACCTTCAAGTTATATAGATGCGTGATGTACATATCCTAGATTTTAACTCCTCAATAAAAACAAACAATTGTCAAACTAACTCTTTTAGAAATCAGAAAGATGAAATATACTGTCAACATCTAAGCAATTCACAGTTTGCAGCATAAAAATAATATCCAATTCTAGAACCTACCCAAGTTACTTAATCCAACTAGATCAGATTTTATAGGTGTCTTAGGACATCATTAGGTTATGTTAAATGGAAAATTAAGTTACTGGTTATTATTCATAGACACCTAGTACGCCCTCCTCTTTTTCCTCTTATCATCTCTTCTTATTCTACACTTATTCTTCACTTCTCTCCTTTTTGTCTATCTTTTATAATCTAAATTCTCTACATAGTTCTTAACTAATGTGTCCCTTAATATAATTGAGAATCATCCATTTTCTAGTGACATCTAAACCTTCATATTTAAAATCCACAAATACAAGCACCGCTACCCTAGTCCATTACAGAAACTGTTTGTGGCCTAGCAGCAGCATTTCTCCTCTAAACCAAATTTTCCCATCTTTTATTTTATGTAATAAATTCCCCACCTCATTTCTCCTTTAAATCAAACCCCTATTTTAAATCGTTGAAAACACCTTAACAGTAAATGTTTTTCTTATCCTTTACATCAACTAATTCATCAAACATCAACTCTAGATCCAGCATCCCAATAACCTGCCTCTACATTCTACATCCACAAAAGAAACCGTCAATATCAAGTGAAAGAGGGCATCTCAAAACCTTCATTCAACACCAAAAGAAAGGGCACTAAGCCAAATATCCATTTCCTCAAGTAAGCCCATGAACCCAAACTTTGATACTCAAAAACCCCATTTTCATATCTACGATTGGAATGCAACTTGCTAGGGTTGCTGTTAGGAACACACACTAACTTGAAACAAGAAACTGCCACATACTACTTTGCACGTTTATTTTCACAAACACACAAGCCAAACTCAAAACAGATAGTGAAGTTAGGAGAAACCAACCTAGAAGGTAATTGAGGAAAGAAAATTGCATAAATCCTTTTTTTGCTTTGATATCACTCTTCAAAGTTCTATTCTATCATAATTCCAAACAAATTGAGTAATACCAGGGATACTACTTGGAATTTAAAGTCCTATAATACACATGATTTCTGGAGATTCAAGAATAAAATTAGGATCAATGGGAAACATGACTTAGAAAATATCATTAAATGTAGTTAGGTAAATGAAAATATTTTCAATGATTTATAGAACTAAAATAAGAGGTTCGCAGCATTTCTTTTTTATCTTTGATGTTATATATTTATATACAAACAAAAAAAGGCTCCTGGGAGTTCAGTTTTAATCAAGATTTCTTCGAAGATCTCTCACGGATGAAAAATAATTATTAGGCTTCAGAATAGACATACCGATCTGACAAATGGCTGTTGGAACAACCAACCAAGAATGGGTATCCTCTGCAAGAAAACTGAGAGAGTAGGCCAGAAGCCACTGCGAAAAAATAAAAAAAAATAAAAAATCAACTTCAATCTATTGTTTGAATGAACTACAGAGGCGGACCAAAATCAAAAAAGATTCTATTTACCTGAAGAGTACAATGAAGCCATATGTCTCAAGAATCATTCCCAAAATTGGCCATCCAATAACAACAAAGAAGAAGCCAACACCAAAAGAGATAGTTCCCTGCACAGTGAAAGGAGCACAAGCAGTTTAGAAAAAGGACCAATAGTTGAACACCATATATGTGCAGAACATGAGAATAAATCAAACCTTATAATTCTGACGTTTCATAAAGAATTGCATGGTCGACTTCAAACCAATAGTAAGAGACACCCCTGCAATGAAGAGAATCTAAAGGGAAACAAGGAAAGCCGATGGTAGTCAAATGTCATTTTGAAAAAAATATAAAAATAAAAACCAGAAAAGGGAACTTAGAAGTGACAAGACTCACATTTCCCATGGCAAGTAGTCCCTTGTCGAAGAAAAAGATGATTCCCAAGAATGTGAAAAAAATGCCAAATCCTGTCAACCCCAGCCCAATCTCTGTTCCATTTCAAAATAGCAATTATTAAGGGTGGAAAAGCTTTGGAGCAAAAAGAAGCATGCCAACTGCCGCTTTAAACACCTCATGTAAAGCCACAACAAAGCGAAGCATCATGAATCCTACAAAACTCCACTAAATAATAATGTTGCTAGCAGAAATCATTTTAATTTGAATTTAAAATGTGACCGCAATTAATTACAAACAAACGCCACTGAATACACCTCACTGGTGGTGACGCTCATGCAGAGTCCAATTGGAGATGAAGGCCAAACAGACCACAAACACACAGGGCTTGCTGGCTTAGCAAAACATTTAAGACCCATAAACATAGCTTCATTTGACAAAGCTATATCGACAGACAGTGATAAAGACCACATAAGATCAAGTAAAAAATTGTCAACCAAATTCCAAACTCTCGCCAGATATTCGAAACAGGAAATTACGATCACACACCCAGCCTAGATCCAAGCAATTGAATTTCATCCTCTCAGATTTATTGTCCAAGAAACATGATCAAATTACTAATACCTATTCATTTCCATTGCTCAACGTAATATACACAACTAGCGAAGCAGCTATAGAGTGTACTCAAATCTTCCTGCACAAAATCTCTAGGAATTTTACATTTAAGCAAACAATTTCTAACCAAATAGTGAATGCCCACTCACTTTTACGATCATTCATTTCAAACGAAACCATTGTGTCGCCGATTCAAGAACTCGTCACCTTCGCTACACAAAGAATGAAAAGAAATCAAGTTAGGGTTTGAACTTTAACCCCGAAGAGATTCGTCTAATTAAAGATCTGGAAAATTACCTTCGCTAAATCTGTGAAAAAGGAAAGAAAAAAAAACGAGCTCGATTGATCTATTGCGCGCCTGGAAGAAAAAATGAAACTAGCAATTGATCGCAAAGTTCTGCGTGTTTGCCGAGAAACTGATAGAAATGAGAATTACATTTGTTTGAGATAATACCTTAGCGAGTTAGATTTGTTCTCGGAATCAAAACGACGCGTTTTGTGAGATGGAGACTGGATAGTTAGAGAGCGGTGGCGGGCGTGGACAAGAACGTCATTGTGCGTGCGAAGTAGGAGTTTGACGGTTAAAGTCGCGCAATTTATTTAAATAACCAATTTGGTATTCTGTTAGTGGAAATGACCCAAAAATTAGGAAAAATAAAATTAATTAATATTTACATAAACTACAGTTAGTTACAAAATTGCCACCAACAGTCACATATATATATTTTTAATTAAACAATCACGTAGTTTTTTTTTTTTGTTTTAAGAAAAGCTTAGCTTTCATTAATTCAAAATAAAGAAAAATGATACAAAAGGTAAGAAGGGCAATCATTCAGCCAGATTGCTGGCTCTATAATGGTTAGAGCTTTTTTAGTATTACAAATTCTATGATTTTGGTTAACATTCTTAACCTTGCCTAAACATCTGAGATGATCCAGAAGATGCTTGTTTTGTTACATTTCTTCGTACAACTAAGTTCACTACTTTTTTATAGTCAAATTCGATTATCAAAGGCATATAACCAATAGAAATTGTAGTTTCAATTCCCAACTTTATTGCTTCTGCTTCTGCTGCAGTAATAACTCAATAATATGTGTTTTGCTTGTGAGCTACTGCTATGAAATTTCTTTCAAAATCTCTAATTTCAGCTCCCAAACCTGCCACTTGAAAACATTGACATATTTAATATCTAAATTCTTGAAATTTTTTAATTTTATTTCCCAATAGGACTATATGAGCACAAAATCACTTTAGGAAAAAAAAAAACAAAGCTCAAATCTATATTAACCCAAACTTTAGAAACACTGCTTCGGTAAACTTGAAAATCCTAAGTTAGGAAAACGCATAACAAAATGACCAAGTAAAATAATAGATTCAATTTTCTCAATTATTCTTCACTCTTTCCCTCATTATTTAAGCTTCATTCCTCATCAATTTCACTCTCTTAATGGAATGTGAGAGTATGAAGAAAGCTTATTGATTCATTTGCTATTTAATATTTTACTTTGACATTCAATCCGAACAATGCTTGGATCCATAGTCCATACCCGACCTTCCAAAATTTGATCATGGAGTTGGACGTGATGATGCGCATGGTATGCCAAGTCTTTGCAAAGTCACCCGCCCCGATTAACAAAGCACGCCACACTTATGCTGCGAACGAGCACATGCCGGCACGCCCACTTCCACACGCGCACACGGGAGCCACTCGATTTTTTCCTTTTTTTTTTTTTTCGACTCATCGATAATCACCAAACCAGAATCCAGGCCATCATTATTCCAGGGCCACTCACATTAAACGGCGTGTCGTTTTTTCAAGTTTCAATTCAACTTCAAAGTTCAAAGTTCAAACCCTAAACCTTGCGCCAACGTCAGCCTCCCGCCCGTATCTCAAAAGCTTCCCTCGCAAGCCCCCCGTGGCCCCGGATTTTGAGTTAATAACTCCTGTTCAATTAAAAATAATCAAAACAGATTCCCCTAAGAAGAAAGCTTCCCTCGCACACCTTCACTTTAGAAGCTTCCCCTCCAAGCCTTGCTGCCCAAAATTTCAAACCATTTTCAGAATTTAGACAATTGACGTTCTAAGTATGTAATTTCACACTCACAAAATATCTTAGCACCACACAGAAATAAACCACGTCACCGAAATTTTTCTTAAATATCTGAATTACCCCTTATCCAAAAATTTCAATACCCCCTCAATCTCCTCTATAAGAATGCACAGAAACATCGCTCCCCTCATCTTCGACGAAAAGAAAAGCCCTAAACCTAATATTAACATTGAAAATTACCAAAATGCCATCTATCCCCGAAGAGCCGCTGCTAACCCCGAACCCAGACCGATTCTGCATGTTTCCAATCCAGTACCCGGAAATCTGGGAAATGTACAAGAAAGCCGAAGCTTCATTTTGGACGGCGGAGGAGGTCGACCTGTCGCAGGACATCCGCCAGTGGGAATCCCTAACGGCCGACGAGAAACACTTCATCACGCACGTGCTCGCCTTCTTCGCCGCCTCGGACGGAATCGTCCTCGAAAACCTCGCCGCCAGGTTCATGAAAGAAGTCCAAGTCTCCGAGGCGCGTGCCTTCTACGGCTTCCAAATCGCCATCGAGAACATCCACTCCGAAATGTACTCGCTCCTTCTAGAAACGTACATAAAAAACTCCGACGAAAAGAGCCGCTTATTTCGCGCCTTTGAAACGGTGCCGTGCGTTGCCAAAAAGGCCGATTGGGCCCTAAATTGGATCGACGGCTCGGAGACATTCGCGGAGAGGCTGATAGCGTTTGCTTGCGTGGAAGGCATATTCTTCTCGGGCAGTTTCTGCGCGATATTTTGGTTAAAAAAGCGCGGGTTAATGCCGGGACTAACCTTCTCAAACGAGCTAATCTCGCGAGATGAAGGACTCCACTGCGATTTCGCGTGCTTGTTGTACAGCTTGCTGAGGAACAAATTAAGCGAGGAACGCGTGAAGGGGATAGTGAAGGAGGCGGTGGAGATAGAGAGGGAGTTCGTGTGCGACGCGCTGCCGTGCGCATTGGTGGGGATGAACGGGGCGTTGATGAGTCAGTACATAGAGTTTGTGGCAGATAGGTTGTTGGGTGCGCTCGGGTGCGGGAAGGTGTACGGCGTGACGAATCCGTTTGATTGGATGGAGTTGATTTCGCTGCAAGGGAAGACGAATTTCTTTGAGAAGAGAGTCGGGGAATACCAAAAGGCTTCTGTGATGTCGAGTCTTAATGGAAATGGTGGGAACCACGTGTTCAAAATGGATGAAGACTTTTAGACTTGTGTGGTTATAATTTAATTTTTGTAATAATAATTCAATCAAAAGAAATTATGCGATCATAATGTTTATCATATGGGTCTTAATTGGTTTTTTTCTTTTACATTGTGTTTAACTTAAAACCACAAATTATATTTATGATAATAATATTTTAAAAGATCTGGGTATTTGAATGTTAATTTTATAATTTATTTTGGATTAAAGATTGTTGATGAGTTGTGTCAACACTCAACACTAGACATTTAGGCACACGACCCTCTGAAACTAGTTGAATTTAGGTTCAATTTATCAAACTAAAAACGACATTTTTGGATTAAAGATTGTTAATTGATTTTTTTCTTTTCCGTTGTGTTCACTTAAAACGATAAATTATATTTATGATAATAATTTTTTAAAAGATCTGGGTATTTGAATGTTAATTTTATAATTTATTTTGGATTAAAGATTGTTGATGAGTGATGTCAATACTTGATAGACATTTACGCACACGACCCTCTGAAACTAGTTGAATTTAGATTCAATTTATCAAGCTAAAATTTTACATCGGACAAATACGGAATGCACCGTGTTTGTTACAAGCGAACACAAGGCGTATAAATAAAAAGCTAACCATCATAAGCGCACGTTTTGTGAAACGATACAACATGAATGCGAGAAATACAAAACCCTCGAGCCCACAAGAGCCGAGAGTTCATTCCAAACTTCAATATATCTTTACTAAAATCTATTAACAGTTTTCAGTATCAGATAATGAGTTAGCATCCAAAGCAAGATTCTACATCAATTTCTACAAAATTCAGTGACCAGTTGAACTTTACATACAAATTCAAATAAAGCATATTTCAAGACTAAACATAAATTTAACAAAAAAATGAGCAGAAGCAAAAGCAAAAAAGCACTTACTTCCATTATAGTGATGAACACCAACTTTGGCAAGCATAGCATTAGTACTCAAATCTCTGATTTCTTCAACGGCGGGCAATTAGTTGACAGAATAATCAGCTTCCCCGTCAAAAAAAAAAAAAATGACCCACAAAAATCCCAAATAAAAAATCCAAAACTTTATATCGAAAAACAAAACTTTAAATTCCAAAACTCATTAAAAAAAAATATTCTGAGAGATCGAATAGCAGCTTTGTAACCAAGAGTGTATTTGCCGCTCTTCATTACAAGAGCCAGCCTGTTATTGATGCTATCATGAGTCTTCTTCTACAATAATTAAAACAAAAAAAAAATTAGCAAAAGAATGAATGTGAAAGCGTTAGCTGAATATGGAAGAGGAAGTGAATTAGGAGTCTTTGCCATTTTCTTGCTGGTCACCATTTTCTTGTCTTCGCCTGTTTGGCTGGCTGGAAAATCAAGAAGAAAGAGAGAGAAAGTTGATTGAAATACAGAAAATTTGTATGAGTTTGAGGGTTTGTTTTAGACTTCGAGCGTAACTGCGGGAATGTTCGCCCGTTTGGTGCGTCGAGCAACTGAAAAGAAACGGTTTCTTGAAATATGACACCATATAGATGGTATTACAAATATGACATCTCTAAGGAAAAGTCTAAAATACCCTAAACCGGTTGATACACCTTTATCCACTCCTTTTACCCACTCATTTGTGATGATTGAGGTACTGGGTAAGTGAAGCGGGTTATCAAAATTCGTTAAGCAGCTTAAGTCCTTTTTCTTTTTCCTTTTTTCTTTGTCTAAGAGCAGTGCTCCATAGGTTTAACCTATCTATTCTAATCAACTTTAGTTCACAATAATTCAAATACATCCATCAAGTGTACTAACATTGGAAGTAAATGAATGATCAACTGCCAATGCTGCCTCTTGATTGATCCAACCAATTACGAGATTACAAATAGAAAATACCAGAGGTTTCTATAAATGAATAGTGGAACTCATTTCATTGTATATGTGTCGGAGATGTGTCACTTGTGACTTGTGAGAGAATAATCTACTGCTCTTGGCCTCAAATTGTTTTGCACTTTTATTCACCTTGTTAAGTTCTTATACATCAACGGTAAATGGTTTTGCTAATACTAACTAGCAAAATTCAACCCCTATATTAGGGTAAGAGGTGGCAATAATACCTAGCGAGACTCGATCCGAACCGATCCCGACCAATGTAGTCCATGTATGCACTATTAAGCTGGTCCCAAGTATTGAAAATGAATATCTAAATATGTCTGGGCATGGCACTAAAAATCCAGAACTTGAATGTATGTCCGGTCTTTTTAATAAATAAAAGAATAAAAGAAAGAATATATTTATACAAAATTACAAATCCAAAATCCAAAATAAACCCTAAATCCCTAGTACACACCGAAACAAGATGACATACCTGCGCGCCCACTGCCGCGCCTTCAACACTCCGAGCCAGTAGCCACCATGTCACGCCTCCACGAAGGTCCCTCTACGTGTCTGCATCATCTCTTCTCAGTTCTCAGTTGCTAGCCTTGGTGTGTGACTTCTCTCCATTCTCCACACTCATAACTCACCTTGTTAGCCTACAACCATGTTTACACAGTCAACTCCACTGTCACCTTCTCAGCCACCATCGTTCCGCCATCACAACCAAGAGGTATTGACTTTTTTCCTACTAAAAAAATGATGAAATTATTGTTGTTGTTTGCTGTTATATATATGCTTTTTTTTTTCTTGGATGTTGTACTTGGATGATTATTTTTTATAATTATAAATATATTTAATAGGAGCTAAATTTAAGTTATTGTTAACCACTAAGTTAATTTGTTACATAATATTTATAATTATGTAATTTGTTATGTAATATTTTTGCTTGGGAGAGGGTGATTTTAGATGATGATGATTGGCCACAAGCATCAAGCAGCCCAGAATGAAGTCGTTATTTACTTATTTTACATGGAGTATTTTGAGACTCTTTTATGAATTATTTTGTTAGTTGTTAGAGATTTTGGAATTTTCATATGTTATATTGATAATTAGTATCATGATTATAAACTATGATAAACTATTTAGATTTATTTAGAGATTATTATGCTGTTGAATTTAAAATTTTGATAGAGATTGAATGAATTTAAGTAGTAGAAAGTAGGTTGAAATAATTTTAATTTATTATTTTGTGTAAAATTTGTAGTTTTTTTTTAATTCAATTTGAATATGCAGGTGGGAGAACCTCGACTTAACTCCTGTCTGGGAGGTGCCAAACTTAGGGGCCATTTGTTTTTTTAGTTAATGACTTAATTGACTTAATTTTAATTAGTTAAGTCATTAAGTCTGTTTGTTTTTCAATTTAATGAAAATTTCAACCATTAAGTCATTAAATTATTAAGCTAATTTTTTTAACTTTATACTTAATCTGAAAATATGAATGATATCATTACAAAATATTCTCCAAAACATCCCTATGTAATTTAATTAATATCATCCTTACCTAAATAAAACCTAATAATTAGTAATATTATCCATCTCTATATAACTTGTGTAATATATAGTGGTAGTCTGGTAGATTATTATTATTATTATTATTATTATTATTATCTTTTTTATTTTCTTCAAATTAGTATTATTTATCTTAATAATTTTTTACAAAAATTTTCATATAAAAACATCAAAAACTATAATAAAATTAATTAACATTTATAATGTAGAATATTAAATAGTTGCATTCAATTTAATACGATTTATGTTATGATAATTTATTATCTTATTTATATTATTTGAGGTGTTTATTATTTATTTAACGTTTATAAATTGTAAGGACATACATGTAAAAATATTAGTTTTCAAATTTTTTAACTTAAAACAAACAACTTAATATTTATTTTTAACGATTAAGAAAAAAAACATACATATCATTTAAATTTAAACATTTATCTCTTTTAAAATTTAAATTAATTCAAATCTATTCAGATTTTAAACAAAAAAAACAAATGCCGCCTTAATTTGACTTGCATGTGAAAAATCCAGATCCAAATAACTGTTTTACCCATTCGGGCTGGTCCCGAAGAGGTCAAACCCCGGGTAACCCGGCCCAAACACTGGGCCTTGACAAGCCTAACTAGGATATTTCGTTGGCTTACCATGAGACGCCCCCCTGACGGTGTACATTTCAGTCTACGCTAATTATGCACTCAATTTTACTTGTGATACTTGTGAATTTGCAGTTTCATATCGAATTTTGGATATGATGTTGCTATGTGCACATTTGACGCATAGTATGGTTAATACATAATTACCATTTTTATGATTTACACTACGTTAATTATCATTTAATCGACTCAAAAACATCTCAACCAATACCTTCTTTAAATTTTATATGAACAACTGAAATTCTATGCTAGATTCTAAAAATATAATAAGTTCATAGAACCTAAAACTCCAGTACAACAATAAATCAAGCCGTGAGCAAAGGTTAATAGATCCAAAATTGCAGAATTAAAACCATACAAAACATTCAGCACGACATCCCAAATTGGACTATATAAGAAAGTGTATCTCAAGGATGTTCAAAAGAAAATTTCAATTGAGAAACAGCATTCCGCAATTAAACAATCAGAACACTAAGATGCAGGTTTGAACTCTGAATCAGGCTCAGTGCTCTCCCGGAAGTGACTTGATGATATCAGAATCACCTGCAAAACAGAGTACGTAATAGTTAATTCCCATAGAAGCGCAGCACACATCAGCAATTATAAAGCAGAGTTGATAACACAATTGTCATATCATACCTGGATCAATAATGCTCAAGCAAGACACACGGAAGTACTTTCCACATGCTGTTCCCAAATCGACATTGTCTAGAAAATTATCGAACAAATATGCAATGTCAATTAAATATCACCAAAGGAATAAATGATAACTAAACTATTAGTTATCAAGTGAGACATATAATATCAGCCAAGCAGATTTTTTGACCAAAGAGCGGAAGAGATAAAATGCTAATACAAAGAGTTATGATTATAAAAAGCCACAGCAAGCAGATCAAATAGGCATTTAGGAACAAACCGTGAAATTTGCAAAACATTAATTCAGTTCCAAAAAATAAAATGTACATCAAATAAAAAGCCATTATACTCCACAAAGCTACCCAATTAAATACAAATTTTGAAACCACTCGTTTGACTCCATGCAATCCAAATTTCTTATTTCCAAAAGGATTATAATTTTCAATATTTTCATATGCATCTCTCTCCCATTTCATGATACCAAGCAAACTAGCATATAACTGTGACAGTAGAAAAAATGCATAATTACACTAAATTCTAGAACAATTTTGACCTATTACCGAGTGGGTATTGAAATCAGAATGGCAACACAACAACAAGGGGAGCAGGGACAACATCCAAATCAACAAAAAATTAAAAATAAAATAAAATAAAAGAAAGCATAAACAAAAGCAAACACAAATGGCACTTACTTCCATTGTAGTGGTGTACACCAACTTTAGCAAGCATAGCATAGTACTCAATCTCTGATTTTCTCAACGGTGGGCAATTATTTGACAAAAGAATCAACTTTCCTGTCAAAAAATCAACAACCAACAAAAATCTCAAATAAAAAATCTAAGCTTTATAATAGAAAACAAACTTTCATCCAACGCTCATCGGGGGGGGGGGGGGGAAGGGGGTAACTAACCCTTAGAGCTTCTGAGAGATCGAAGAACAGTTTTGTAACCAAGAGTGTATTTGCCGCTCTTCATCACAAGAGCAAGCCTGTTGTTGATGCTCTCATGAGTCTTCTTCTGCAATAATGAATACAAAAAGCCCAGTGAAAAATTGATTGTGATAGCGTTAGCCGAAGTGAGTTAAACAATAGAAAGTGAACAGGAATCTTACCGTCTTCTTGCTTGTAACCATTTTCGACTGTTTGGTTGCCTGGAAAATCAGATGACACAGAAAATTTAGAGGCAATAGAAAAACATGAAATGGGCTTTAGGGTTTGGTTTAGAGCTTACACCAAAAAGACTTTGCGGGAGGCGGCAAAGTAACAAACGAGCCCTAGAAGCCGAGATGCAGCAGATTTATACTCGTCTAGGGTTTCTTTATTGCTGCTCCTGAAGGGCAGTGAACACGTGCAATTCACGTGCTCTTCTTTTAGTTTTTTTTTAAATGGAATTTTGAACACAAAAATTTGATAAAATATAAATAATTTCTAGATAGTTACTAATATTTAAAATCTTACAAAATTTAAAATATAACCTAAGACATTTCTCATTTTGGTTTTTTCGGTACTATGATGTATAATTTTTTTAATTAAACTATATTAAATTTTATACGTTATCACAGTTGGTGTATATTTTGATACCATATGTTTTTAGTTATATTAAAAATAATGTTTGTTTATTTATTCTTATGAATTCATAATTCTTAATACCAATCATCTTTATCCACTATTAGCAACTCCTTATCAATCATCACTTGTTATTATTATTCTTAAGACTAAAAGGTATGTAGGCTACTTTTATTTGAATGAACATATATTTATGGAATGATATAAATTTTGCTTAATTATAAAGTTAAAGAAAACATGATTTATGCTTCGTTTGGTGTACCTTTTTAGATAGAGATTTTATTAATATAATTTTTGTAAGTGTAATTTTTACCAAAAGATTTTATTAATATAATTTTTGTAGGAAGCATTGGGACTAGACGAATAATAATTTCACACCATTAAGTATAGAATATAATCTGAGTATCTCTATTTTAATGACCATAAATCAAAACTTGATTAAAAGTTACAAGTGTTAAATGCATGAAACACTCATCTTATTATTAAACCAATGCTGCAGCAACATAATAAATTTCAATATCAGTTCAAATACATAATTAACTCGATTACCAGCAGTTTGTAGATCAAACTTTACCATTAAATTTAATAAGAAAATTTTGTTTGATTCAACAATATATTTTTTCTAAAAGCATTGTATGATTTAATCAAATTACACTTAGATGTATTTTTTTATAATTTTTCTATTTAAAAAATAAAAATAATTGAGTAGGGGTAAAAACATATTTTGTAAGTAATTGTAGGGTTAGAAATGTCATTTTGTAGTTATTATAGGAGCAAAAGCATTAATTCTAGAGATAAAAGTTATTCTGTAATTAATTTACTGTTTACATTAAAATTAATGGTTTGTCACCTATTCGAATATTTTTAAAACATGTATCACTTTTCTTAAATTTGTCAAAACATATCACTCATAGGGATCTTAGATAATTAACCGATAAATAAATAAATAAACTTTCAAAGTTAAACAAGAAAAATCCTGAAATAGGGTTGAATTTTGTTGCCACTGAGATTTGGTCTATGTTAAATTATTTTTCTCACATCTCATGAGATTTCAATCATTCTTCTTTCAATTAGGTAAAAGTAGATATTTCTCTTATTAACATAGGTGAAAGATTTCCGTTTGATATTAAAGAGAGTAAAATTTTAAAATTATTGTAATAAACTTATTAAAAATATCAAAATTTCTTCTAATTCCAATATACATATTCTGTTAAAAAAGAAAAAAAAAGGAAGAAAAATGGTTGATTTCTACAATCATTTTTATTTTTTTATGTAAAAAGACTTGGCTCGACATCTCGAGCAAGAGAGCTTTATGCTCTCTCTAGATAGCGTTCGATGGGTTCAAATTTGTAACAAATAAGAAAATAACAATGGTATTTTTCGTTATTTACTATTCATCATCATTCCTTGCACCATTACGGGGTAGGAAGCATTGGCATAATAGCATTTCATGCAAACGATCATGTATCAAAATAAGATTAAAACAGTCATAACAAACCCATGAAAAAGGGTTAACAGTGGACTAGACGTATGCTGCTCCAGATGATAAATTTCAATACTCAGTTCAAAAAGCTAATATTGTGATCATAATCAGTCTGTAGAATCTACAAAAGAGGTCCAAAACTCATACTAAAACACCAATACAAAAGTCAGATTCTAACAATATAACAAGTCCATAAAACTTGGGAACTCTGGAAAACATGACACGACCATAGGTGAATCGATCCATTCATAAAGAAAGCTCTCAATTTGAAGGGTTCTACCACTAAATGAAAACATGACCCTCAACCTAAAGCCCACTTCAGAAAACACTAATCCATCATCGAACCAATTCCTTCTGCTCGGCTGGAATATTTCCTCCCTATGGGAAAACACCTGCAGACCTGCAAAGATGCAATTTTTTCATGTGATACTTTCTTAGTTCTTACCATTATCTCAACTAGAATATGGAGCAGCCAGGGATATAGATTAGATAGTCTGATCCCTACTGCTTGGAACTTTTACTCCGAGCTTCAAGTTTTGTGGCAACTTGTTCTTCTGACAAAGGCAGGTAATAGATCCTCGGCGTTGCCTTAGTTTTCCGAAACAGATCATCCAGAGTCACAATTGGTGGGTCAAGTTTCTCAGGCAGCGGGGGAGGGGGTGGAAGAGTGAACCGCTCTCTTGCTGGGGCTTGGTTCGATATGGGAGGTGGAGGTGGCAGAGTTGGAGGGGATGGAAGCTGCTGTCTTGCTGCAGGTTGGCGCGGTGAAGGCTGAGGCTGTGAGGTGGGTGCTGCAGCAGGAGCAGGAGCAGCTGAACCCGCACTAACAGATGCAGCAGGTGACAGAGGAGGAGCCTCTGTACGCATTTTTACTTCCTGAGGATTGACAAACTCCACAACTAGGGGGCGTCCACCGTTATTCGGTGGCCATTGAATATTGTACAAAGCATTGCGAGTCTCTATTGCTTCTTCAACAGATGAATACTGCATCATCAAAGTAATTTTCCAAGCAACAATAATTAGATTAATTTAATTGGTGGTACAGCAATACAGATGAACAAAACAAAGACAATCCAGGTATCTTAACAGGAGAGAATTTTACAACAAAAAGAACCAACGTATCCTAACATAAGATATTAGAAGTCTTACAGTAACATAGCAATGGGTTTTGATATGGTCCATCCAGAAACTTGTAAAAGTTCCAGTTTTGCCTAGAAGCTCTTGCACAGCTCTCAGTGTAAACGGACGCACAAAGTGATCAATCCTGAGGGAGTTTGTTGGAGACTTTGGTGATGGAGGAACTGCCAAGTAACAATATAGAAAACGTTTAGACCGTTACAGAAAAGGATAGAATATAATATCAAGATGAAGATTGACAACTCACTGATACGTTCTTTTGGTGTATCATCACTGACTGCAGAATCAGATCTAGAAAAGTTGCGTTTCATAGATGGTTGTAATGTGTCCCTCGGTGTAGAGCTGGGAGTAGTGCTTTGCTGCCCAGGTAGTTTGAGGCTTTCAGAGTTCCATCTCCGTTGCCTCTTTGAAGGCTCATTGTTTCCCACAGCCTCTTGATCTGTGAAGCAATTTGTCAAGACACATAGACAAAATAAAACTGAATTTTATTCATGAGAAACCAATGAAACCAAATAACTTTAATTTCTTTCCAATTAAAAGGAGAGGGAATTTGAAAACTTTAACATAAACAGCAGAGCAAAAGTTGTACTTTTCCAGAAGAAAGCTACTCCTATCCAATCACCAATAGTTGGAACTACTGCTTGTGCCTCATCTAAAATTCAGACAAACATATATGACCAAGAAATGGGAAAGAATCTGTAGCAAATTTTCCGTAAACTCAAGTTACATGGAAAAGAATTTATATATCATATTATGTAATTCTACATCATAAGAAGATGTAGGCCTTTGTCAAAGAAAACCAACAGCAAAAAACGAAAAAAATTAGTAAGGCGAAGAGGGCGGCAATACCACACAGAAGGTATTATTTGCCATTATATATTCATAGAACAAGATCACACCCTGAAAGCAAAACTTACCATTGATTTTTCTTTTCTCAGCAGGTATAACCGGACGACTTTTATCGTCAACATCAGCATGTTTAATATCTGCAGATAAACCATCTCCCACAACATCAACAGGACTTTCCTCCTTCACAACAGAAACACCATTTTTCTCAGTCCTATTTCTCACTTCATCAGAACTATCCTTGGAATCAATCTGTTTACTCTCCAGGACATCATCCTCCATTGAGTCATCACCAGAACTTCTGTCTAAATTTAACTTTTCAGAATACCCCATATCTACACTATCAATTTTCTTGCCCATGTCTGCAATTGTAGCAATGTTGTCATCTTTCTCATCAACAGATGCCTTCTCCTCAAGTGGATCTTCAACATCCATCGGATGTGATTCACCACCAACTGCGGTAACATTGCCAGATGATGGTTCCACCATCCCCGATTTATTTACATCTAGTTCTAATTTGACATTATCAGCAATTATATTATCCTTTAGTTCAATCTTTTCATTAATTGAGATAGAATCAGTAGAAATAGAATCAGATTTTACTTGAGACCCTAAAATAGCGCTGACCTCAGATACCTGATTTTCTGGAGCAGTAGCGTCCAGCACGTCCTCTCTGTGCGGAGTCTTTAAACCCTCATTCTCCAGCTGGGGCTTTGAATCCTCATTCTCCAGCTGAATATTTGTAGTCACATTTTCCCCATGAGTGCCAGAGTTCTGCAACTCTTGCCCACTCATAGCTACTTCTGTTACCACACTCTCAGTAACTGTGGTATGCCCACTCAATGCAACTTCTGTGACCACATTCTCAGTAACTTTGGTGCTGGTCTCCACAGTAGTTGCTTGGAAACCCAACTCATCATCTGCTCTAGCAGGATTAATGCTACCTGTCATGTCCCCTTCTTGAAATTTCTCCTGACCCAATGCGGCAACATTTTCATTGTTATCACCTCGTATGTCCCTTTCTTGATGTTCTCCGGGACCAAATCCAGGTGCAAAACTGTTCATGTCAAGCTGAACCACAACATTATCCACATTTTCATTTCTTTTAGCATCAACATCCAGAACATCTTTAGCTGTTTCCGAACCAACTGACACCTCTGCATCTTTCACCTCAACTACTGGTTGGCTAGTGATATTAGCACCATGAAATGCATCCTTTGCTGCCTCCATCTCAGCAACCTTCCTGGCTTCCTTCTCTGCATTTTCCCTTTCAATGCGAATGGCTTGATCCAAAAGTCTTATCAGATCATCCTTCTTACCACTGGATTTCAACTTCCGCCTTTTTAGCTCTTCTTTTAGTTCTGTAACCTTCCACTGATCAATTGGCCGATTATCAAGAATCGGATAGGGAGATGACATTTTTCCCCACTAATATTCTCACTTTCACTACCCTGATAAATCAAATGGTGTTTTATGCAATCAGCCACTTGAAGGAAATCTCATTAAAAAAACCAACATCAACAACAGGGCACCCAAAGGGGACAACATTACAAACTATAGAGTGCGGGGATAACAATTGATTGTTCACCCATACAGCAATTATCTAGAAACACGAAACCCATAGAAGAATTCAGAAATGACTCGTCATATCATGGCTTGATTATCTCAGCTTATGGAACATAAAAAGAAGTGTAGAGCTATTGAACCTCAGATAAATATATAAAAATTAAATAAGACAAACAAGCATCGCTGTCAACCAGAATGCTATAGAAAAGAAACTTCTTAATAAGTTTACAAAGGAACCCCAGCGAAAGAGCAAATTTTCTGAAAATCATTTTACACTTGAAGCTCATTAAAGTGTACATGACAAATTATGAACAAAGCTCAATGCAGAAGATGAAACATAAATTTCTTATCAAACCCAAGAAATAACTAAACCATTAATCTAGAGTAAACTAAACCCTGATTCCATCACAAATACTGCAATATGCAACAAAATTACACAACTTTACAATATTAACCTGAAAAAAGATCTCACGAGTAAAATCAATTAAAAAATCCGAATGAAAATGCTAATACAGAATAAATAAACTCTAAATTCAATAATTAAATCCCAAAATTTAACGGAAGAAACCCCAAATTTACAATGCATGCAAACAAATTAAAATAAATCAAAATCAAACCCATTAAAGAAGAGATAGGAGAAAGATAACTCACAGAGAGTATTTGTTGCTTCGAGGACTGAAATGACGAAAAGAGAGATAAGTGAATATGTGAAACCCTAAATTTCACAACACAAAACCAACCATTAGAGAACACAAGAAGAAAGACAAAACACACATCAACAAAACCTAATCTTGCCCAGTTAAACACACTCTATAACCCAACTATTAGTTCCTGCAAAAGCAAAGAAGAAATAAAAAACCCTCAATTACACTTCGACGGCGCGCCGTTTTATCATTTTTTTCCCCTGAAATTGAAAAAAAAAACTTCTGGAAAACAGAGAAAATGAAATTAATAATGAGACGATTTTGAGAAAACGAAAATAATAAAATGGTCTTAGTATGGATATTATTTTTGATCTTTTTGAGGGAATTTTTAGAATTATATTTTAGGGTTTTTATTTCTTTTGCTTTGTTTCGTTTCTTCAGCTGAGCGCCTGCGTGCTCGTTTTAAGAGAGACCGATAAATAAAAAGGGCACGAGACGATCAGTGATTTTATTGGCTTCGAATTCCGAAAATGCCCTTGCTGTTGTAGCCATGGTGGCAGTTGCTTCAAGTTGCGCCTCACGTGCTTGGGGAAGCGTAATCTCCATTAGGAAGTTTCTAGAAGAAACTTTTTTTTTTTCATCGGAGGAAATTTTTAAACGAAAATTATTTAAGTAGCGTTTTTTTTTTAAATAAGACCTGAATTTTTTTAAAATTTAAATATATCTGAATACGAAAATTTAAATGACATATTTATTTTTTTAAAATATCTGAATATAAATAACATCTTATTTATTTTTATAATAAAAAACTTAAACTTGATTATTTGACATTTATACCCTTATAAATTAAAACAAAAAAAATTAAATTTTATAATTTAGAAAATAAATTATTTTACAAAGATATTTTAGGATATAATAATATTTATCATTTAAATCTTTTTTCATTCAGGTAAAAGTCACAAAAATTTATTTTTTTATTAAGATATAAATGTCTAAAAATCATATATTAAGTTTTAAAAACCAAACAATCATATTTTAAAAAATGTCTAAAATTAATAAAATTTCAGACTTCAGATATTTAACGAACAATCTCTTACTTTTAAATAATTTTTTATAGGTTAATTAGTGGTAATGTGATATAATGAAAGCTTATTATTCTAATAGTCCGTTAATTCTTAAGAATACTTAAATAAAAAAAGATATAAACTTGCGTTAATTTAAAAACAATTCATGAACTTAAGATTAAGACGCATTGATTCTGCAGAATATCAAAAAATATTATCAAAATAATCAAATATAGAGTTTACATTAAGAAATAATCAATAATAAGTAAAAGCTACAAAACCAATTTTTTTTATACTAGCAACAAATTATCTTATTTGACTAAAAAAATTATTTCAATAAGACTCATACCTAAATCAAGAATACAATTCAAATAAACAATGTCTAAACAATAAAACTAGCAATTAAATTCAAACAAAAAATAAATTAATTATAACATTTTAAAATATTTTAAATTTCAATCTAATTAGGATTTCTTGCTTTGCATCATTATGATATTAGTTTTGTATTAATATATTAAGCTTATACATGTTATTACAAACATAATCACCATTAATATTGAACAACAAATAATGTTAATGATGTGATAAAAACTAGTACAAATAACGAGACAAAAGGCTCAAGTGATAATATGTGACGAAGTTTTGACGTTTCACACAATTGAGGTTATATCACAATTAACGTTACTATTTGAAGCAAAGGTCTAGCTCAGGGGCGCGCTGAGTGGCTTCCCTAGGCCTCTAGTCCTGCAGTCAAATTTCTAATGGTGTCTGAGTTAAGATTATTGAGGCAGGAAAAAAAAAAAAGGACAATATAAGTTACTAGTTGACATACATTTTAGTGCCAATACTGAGCTCGTATTATACAACCGTCTAAATAAACAAGAAAACACATCTTTAAACTCTCTCAAAGCTCTTTGACCTCCACCATAATCAGTAAAAGAGAAAAACTATGATAGGCAGTCCAAAACCCTTGAATTTATCTGCAACTCGATAACAGCAGAAAGAAGGATTCAAAAGAAAGAAAATTATAATGCATTAAAACCAAAAATAGGTATGATGTGGGGAGAAGGGGGGGGGGGGTTGGGGGTAAAAGCATATGATACCATAGCATATAGGAATCCTGTTTATATGTTTATGTGACTCCATTGATGGATAAGTTATCAGCATCTTTTTCTTTGTGTATCTCCATGTATGTGCTTCTCTACTCACTTTCTTCTCCATCACTTTCATGTAAGTTCATGTGATTCATATTTTTTTCAAGTGGGGGAAGCACATCATCGGAGGCATCAGAAGAGGCTTCATCTTCATTGCTGTCAACTCCTATGGCAGCAGAAGAAAAACATGATTATTTTAATGAGATTATTGACCTTAAACCTACACTGCTCTTTAATTTTCTTTAAAAGGGCCAAAAGAGTACCTTCTACATCTGAAGGAACCTTTGGAACTCGACTTTGTTGAGAAAGCCAATCATTTTGAACTGAAATTATATCAGCACTATTTTCACATTTGGAATACGCCTTGAGCAGTTCCCTGCATTTATTAGATGTGCTGTAAGTTTATTACTGACAGAAAAAGAAAGATGATAAATAATGAACGAAAGAAGAACAGCACAAGGTAAAGACTACTTCAGAACAACTTCTGAATATGGATGCAAAACTCCACACACTCCAATAGGCCATTTTCACGTTTCAACAAGCTAATAACAAATTTGCATACACGATTGAAAAGAGAATGAGCTTTTTTTCCTTCTCAAACCAGGAACCCAAAAAAAAAAAAAAAAGAAGAAGCACTAATTACCTGTTGAGGGAAAGGAACGCATGACCCCACTTGAACTTGCCTAGTAACAAGTTTGCAGTTTCCTCTTCCCCACTGTTGAAACATTGAATAAATATTTATTGACTTTTTTCAAAAATATATATGATAAACATAGATTAGAATCAGAAACTAAATTGCAATTGGTTGGCTCAAAAGAATAGAAGCTACATGCTTACGCACATAATGATCATTATGTGTTTTGAGATGCTTAAGCACATAATGATCATTATGGGTTTTGATTTACTAATGAAAGCATCACAAACATGAAATTGTTAAAAATCAAAGCTATAACAACATTTGAGATGGTATGAACCAACATAAAGTTACACAAAAACAAATGATTAAAAGAATTGTCAGGTTTTACAACATTAGCATATAAACCAACATAAAATTAAAGGGACAAAAATTTGTTACCATATAATCAAAGCAGCAGATAGTGCCTCCACACAAGAGAGTTCAGAAGGTCTGCCATAATTTACTGGATTTGCTGCTACCAGCCACGGCACTGCAATTCCAAGCGCTTAATCAAATTATGGAGAGTTGGAAAGAGAATTCTTAGTAAGAGGAGTGATTATGAAACTGGTTATCAAAATTATTTCCATTGATTACTATTATACACTGCTTGTTTAAATTACATCCAGGTTGACAGGGGACATTAAAATATCAACTTCAATTAGTATTTGAACTGTGAAAATCTTTTTTTAAAAAATAAATAAATAAAAGAATAAACAAGTAAAACATGTACAAGACTCCCATGATTATATAAATACGATTTAAAGCAAAAGTTTGTTACATGTTGATATGCTTACCACAGCAACTTGGAGACACCAAGAGTATGTATGTTGTAACAATAAAAAAGATTATGACATATATCATTAGGGAGGAATAAAGTTTGTGCCATTCATACATACTAGGCCAAAGATCCACACCAATTTGTTAGTGATTCAAAGAAATAATTGTATGAAAGCCGGCATAAATCAAGGTACTCCTAAGCAGTATTCATCTTTTACAGAGTCAAAGTTCATACACAGGCGAGGAGCTGAACAGCGCAGCTTCACGAATGGCACATCCCCCAAGCGCGCCCAAGAGCAATCCACAACAGCAAGCCCTTTTCTCTTTATCAAGCTGTAATCTTCTTTTGAAACACAGTGAGTGCCAACAGGGCTGCCAAAGGAGATACACCACAGATGATAACAAGCATAGACGCATAAATAACAGGAACTGCTTGGAATGATAAATAGAAGATATGGGTGATAGCATTGATCAAGGGGAATAGTTAGACTGTTCAAAAGATAAAGATAGAAAAGATGCTGAAAGTACCTCAATACGATTCCCCCAAAACCACTCCTCACCCGTAACTCCTGCATTAAATAATAAAATTGTCCAAATTAATGAAATTAGAATATGTCTGCACTGCATTCATGCAGGGATCAATGCCATAAAGGATTCAAGTTATCTTGAGTTACTACATGATAAATAAGAAGCTATTGCCAAAGCAAACAGTGCAATCAACTATATTTACTTAAAACTCGCAAAAAAAATTTAATCCTAAACATCATATCATGAAATGTAAAACGTATGCAATATAAACAACTAAACCATGATTGAGAGGAAGAGAAATGTAGCAGATACTTTCTTTCAATAGGTTAAATCTTGCAAGTTTGCGGCCCGTACATCGCTTTGCATCACATTGTCCAAAATCCTAATAAACCAACAAAGAAGAAACCCAATCAATCCCTTTCCCAAAAAAAGAAAAAAGAATGATATAATCCTCAAAATCGGTTGACAATCTTGCGTACCCACATGGCGAGCTGAACTTTGGGAACTTGAGGATCATCTTCAGGAGCTAAAAGTACAAAAATGAAAAAAGATAAAATAAAATAAAAGTCAGCTTCCTAAACTCAAAAAGGCAATATCACGGCGGTAATATATCAAACGCCTGGCATGGCAGTAACTAAACACGTAAAATTTACAAAGAGATCTCAAAAAACAACCAAATAATTACTCGGTTAATTCATGCCATGGAATTGATACCTTGATCAGGTGGAAGAGATTCGTCTTCCCTGCTTCAGAGAAGAAGTAAATTAGCTACTGGGTGCTAAAACAAAGAGCACTTACAACAAAATAGTGAGCAAAATGCAAAACCTATCAGGTTGATGGCATCTGCTGGACTGACCGCGATGAGAGTGATGGTTTTTGAACCGCCCGGGCTTGTTGTGACCCATTTTATTAAATTTCCGATGAAACTGCTCGGAGTTTAAAATCCTTCTGCTGCGCTCTACTGGTAAAGGGCTCTGTTCCGTTGCGGCTTGTATATGTTTGGATTGAGGAGGGTTTTGTGTTGGGAGAATAACATCCGGCTCCCTAAATTTTTATTATTTATCAATTAAGGAATAGTTTATCTGTTTGCGGCAAATACATCCCCAACAAACAATCAAGGAGTTCCAGATAAAATTTAATTATAAATTTCAGTAGATTTGCTTGACAAATTCAAAATTCCAATAAAAAAACTTAGGAAGCCCGAGCCCAACTGCCCAAATTTTAATATTACTCTGTTTTTAATTAATCTTTGGGTCTATTTGGAAATAAGAAACCGTAGAAAGAAGACCATGATAAGCTTGTCATTTTGACTCAGAAGATTTTCCTCATACAAAGGTGCCAACTCTTCGACAAAAATTGTCATTTTACACTCGAGGCTCAACATAAATTACAAACCCGACAAAGATCATAGAAACCAAAAAGGCTAGGTGTTGACATGATACTCTCTCTACAATCAATAATCAGGCCGTGGCTCCGTCACCTAGCTGAAGGGTTATTTTAATGTTCATAGCAGCAAGTTCAGCTGCCAAGTATCTAAAAACATAGGGCATTGCAACAGTCTCCATGCCTTTACTTGTCTGGCAAGCATGACAAGTGACTTTCTTGGGAGCTCTTGCAGGGGGTAGTCCGCCAATCTCTCGTATTGCCCGCTTTTGTGGGTGTATAAATGTTGCCGTAAGAACACTTCCACAGAGGGAACACACATCAGCAACGTGGTAATCAGAACATGTGTGAAGCCTATCGTGCAACAAATATGCTGCTCCATGAGCAAGCAATGAATCTCGTTCCATTTCTCCAAAACGAATACCTCCACCGCGCTTTCTTCCTTTTATTGGCTGCCGGGTAATTTGGTCCATCGTTCCAGTGGAGCGAACCTGCATATGGCAACATGCAGTTTATTGATATTGACAACCAGAAAAACCTTGTTCCTAATCTCAAGGATATTATTTAAGAAATTTTTTAACAAAAATTCCTACCTGAAATTTGTCTGAAACCATGTGCCGGAGCCGCTGATAATAGACAGGCCCAATAAAAATTTCACATGTGAGCTCTGTTCCATATACCCCACTATACAATACCTCTACACCATGATAATTAAACCCACATGTCCTTAACATTTCACCGAGTTCATCAACTAGTGATTTTGATTCATCAGTCCCAGTATCTCCATTAGTTTTCTTGACTGAATTTGCAAATGGTGTTGCATCCATAAATTTTCCATGTAAGCTACCTCCCTGTGACAAAACAATTGAGCATCTCACTAAGCATAATATGCAACTAATAATTCACTACAATACACTTAATAAAAGCACTCATGCACGGCACCCAATCGCAGTTCTCCTGTTCTCTCATAAAATTTAACAGCTCCTTGAGCCATATAACTTATATCTTATTCTAAAATAACAAAAAACAAAGAAAGCACTTATTAGACTCTAGAAATTGGCAGTTTCTTTTTCAAGGCACACCATGAGCCAATACTTGGGGTGGGTGGAAGTCCACAATCACATACCACATAGGTGAAAAGCTGGACTAGATAGATAAATCAGTCATTCGTATGCCTAAAAAAGTCACTGCTTGAAGATGACTGTATATATATATATATATATTGTTTTTTCTTTTTTTTGTCATTTGCTTAAAACTCTGGTATGAGCATTACCAAAACTAATAACCCCTAGGCTGTTACCCAAGTTATGTACTGAAACTTCATCAATTCTCACTCTTCCCAAAAAGAGACAATATAATCAAATAATATAGACATCTAGCCTATGAAATTATGTCTTTCAGAGAGTACTACCTTAGCAGCAACAGACTCCAAAAGCATTGCAATTGTCATCCTCGAAGGAAATGCATGAGGATTGATAATCAGATCTGGACGCATTCCCGTGACTCCAGAAAATGGCATATCAATATCAGGCCACAACTGAGAGCAAACACCTTTCTGTCCATGTCTGCTGCTAAATTTATCACCAATGATAGGGTTTCTAGTATGTCGAAAACGTATATTTGCCTGCAAGTGAGAAATATGAGCCCACAACACATCTAAGCATGTGAAAAAAAATATTCATCATGATGGAAAGAAATGGAAAACACTAAACAAGCAATGACCTATAACTGCAACTAAAACAGTGAAGTACCCCTACTTTCAACTAAATACATGCTCATCATTATTGCTTTTTCTCCCTAAGTACAAGATCTTGATTCTCTAATCAGCTGATTCTGTAAACAGAACAAATGTACAATGACCAAGAGCGGCTGAACCATTACATATCTGAACTCATCATTAGAAAGCGTATTCAATAGGAGGTTCAGTTACTTGTGATGCAAGAAAGGAGTCATCCTATGTTAACTCTTAGCGAAGCATGTTGTAAACAGTGGAACAGTATCCAACGACAGTGGCAATGGAGTTTATATCAAGACCTTGCAGCACAATAACAACATAATGCATAGAAAAGAACCCCACCCTCGTAATGAAGAATTGATTGACTGATATGCACCTTATTCTCTATGCATACATGGTCTGGATAACAGAATATTAACTTACCTTCTGAGGAAGATTCTTGCTATTTTTCATATCGACAGCAACATAGTCAACAAACACAGATTCTGAACCCTTTCGGCTGTTGGTTCTCCAAGAATTTGTTGTCTTATCGTAGATGCTACAATAGGGTTCACCTGGATGTATCATCTGAGAGTTGCATATCAAGCAGTTAGTCAATATAAAAATGGACAAAAATAAAAATTAATCAAGCTATACATATAGAAAGTATGAAGTGGAAAACATATGGCAAACCTGTCCAACATATGGAAGTCCATCTGAATCAATCACAGAATGCAGTGATTTAGCATCTTTGTTTCGTCTAAATAGTTTCTGGCCTCGATCTACCTTATTGCCGTCATCAGATAAGTCAATTGTTTCCGTCTGCCCAAAAGTGAGGGGCAAAAAGAAAAAGTCATTTACGGGATAACAGTGCCTTCAGGTTAATCTTTTGGTACCAACGAGGATAGTACACGATATATTATATTAATATCTGATGCAAGTGAGTCTGATGCAAGTGGGTTGTCACCCTATGATGCCTTTTTAAGTATATTTTGATTATCAATTATTTCCTCAGAAGTAGATAAATATATTAGAAAGCTAAACTTCATAGTAACAAAAGGAAGAAGAAGAAAAACCTGGTATATTTGTCCATGGCACATCCCACGGTCTACTGATGACTTATTCAGGATCATAGCATCCTCCATATCATACCTAGATGAAGAAGAGAAATTAACTCCATGATACCATAATCATTAAATCAGCACATAAAACTCCTCTAAAATCCTTACCCAGTGTAAGCCAGAACTGCAACTATTGCGTTCGTCCCAGTTGGATATTCATCTATGCTGTATTTTGTATAAGTGTTAGTGCGAACAATGGGAGTTTGAGGAGTCTGTGAACGACCAAGAGCATATTCGTTACAACAGAGCAAATAGAGAACAAATCCTAATACACACTACAATGACAACACAAAGTAATGAATGCAACATTGATCCATTTAAATAAAATAGTTAGTCATTTCTCCAATATGTTGAACCACTGAGGTTGCACAGGAAGTGCGAGTGCATGATTGGCAGTATTCTTGTAACAAACTTAATCTCTATGGAGAATCCTACACGATTAGTTTTATTGGGTATAAAAGAACATTTAATCCAGCTCAAACTGCAATCTACCCATTCTATCATCAACTTCAAAAAAGGGGATAAAAATATTCCTTGGTAGCCAAAAAGGCAAAAAAAAAAAAAGGCTTTTCTTTTGCTGTTCAAAAATATATAAATTGTAATTCTTCATTGACACGTGTATAAGGGAAATAAAGAAAACCTCAGTGGTTTCTTTCCTTTGATAAAAATGACTTCTCCTTTGTGAAATTGCATACAATTAAGAAGACAATATGCAAAAGAGTTCTCTCTCCATAGATGAGCACCAATACCAGTAGAAGGTTAATTACAAGACTGTGCTATAGTGCTGCCTTCCATGAGAAATGGTTAAATGTGTAATTCCAGGCATTGTAGAGCAGTCAGCACGCAACAAACAGCGAAAAGAATGCAAACACGCAAGGAAACACAATAATCAACAGAGCGGAAAACCATACATTACAGTTTATTAAGAACTGATTTAACAAAACAGTCTAGCAGGAGATAAATAGAAAACAAAGAAGCCTGAATCAGACCTGAAGATGGTAAAGTTTCTGATCAGCACGGAATTTAAGTGCTTGTACAGAGAAACCCATTGTTTGTTTTGCCATCTAAGATAGGAAATGAGAGAAGTAAAGCATTAATCATCAAAAAGACAGATAGAACAACTGTGAGTGAATTAAAAAGAACTATTGCTAACATGCAAGAAATACCTGACACTGATAGAACAACAGTGAGTGAATTAAAAAGAACTATTGCTAACATGCAAGAAATACCTGACACTGATAGAACAACTGTGAGTGAATTAAAAAGAACTATTGCTAACATGCAAGAAATACCTGACACTGATAGAACAACTGTGAGTGAATTAAAAAGAACTATTGCCAACATGCAAGAAATACCTGACACTGATACATATTTCGTGGGCTCTGATTATGATCGGAATAAGGTGTTAGATTAGCAACCACACTTAGCATCCCAGTGGGATGAATTTCTTCATGAGTTGCAGGAAATGCATTTCTTCTTCCACCATCTCCACCATCAGTACAACTTATCTCCATGAAGACCTAATACGACAAATGCACTCAGTAGAGGTCAATATTTGGTATCTCATTTGCAAATAAAATATATAAATGAGTACATAATCTTAAAAAATAATCAAAGAATGCATGTATTTAGATATGAAATGAATATAATGTCTTCACCTGCTCAAATGGCCCAATTAATTCGATGTTTTGACTTTCTTCCGAAGGGAGAGAAATATTTCTGACAGGGCGAACAAATTTAGGAGGAGATGTGAACAGGTACAAGCCAGGATAAGCTCCACCCAGGCTCAAAGGAACATATCCCACTTCTAGATCGTCAGGAATCTACAAAATTTTAAAAATGATCACAATAAAGAGGAAGAAGAAAAAGGCAATTAAGATGGAACTAAACACGAAAATACCACTGAAGCAGCTGAAACTTTCAGTCTCCGTAAATGAGCAACAACTTTCTCAATTTCACTTGAAGGTATAACACCAACAACACGGCCATCTAGAAGAATAGAGAGAACTGCAGGAGGACCAGATTTAACAAGCTTTGGCAATGACGGTATCATCCCAACCCCAATCAGAACCCTGAGAATAGACGTTCTCATCTTTGAAAAATCTCTGATATTTCCTCGGGAATCATAGTATGATGCAACTCCTGAAATACATTGAATTTAGAAGGCAGGTTGGCAAAGGAATAGAGCGTGAATTACTACAGATCTAAATTAGAACCCAGTTCCTAAAGTTTTCCCAAACAACGGTCCAATTTTTTTAACTGTCAATATGTTTTACATTTTCCTTCAAACATCTCAAAAGATTTTGCATGAGTTAATGCAAACATTGAACATGAAAAGTTCTTTTCTTTGGGAGAGAGAGAGAGACATTTTCATGAAAGAACTGCCTCAATAATTTCTGTCTCATCCAATTCTATTCTTTGTTAATCATTATTTAGCATAACCGCAACTCAATCCCCTCCCCAACCATGTGAGTGGCTTCTGACCCCAAACCTTTTATTTTCAACACAATAGATTTTACCATCTCTAATAGATGATAATTACTAATCAGATTCTAATTGACTACCCTTTCAATTTTCAAAAACAAAAAGTAATAATAATAAATACATTGAAATACATTGACAAAGTCTCTACCTAGATAATAATGCCAAAGAACACCCTGAATGCAAAACAATTTCCAACAGAAGATTGGTCTATAGGTATTACAATTATAACTAAAATGATCCTATTTTATTTATTTCAGTCTATAGGTATTACAATTATAACTAAAATGATCCTATTTTATTTATTTTCTTCAACAATCATGAAGTTCAAAACTTTCGTATGTTAGAATTGGAATTAGAAACTAAGTTTTCTACATATTACATGCTATTTGCACTTACTGTGCTTTCTGACAAAATGAGAAGTTTTGAGGACTGCTTTTGGCCAAAAAAAACGTGTCAACAACTATACAACCAAAAATAACTGTTACTGTTTGGTAACCCAAAGCAAGATTCCACTAAAGTTTGAATGACTACTCTTGGAGCCATATAAATTTATTACAATCTTGATTGGCCAGTCAGCAGTAAAAGACTGCTCTAAAGGCATTCAAGAGAAGATCTTATTCTATCTGTTTAATATGCTTCAGAATGCAAAGTCTAATATCCTGAAAATGGCATCTGCAAACCAAAGTTATGCATTTATCCAATATTGTGAGCACTAGACACGTTTTTTATAAAAAACAGAAAAAGATGAGTTAATGATGTGAAGTTCAAAGATGGACCACAAGCGTACTGAAACACCCATAAAACCCCTGACAAGGGCATCAAGCACGGTACCAAAACCACAAAAGTGAGAATCTTTTAAGAACTTTTCGCATTGGAATGTGTAAGAAACCTATACAACCAAAAGTTAACTAAGTCTCTAACTAGGTACTTGAGAAACCATAAAGGATGAATGCTCAGACGCAAATAATTATTTAAAAACTGAACCATATTGGTAGGCTTTCTTCCTATAGCCAAAAACCTCTAAGCAACAATCGAGGCAAAGTCCGTAGGGAAAAAGAAGAAGAGACACAATTTGATAAATTTTCCACCAACTGAAAATGAAAATTTATAATAGAAGGGGTAAAAAATACACTTACGACAAGTGGAAGTCATATGGTTCAGCAACCCACATGGCTCCCCATCAGGCGTATGCACAGGGCAAAGGAAACCCCAAGATCTGTTATAACATACATTAGAAATCCAGATTACAGTTGAGACAAAAATGTATGTAGCTGTCAAAGTAGCAAGTAGATACATACTCGGGTAGCAATTTTCTCACACTTGTTGTACGGAGCCCCGCAAATGAAGCCCCTCGATGGACAGCCCGAAAAAATGAGATGAAACGTAGAAAGTTAAGCCTCTCTGCCTGAACTGTGTAGCCAGCCCTCTAAGAAACAAAAAATCCAAGAGTTAGAGAGACCTAAGAAAATAAATTACAAACTAAGATCAGATAAAAGATGTGAAAAATTTCGAGCCAGGTCCATATTTTGGTTCTTAACTATAAAGTTGACAAAACTTTAAGAGTGAATTACCCAAAATAATTAAATCTCCCAACATCCTCTTAAAAAATAATAATAATAAATAAATAAGTTACAAACACAAAATGGATTAAAGTTTTATACAAGACAAAATTATACTTTATTGAAACTATCTTAGTGCAAGATATTATGAATGATCTGTTTAAAGTGAAGTTATACTTGAGGTTTCAACCAACTAAAGGAACAACAAGGTTGCAACTGTTCAGACATGCACAAACTGCTGGAGGACAAAACAGAGGAGCGAGAAATAGAGAATCAGAAAGGGGGAAAATTCAGAAGTAAAGAAGAAGCCCACATTCTGAATTCCAAAATCATTCAGATGTCGTGGAACTAAAATAAGGCCCTATTTACAGCAAGTCAATACCTGTTGCAAATCTAGACCTGTCTGAGTTGCTAATCTTCCAGTTTTCAACATCGTCTCAATACTTGTACCAATTTGCTTCGAAGGATTTTTCTCCATGACCTTCTTGATATTGGCTACTGCATTAGCATAGTCAACAATAATGCCTGTTTAGACGGAATAAAGAAAGACAAAAGGAAGAATGAAAATAATATGCTAAGTCTAAAGTTCAGGGTGCTCCTCACGATGACCATGCTATATAATAATCTTAAAAGCATCATGACTCTTTAAGCAAATATCGTAATTACACTACATTTTATTTACATCACCTGCGATATAACTGAAGCAGGAAAACTATAAAAAAAAGGAAAAGCTGAATAAAGAAAAACAATACTTTCAAGGAAATTAAAAAAAAAACAGAAAACAAGCAACTCTTCCAAAGGATCCAAAAAACCAAAAAAAAAAAAAGAAGACGATAATATATAACTTACAGTTAAAGAAGTCAAATTTTTTGCCATTATTCTCTATCTCATCTTGAATTAGCTTCTTCCCCTTCCGAAGCCAGTCCTCTAGTTTCTCCTAGAATCCAGAATAAACAATGTGTTAATAAAATTATGATGTTACATAGCTTACACCTACTGACAATTACAATACACAACAATAAATAAATTTCCATGTTGAACATGTTGCCTCAAGCAATGCTTCGGGGCCAATCAATCATTAGGTAGCCATCACTGCATGTAGCAGAGAACAGTAAAGATGAACAGAGCATGCCTATTATCCACAAGGACATTACAATTCTCTCAGCAGTGAAAATGTCCCGTGCAGATATTGTAGGACGTGTAATCCATCCACACCAATACTTTAATAGTAAAAGAAAACAAAAGTGAACCATTGAACTCATAAATCAACAACCTGCGTTTTAATAGTAAAAGAAGACAAGATTAAGTATGAGATTAATGAACAACCCGAGTCTCTCATCCTTAACAAGATAAAACAAAATCCTTTCCAACTATCCATCAACCTGAGTCTCTCATCCTCCGTAGGATAAAACAAAATCCCTTCCAATCTATCTACATCAATAAGTTTTTATTCGACATTTTTGGTGACTACAAATTTCCTTTACATGAGCACCAGACATTTCTTATGAGGGTGTCTACTATCAAGTTTCTACCTTGAGATAAATGGTGATCAAGTGACCAGGAAGTAAAATTTCCTGATTTTGCAGGGAATCTGGATTGTCTGACACAGAAGTATGATCAACAAGAGAGAAAAGTTTCTGCAACATAAAGCTAAAGAAAGAAATTAAACGCAGATCTAGCATGAGAAATGCTGTCAACTTCCTTCAACCAAAGTAAGAAAAAAAAATATAGACATAACAAAGGCAAAACAGTTTTAATGAAAAAAGAGGTTATAACTAACATGAGCAGATTGAACTTGTCGTTATTGTCATTGAGGTGAACAAAGATGTAGTCTCTTATAACAGTTTCAGCAACCTGCCAAAAGAGATTAAGAAAAAAGGTGATAACAATCCATGATGGACCGTGTAAATGGTGATAGCAATAAAGGAACGACAACTGATTCGGAAACTAATTTTTGCAAAGTTAAGATCTTCCTTCCAAAGCAAATATTTCCAGCAAACAAAGGTAGCTAAATAGATAGTAGAGTATATCTTACAGCATAGTAACTTTCGCTTTGGAGTCCATCAATAACCGGTTGGAAGTGCTCACCTAAAATTGTAAACAAGGGAATTAGCATAGGCTGTAAGCTATAAAATTAAATAACAATTACATTACTGATATAGTATGTACCAATATGCTGCAAGCACTGAAGACGAGTTGTAAGAGACAAGTCCTGGACTTCAGCGAGAATAATTTTTACCCTTTCACTTACTAGTGGTGAGCCAACAGCTCCCTTTTCCTTCTTATATTTTTCCGCATAGCAGCACGTCAAATGGTTAAAAATTTCAAGATCATTAGTGTCAACAAGGGCCTGACAACAGAAAATAAGAAGCACAGGAAAGAAAAATGGATAAAGGCCAACCCACCATGAAAGTAACACTATCAAGTATCCCATGAAGAAATTTAGTGCTTTAAAGAGAAAAAAATTTAATAAAATACAATACACCAGGTGACCAAAAAAGAGATGTCGAACATCAATTGGAGTGGAGCACTTAAGACATAATCAACTAATAACCTTTCTAGTCAAATTGATGGCTCCAGCAGCATGCTCTAACTAGTTGCATACAAAACACAGCAAAAGCATATTTTGCTAGTATGGTAATCCTACTCTATTTTATAGGTTCCACTCTATAAACGAGTGGAAAACAACCTCATTAAATAAACAGCAAGTTATATGCAACATGAAGCCAACCATGATAGGAGCTCTTTTCTGATTAGAGATAATGAGTAGATGTTCCAGTAATATTGGAATTTGAAATTTTTCATGCATTTACTCAATGATAAGATAGTTGTAAGCCCATATAATTACGATGCTAGCTAATTATAACATAAAAAATTTTCAAAGAACTAATTAATGAAACAACACCTTCAGAACAATGCCCACTGGAAGCAGGTATTCCTTCCCTTGCAACCTGAAAATAAATAAAAAAAGTAATACTATATTTCTGTAACCATAAATAAAAACTGTATCATTCAAAATTAAACTTCAACTGCTTACCAAAATCCAAGTCTTGCACTTCCGTTAAGAAGATAATACAATTTAAGAGTTACAGAAGATTGATCTTTTCTTACACACCTAATAAGTATCAAATAGAACAACAACAGCATAGTAAGTGATTTACTCAAGTTCAAAACAATCAAAAGAGTGAAATTTTAAAAAGAACTAAAAGATATCAAAAGTTACAACATGAAACAGTAACAGATTTCGGAAAATGAGGCTACCAACACGAAAGCAATATCTTAAATACATCATGCTCTTCAATTTTAATCTCTATTTACACAAACTTTGAGTACTACGGATATTTCTGAATTGTGGAATACCCTATTAAAACATGATATAGAAGCTGCATAGAGAGCATGGATAAACCACAGATGTGTTTAAAAAATTCCAGAACTCATCAGCGGTGGTCGTAGCTTGGTTGGTCAGTCCCTCTTTCGAAGGAAAGAAATAGAACCCAAGATTCCACAATGACCATTGGGTTTCATAAATATGCCCATTGTCATTTAAAAATCAATTGCTTTTAAGGTTTATATCTTGATCTTTCCAGATTCGCTAGAATGGTCCATAGTTGTGGCCCACTGGGTCATAGGTTCAACTTGTAATAGCTCAACAGTCTTAAAGTTCGATTTAAATGTAAAGTTTTATGTAGCAACTAAATCAGGATAAGAAAGAATTGAATTTTTACAGGAAAATTATAAGCTCAACTACTTAAAGCTATACAGACTCAAGATGCATTTACATTGAGAAGAATATTGGGGGGGGGGGGGGGTAACCTTATAACAACTGCCTTATCAGTATATCCTTCCCGCCGATCACGAAAAGAACTCCGCACCATGCTCATTGGCTGAAACAGAAAACTACAAATTTAAAAAAACAAAATGCAAGATCTATAATAGTAAAACTTCTGTACTCCCACAGAAAGAAGAATACAATGTTTTTAGCTGTTCATATTTTAATTACACACACACATATATGTAGATATTCCCACAAAAAGAAGAATAAAATGTTTTCAGCTGTTCATATTTTTAATATATATGTCACAAAAGATTCACTTACATAGTTTTGCTTCGGCAATATTACTGATCGAAAAACTCTCTCAAGCCCATTGAGAATGAAGAAACTATATAGCATCAAAAATTATATAAATTAACCAGATCATGTCAGCAAAAGAAAATAAAAAATATAAGAAGGAAAAGGCAAGAAATGCCTATCTATAAATTTAACACCCTAAACAGCATAGGTAAGCAAACTGTTTACATAACCTGACTTCCAATGCAGAACTGGATGATTTAAAGCAACCATTAGCACCAAAAGGGATAGATGTAAACATTTTATTCTACCTATCACAGACTGATGACATTGAATTTAAGAACATCCCAACGACCATAGTTGCATTTTTTACATTGACTGCATTACAAAGTATAATTTCCAAAGCCATTATGTGACAACATTGATATTGAGTCCCCACAATATAATGCAAGCATGTCCTAACTATTATCACATACTTGCTTCTAAAATGCGCTTTGAAACCTTCTGTTCATATGTTTTATGTAAAAAAATAAAACAAAAAATTACTTTCATGTGTGAAAGTTTCAAAGTCACAAATCATAAAATATACTATGTAAATAGTCCAATAAATCAAATCTGAACCACATGAGATAAGGACATTAAATATCAGAATAGGCAAGGACATTGAATAACTTACCCACCCATTTCCGCTGCTTCCTCTTTGAGAGATACTAATTTTTGGGAATCAGCACCTTGTAAATGACAGCGTCTTGTCTGAACAAATTACTCAACTTATAAATTGGAAGACAATACAGAAGAAAAATAAATAAGTGATTAACAACCTGCCAAGTTAAATAAAAGCGATGGTCTATGCAGAGTATAATAACAATGATCATTAAGATGACCACAGACACCATTATCACATTCATTTTTCAACGTCTTTATAAGCTTATTTTATTCATATACAATAAAAATATCATTATCTTCTTCACATTGTAATGTGGAAGGACATAAGAAATTATTACCTTCAACATTACAGGAAACTGACCAAAATTAAACCTCTCTCTTACAACAGGAGAACCCGCATCAAGATATTGAAATTCAACATCTGCCATCAACTTCCCAGTATATGAAATTTTTGCCTGGCGACACTGTTTCCAAACCAAAAAAAAAAATCCAACCCATCAATTCGCATTACTACATACAATCAAGAAAAAAAGGAAAAAAATATATAACAAGGAGCATGATTGTTTACTTCAAAAGGAAGCAATGCATCTCTCAATGTTTTAGACCCCTGCTCCTTTTGCGGCGGGAATATTTCTGGGTTACCCACTGAGAGTAAACATAATAGTCAAGGAAACACAATTGAAAAAATAAAATACAACACAGAGTACAAAGATATAAGCTACATTTCTAACTGTTGTGCTTATACTTAAATTTGAAACCTATACTTAGCACTAGTACCGCGTGCTGTATACAGAATTTAAAAAGTGTTTTTTTCCCCAGAAAGTGCTTTTTACCAGCAATTCAGCCAAACAAAAACAGAAATTCAAGAGAAAAAAAGGATATTTTTGAGCCTCTTATTGGTGAAGGAATCGTGGACGATGACAGGCTTGACGTGATCAAACATCTCGCTCAATCCTTCATCCAGCATGTAGTCGAACGACTCTATGTGGTGCCTCACGAGCTCGCGCAGCGGCTCAAAGTCCGCTGACTTCTTTCTCGCCATCTTCAGACAGGGTTTTAGCTGAGGGTTTTAGCTGAAACGAAAGCTATCTTTGTTGAATTTTATATTCGTTGAAGGGGGCCTTTTAAATCGCATTTAGGGCTCCAAGGGTGCCTTGGTCATTTCAGAATAGTCTGGACTTATTGGATATAAACGAACAAATATGCGCTTATTTTATAACATGTATAAGCTTAGGGGGTTATAAGTTATTATCCCATTTATAATCTACTGCGTTATTCTTTGCGGGATGGAACACTCAGAATGTGCTAATCGTCAGCTCCGGCAAACAGCATAGCCCAGTTGTCCGCTTGGCCTAAACGACGCCGTTCATTAGCAAATAAATAACTCAACGCACCACTCAGTCTTTCTCTCAAACAACTTCGCCGCATCGAATTTTCATCACTCGCGATCCGTCAGTACCATGTTACGAAGGTAATTTCGAATATTTAATCACATATTTTGGATTTTTAATGTCTTTAATTTCTGTAATTCAATGTAGAACCACGCCATTTTTTTCAGGTCAATTCTGGAATTATCGTCGCGTCGGAGGGTCCCTCGGCAGATTATAGCTCAGGCAAGTGTTAGTTATATTGTATTGTATTGGATTTATCATCAACCTGTGAGCTCTTCAATTTCCATTTACTAGTTAACAGTATCATTCAACTGAAGCACTTTGGCACTTCTGCTCATTGGTGCTTCCTGCAGAAGTGCTTTTCTAAGAAGTACTTTTACGTGCTTTTTTGGTTCAGAAAGGCGTTATTGTTAAAACTTGGCAATAGTTTTATAACTTTCTTTCTAAATCTCACTTCTTTGTGAGTGTATTTCTGTCTGTATTGTTGATTGATTTGGTAATATAGATACAGTCATGTGTACATAAGATATGCTCCTTATTTGCTTATTGTTGACAAACTTGCAACAGCTTCCCTCAATTATTTCGGCAAGAAAGGAATATTCAACTGCTTCCCAAAAAAATGTGTCCCCAAAACCTGGTCCCACAGGCAAGCCACCGAAATCAGAGAGCAACTTTTCACCAATTATTTTTGGAGCTACTGTTGTTGTTGGTGTCGGTTTAATAGCTTATCGGAATGGGTATTTGGACCAATATATTGATAAAGAGAAAGAAAAACACAGTTCTCTTGATTCATCTAAGTTTAGCAAAGATAAAAACGATGTGAAGGATGATGATGATGTCGCTGAGCCTGTGGTTTTTTCCCACAGTGATGAAGAGCCTAAGACATCAATTTCTGCTGTGGAGCAAGCTATGCAGAGTGTTGAGCCTGATAAAGATATTCGCCAGCCTGAAGCTTTAAGCAAAACGCCAGTTGAAGATCAGCCTCATCTGCAAGATAAAGCAGAATTGACACCTCAAGATCAGACAATGGCAGTGATGGAGAAAGATGAGGCTGAAAGTTCAAATAAAAGCATAGAATCCTGTGAACCCAGCACAAGTCCTCCTGTATCATCTGAAGGAAGTGTTGAGGTGGAAAGCTCTGAGTCAAAAAGCAGCAAGGAAAAAGATGAAAATGTTCAAGGCACAGGAATACTTAGCCAGACGAGTGCAGCTTCTGAAAAAGATGAGCAGAAAGCATTTCCACAACAGTCCATTGTCATAGAAGACAAATCTGAGGTACATTTGGATATTACAATATTAGTTTTTCTTTAGCATATGCACAACCATTAATTGTACATTTCTTATAAGATTGATGGTGCAGGAGGTGGTGGCAGCCTGGCGGGTTTTCCCCCTTTCATTTTCATTTATTGTTTATATTGTTATACTTCTTGTACTTCCCTGATCTAAAATCCTCTATAAAAATCTGTTTGTTGCATTGGCTATAAAATGATGATGATTCTGGTATGTTTTTATCACAGAATGAGTTAAGCAACAGTGCAGAATCACCAGCTTCTCTCCTTGATGCATATCACCTAAGGGATAAAATTGATGAGGGCATTGAGAAAGCAACGGAGGTTTATGATAAGCTTTCTTTGCGCATTATTCTATGCATACATCGTACTTTTACATTGAAGAAGATTGTCTGATTATATATGTTTTATCTTCATTTCTCAATTTGTAGGATTTTATTAATGTAATGGAGGAGTTGAATAATGGTTACCTATCCAAGGATGGCAAAGTGGTGCTTGACTTTTTACAAGCAATTCATGCTGCTGAACAAAGACAGGCTGAATTAGATGGTCGTGCTTTTGCCGAGGAAAAAAGAGCATTGAAGGTCTGGATTATCTTTATGCTTGGAATAGATTATCACGTGCATGATCTAAACCACTGAATAACTTCTACCAGCTTCTTGTAATAACATTCTTGTTCCCGTTTTAATCTTGCTTATCTTACTGCTTCTTTTTCCCTTTTTCAGGAGAAGTATGAAAAGGAATTGAGGGATTCCAGGGCCAGGGAACTTATGCGTACAGAAGAGGCAGCAATATTGGAAAAGGTTATACACCTTTCTGTTCTTAATAGTACTTGGCATATGATGTATCTTTTCCACGTTTTCCCACTTTAGGCTTATTAAATAACTGTCAATCCCTACATGCATCTTTAAATGCCTTTTTGACACAATAGTACACTTGTTACATGTGGACACTTAATACTTCTTTCGCTACTTGTGTGTGCAAGGTAATATTGGTGTAGTGACAACTAGACTACTATTTGTGCATTAGCATGTAGCAAGTTCGTGTAAGCCTTTGGCAATTTACACTTGCTGGCTAATAATATTCCATCCGTCTGTAGATCTAATTGTATCACTGCATGTCAATCTTCATCTTCTCAGTCACTTTCTTGTTTTTTGTTTATAAGTATCTTACAGCTTTGAGTAATAGCACATCTTCTCAGACCTTTAATCAACCAAGAGGGGAAGAGGGAAGCCTGAATATCAATGAGTGACTTGATGCATTCTATTCTGAAATATTAATTATATCTTGTAATCACCGGACAGTGGGCACCGGCAATCTAAATACATGTTCTGAAGTTGCACTGCATGGAAAATGTCCATGTTAGGTGACAAGTTTTATATAAAGCTCTCATCTTCTCACTAGCACTAGGGAAATTTTTCCCTGCCATACCTTTCAGATCTATCAAAAAGCATAAGGGAGTGATGATTTGAAAAATATAACCTGGTTGTAGGAGCCAGATACACCACCAAAAAGAAAAGCAACAGAGAGAGAGAGGATTTGGCTTCTTTTAGGACAATTCTAAGTATATTAAATTTTCTCCTTGGGCAGGAATTGAAGAGAGAAAGAGCCAAAGCAGCAGCTACCATCAAGTCACTTCAAGAGAAGATGGAAGAGAAACTTAGGATGGAACTTGAACAGAAGGTGCATTTTTTAGTTTTTTTTCTGTAAAAAGCAATGGTTTTAGTAACCCATTAACTCAAGTTACTGTTATTGGAATAACTGCAGGAAAATGAAGCAGAGTCAAAACTGAAAAATGCTCTTGAGTTGGCAAAAGCAGAACTAGCTGCATCAATTGCGCGTGAGAAGGTAGCACAGATTGAGAAAATGGCAGAAGCAAATCTCCATGTAAGAGTTTGATCAAATATGATGATTACTGATGAATGCACACTTTATATTATGATCCTAAATTACTATTTTTCAAGAAAGATATCAACTCTTTGAGTGAAGAATGTTTTATGGAAATTCTCCAACAGAAGTGCATCTTTATGAGAATTCTGTGAAGAATTTTGATTTTGCAATATGGTTATTAAGGAAAAGATACCAAGAAAGGGTGTTAATATTAATAACAACTGAGTCTAGAGATGAGGTCAAGTGTTTTTCTATTGTTTAAAGTATTCAGATGCTGTCTGGAGTTTTAGCACAGTAAAAAAAGGGAAAGAAGAGCATGATTTGTGATCATAAATTGCAGCTTGGTAGAAGTGGATGCCTTTTTAGTTGCTTGGATGAATTCAATTTACATTTTTGATGGTGTCTTGTATACGCATGTCTGCATATTTTCATTAGTAGGATGCATTTCACATTGTCAAATTTGCCGGTATTTTTCCGTGTCTTTTATCACTTTTTAAGTGTTGAATATTATGGTTTTTCTGTAATGGGTAGTATGATATAATTTGAATTCTTCTTTGCACAGATAAATGCTTTGTGCATGGCATTTTATGCACGTTCTGAAGAGGCTCGTAAAAGTTACTTTGCCCACAAGCTTGCTTTGGTGAGTTCCAACACTATAAGCTGCTGTTCGTCATTATTATTTTTTTTTTGTTCTCTTTTTGGGCAATACACCTTCTCATTTTAAAGTTTGAAGATGTTGATCGTTATTGCTAGCTCTAAAGTCAGATTGCTATCAATTATTTTAGGGTGCACTGGCTTTGGAAGATGCACTTTCCAGAGGATTACCAATTCAAAAAGAAATAGATACTCTCTATACCTATCTTGATGGCATTGAAAAAGACTCTGTCTTAGACTTGGTCTTATCATCCCTTCCAGAAGAAACACGATACCATGGGACAGAAACACTGCTGCAATTGAAGCAGAAGGTAAAACCTGTGATACAATTATGTGTGGTTAAATAAGCTTAAATGGTGTTGTGGGAATGAGTGGCATCTGCAATGCAAGTTTTATTCGACATAACACAAATTTATATGATAGAATTCATTCCCAACAGCAATTACATGACATCTGCATCCATTTCATGTATTAAGTAAAATAGGAGAAAGGAACAAAATACACTTTCAACCACCAGTCTCCTTGCACAAAAAAGCCAGTACCTATGTAAGAGGCAAACAATGTGGATCCCACAACTTGTGCTAAGGCAATAAATTGCGTGCTATGTGTATAATGGAATAAACCGAGAATGAATAAGGTGATTATATTGATATAATCCTTATATCTTGTGTAGCCAACTAGAGAAAGGGAGAAAAGGAGAAGCAACTTAGCTTCTGGTATAGGATCCTTTATTTTTCCTTTGTTCACTGTTAATTTTCCAGTCTGGTTTACATAAATTTTTGTCACGCCTAGCATGGTTTTGGCACTTCAATGTGTTAGAACCAATTTTTAAAATATTTTCTTACAAGATACATTTGTTTATTTCACCAACTGCAATTTTGTTTCTGATATATTTATGTTTTTTTTTTTCAGAATATCCATTAGATAATTTTGAAGTAGTCTTCTACTAAATTGATTTATCCTGGCCTTTCCCATTGCAGTTTGATGCCTTGAAAGGGACTCTACGCCACTTCAGCCTGATTCCACCAGGCGGTGGTGGTATTTTGACACATTCTTTAGCACATATTGCATCTTGGTTAAAGGTACATCAAGTAAGTGGTCTGTCCATAATAGTCGCATTGCAACTCATTTGTCATTACCAATATTTCTTCACAATTGTCATTTAGGTAAAAGAAGCCGACCAAGCTAATGATGGGATTGAGTCCGTCATTTGTAGAGTTGAGAGTTATTTGTGTGAAGGGAAACTTGCTGAAGCAGCAGATGCTCTTGAAGAAGGTGTTAGAGGTAGCCAAGCTGAGGAGATAGTTGTTGATTGGGTGAGGCGAGCGAGGAACAGGGCCATCACAGAACAAGGCCTAACATTCCTTCAATCATACGCTACTTGTCTAAGTATTGCTTAAAGAGTTATCGAACTTGGCTGTTTCTTTGTTTCAAACATAGGTGTATACGATACTAAAATTCATTGATTGAGCGGCTAACCGTATAAAAAGCTTTTTGGGTTCATCACCCATCACCCATAAGAAGATCAACAGTGACAGTTCCTGTTGTGGAACTAACTATAAGAATTGCAAAACATTTCTTTCCTGAAATTTTGTAGATCCAAAGCGCCGAATAAAATTTTGCGTTTGTCCTTGCAATCAAAAGATCTTGTTCTCGCTTTTTCGCTTGCAATCAAAAGATACTGTTTTTGTCCATTAATTATAAACATTGAGATTTGTTGGTTCTTGGTAATCTTTGTCTTTCTCTACAAGGATATCCCTCCCTTTTTTTATGAAGACACATCCAAATTCTTCTCGCAGAGAATCAAAAAAATACACTTCCGAGAAGACATCTACCAAGTTCTTCGACGGCACTATAAATGTATATCAAATATAACATATGGTATTGAAAACCACAATGCATTTGATTGTTTTACCTTACTACAGTAGTACTTAATTGCCACGTCTATCTTATATCCCATAAATTAAAAAACATAACAAACGTTGTATAGGCATGGATAGTAGTCTTGTTCCCAGGGATCAATTGATACAGAAGAGGACTTCCCTTCAGAAAGAATTGGCAGGTAGTCAATTTTTCACGGGGAACAACTCAAAATAAACAGCTTTCCCATCATTTGCAATAGCATGACCATTCCACAAAAGAAAATAACTGTCTCACCACTACAGCCCTGAAGGAACCCCACAAACTCTAAAGGCATGTACTTCAATAATCTCACCAAGATCTCAAGCTTTCCAACACTAGATAGCTGTAATTACACTAGATTCACAAGCAACCATCTGACAACAACTAGTCCCTTTCTTATGTCCATTCCATATAGTTAATACACATTTTTTGTTTCCAAGCAAAAGGAAAAATGAGTGCCCTTCTGACCAACAAAATAGGTTGATTTACCTTCTCAAGAAATGAACTCAGCCAGTCATCTAATTTAGAAGAAAAGTTAACAGCTTCAACTAATTTCTTACGGCCAGGCTGCATATATATTTTCACTAGATCTGTAAACATCCAATGGAAGAAAATCTGTCTATCACTGGGAATGCCGAAAGCTTAATGCAATGGCCATGCTCTCGTAGATTTTCAAACAATCTACCAAACCAAGACTATGTAGGGAAAAATCATCCTCTAGAAACCCTGGAAAAGTAAACTTCTTTTTCATTGCAAAGATATGCTAGGGCACGTTTCGGTCCTCCATTGCCCTTGACTGAATGTATATCTTCAAATAAACATTCCATACCAATACAAACCCTCAGAGTGAAAGATGCTGCATTTGGTGTTCTATAAAAAGGTGCAACATATGTACATTTCTTGGCATCTTTGCAGCCACCAAGTAAGTTCGAATCTAGAAATACAAATTGAGTGGTCTCATCACTCATAGTCATCCTGAGCCACAACCTATTCACACTCGAGATATTATACAAAGTGATCTCAAAGGGTATAGAAACTGGGAGTCCTGAGACAAAAATAACAGGATTTTCAGAACTATTATCACGAACACCCAATTCTGCATGTACCTGCTCAAGTCTTCCATGAAACACAAGTTGACTCAGAGAGAAAGAATTGAGTAATTGATTGAACAGAAATGGCCTGTAGGAAGTATGACTAGTAGAAATGTTGATCTCAAATAATGATTTCTTCACTGCAGTTACGAAATTCGATAGTTCAGTGGATCCTTGCTGATGGAGAAATTCTAAATGTGAAATTGTAGAAGATAGGTTCCTCATGGTGGTATAGTAGAAGCAGACTTCGAATTTGGACAATCTCAATAAACAAGAGACCAGCATCAGCTCTAAGACATGCAATTCCTCTTCTTTAGACAATCCAAGAAACCTACACCCGAGTTCTCTCAGACGCCTATCCAATTTTCCTAGTAGAAACTCCAATTCTCCCTGCTCATAATGATGAATATTTTTAGAAGGCACAAATTGCTCCCAGACCTTAGTAAGCAGTTTCAGTACCTTGAAATATTGCAAGCTAAATAATAACGCACCATCAAATCCACAGGATTCAGCTTTAAATGTTAACACTTCTTCCTTGCAAGCCCTGAAATAGTCAAAAACATGAAAATTAATAGCACATAATAGATGTAGACAAATATGACAAGTCTGCTCTTAGTAGGTAATTCTATAATTAACACACCTTAAGTTCAGCCATGTATCTAAAGTAGCATAGCTAGAAAATTCCACATACTTCACACTCAGATCATGAATAGGATTTATCTCAGGCTATAATGTTTTTATCAGGTTGAGTGGCAGATATCGCCTGACTCATGAAGCTGTTTGAAAAGCCATGAACCATGTGAAAATCACAATAGGAATTATTTTTTTAACGGTAACTGTCTTGAAAAACACCTTAGCTTATCTCTAGTAGAGGTCATCTGAACAATGATTTGCATGTCAAAACAAACAAATTTTTTTTTACACACAGCATGGAAAAGCCAGAAAAAATTAAGGTATAGGTGACTACATTACAAACCTCAATATCCGCAAAGCCTCCTTTGAGAATCCAGATTGTACCAATGACCAGACATTCCTGACCTTTGCAAGCACAAGATTCAAAGCCTTCCATATCTCATCCTCCTCGTCCAGCTGGCAACGTGATGTCACTGTCTCCTTCAGCTTGCCATGTATCCAAGATCGACTTTTAGAGGCTTCATCACCGCTTTTCTGCATGTGAATATCTGCCCCAATACTAACCTCAGTGGGGCAATTTGGGTCATCACTTTTAGCTTCATGCAAGGGAGTGTCTTCCCCTTTGAAATTGGCCTCAGAAAAATTGGACAATCTACTGCATAAAGACAAGTAGGCCAAGAGGGAATGTTGGTTCATAACATCACTTAAAGCATAAGAAATCCTCCCCAGCAATGTAACTGCATATGAAAATATCTGAGGCGGAATGCTGCGGACATTTTGTTCGCATGAGAGGGGAACTGAGATGGCCAACACCAGAAATGCAGCTACTCTAGCATTATCAAAGCCAAGTTTGTCATCAGAATCTGGCTCTATCTGAAATGGGGAAGCACAAATTCAGGAAATTAGCAAATATAACTTAATCTGGAAACGTGTTACGAACACAATGCAACAGAAAGTAAAAATAAATAAGATGCACACAGGAAAAGAAGGTATAGTACAGCAGCATTGAGCGTTTCTGTTGGAAACTTAACAAGAAGTATTAATCATAGCATAAAACCCACTTTCTCTCATAAGACGAGAAGCTTCATACACAATGACTCATCTATAAAATCCTATATCTCCATGGAATTTAAGTTAGGGCAGCAATTAGTAGAGGGCAAGTCCATCTCCATCAAAATTGTAGACCCAGAAATTGCACATAAAGATCCAACCTCACCTCTTGACAAACCTCCTTGATGATGCATGCTGCAAAGTTCCCATGACTTCGACCAATAAAAAACAAAACAGAAAAAACATCAGCTTCGTCCTACGGAAAACATAAAAAGAGTTAAAAAGAAGAAAGGGGTTAAAAAAATATAAACATAGATCAACTACCATTTAAAAGCATGCATAAGTAGAATTGTTTTCCGAATATCCATAATAAAATTCCATAGCAAAGAAGCAGCAGACCTGTGGATAAATCTTCAAGTTTTCAAGCAGCCCATCAATAAATATTCTAAAAAACTCCAATTTGGGCGTCTTTACTAATTTTAGTATTTTTCTTGCTGCACATCTCACAAGTTCACAGTTGTCAACTAGAGTACCAAGAAACTGCCAAGTGAAATAATGGTAACTCATTAAATGACTGCTGTCGGTTCACCATTTTCAAAGAAAGCATGATGGCCACTAAAGGGTGTCTCTCCTTTACACAGCATTAAGCAAGATAATATTTCCACAATAAATATGACCATTTTGCCAAGATCAACAAATAAAGCCACTTGAACAGCAAATCCTACCCCGACCATATGCAACCTATATCCCTCTTGGGAAAAAGGATTAGATTGAGCACACAATGTATATACATGCATGTTACGTACAGAGATAAGACAGGAGACTTACCATGTGCATGTGTTTGTCTTCCAAATTTAGATGTTCACAGGTTACCATAATATGCATTGTTTCCAAAGCTTGTAGCCGGACAGTTACCGAATCATCATTCAGCATGTCCACCAGAAGGTTTAAAGCTTCTCCAGCAAATTTTTCCGAAAGGATTACAAGTGAACCCAAGGAAGAACAAGCAGATTTACGCACCTTCAAATTAAGCACAGATTGTATCACAATCATGATGAACCTATGCTCAAAATGCATTTGAACTGAACAAAATAAATTGAACACATCTTTAAAAAAATAAACTCTGCTAACTGATCGTTTTATTGTCAAAAGTGTCACAGCAAGTATATCTATACATGTACCCATACACACAGACATAGACATAAAACACCCATAAATGTCAAAGTAGTGAGATTAAAGTGGAACAACTACAATTAACAATTCTTACCTCGTAAAATTCATCCTCAAACCCATGCACAAAAGTCCCAGCAGCAGCCGATGCTGAAATTTTGAAGCACTCTGCAGCACCCAGACTATGAAATTGCTTCTCTTTCGTGGCCCCTAAAGCCTTCTTAGATAGAGTTTGCAATAAGACAATCTCAGATATCATTCCTACTTTCCCAAGAGCATTAAAAGCTTCAACTCTGACCTCCATTCTCATATCTCTTATCATTGAACATAGCTGAAAAAACACATGCCACGAGAAATATACTTATGAATGTATAAAGGAACAACTTATGAAAGTACAGCAAATTTATAGTATAGTTTTACCAAAGAAATACCTGGATAAATACTACGTCTGAACAATCTATTCGATTCTTCTCGTCGATGCATGCTATAAGCATTTTCCCCCATTCACTGATCACGCGAACGGCGGCACACCTAACGCAATCTTCGTGATCGCGTAGAAGCTCAATGGCACGGCAACAACATCCTTGAATCAAATCAACGTCCTCAAAAACGACATATTTTAACAAACAAACCAATCCATTCAAAGCAGCTTCTCTTACGTACGGATACGGATCCTTCGTCAACCCTAAACACACGGTGAACAACAAATGCGGCCGTACGTTAAATCTCTCGGCGTTTCTGAGCAACCAAAGCCGTACGGACACGGAAGAAGCGAAACAGAGCGAAACGAAGAAGCGATCGTCGACGGTGTGGTCGGAGATAACTGCGAGTGCGGCGGCGGCGGCGAGGCGAGGGGAAGAGGACGAGAAGAGGAGAGAGTTGGAGCGGAGCGAGTTGGATATGAGAGGAGAGAAGTGAGGGTGACGGAGTGAGAGACCGGCGAGGAGAGTGAGCTCATGGTGGCGAGTGAGTGAGTCAGAATCCGTAAGTTGGAGAGAGCGAGTTAGGGTTTCGAGGAGCGAAGAGAGAGTTGAATTGGAAGTGTTAGGATTATTTATGAGGGAGCGAATTGATGATAGTGCTCTTAAACTGTGTCGTTCTGAGACAGAGAGCGACTGTTCGCAATTTTGTGCAATTTGTTCCTCCATTCACTGTGTTGTTGGTTGTTTTCTGTTACTGAAGGCGATGAAGAAGAAAGCAAATGCGCGCCGTTTTATTTGTATTTTCATGTTTCAACTCTCCAATAAAACGCACCGTTCCGTGCTCTTCTTCTTTCTGTTTATATTTTGAAAACCCGATAATTTGTTGGGCTTCTGTTACGCTTATTCGGCTTTAAAGTAAAGCCCAGAGTGTTAATTCAAAAATCGAGCCCAGCACTAAAATTCCAAGGAGATGTTAAATTTAACCCCACCTAAATCTTATTTTACCCCGCCGCTTCCACTTTTCGGTTAATCAAATTAAAGGTGCATTTAAAATTGAGGTTAAACAGTTGTAACTTAACAGTTATAGTATTAAGTATTTAATAAATACTAATTGTTATAATTTAAAATTTATATTGATATAATTTTTTATTTATATGATGAAAAATCTATTATATCTTTAATAATTTTATTAAAATTATTATTTAAAATTTATATTTACTACATATTATTATTTTTTTTTCACAACAGTTTGATCTTAAAAATTACAGCACCTCAATTCGGACCTCAAATTTTAAAATAATTTTTATCATCTATTATACTCTATCTAATCCCTACTCCATCCTTAAGCATTGCTGGATCTCCATCACCTTCGCTGTCGTCGCGTGGGGTGGTGTTATACAAAACTTGGAATTTATGCATCGGGGCATACAGTTGTTTAGAGTCTTCCAAGTATCTGTTCCTTTTACTGGATGGATAAAATTCTTTACTTTAGAACATCAAAGTTGTTCAATTAGATTAATATTGTAGTTCGAAATTGTCTATGTTCTTCAATATTTGAATAGAATATTAAATTATTAATGACTCCATCCAACTGAAATAATCAAAAATAAACTTGAATGCAACTCCCATCAAATTGCCGAGCATCTTTTATGGCATAATTTTTGCACCACTCATGCATAATATGAGAGAAAATTCTATTAATTAGATCACTCATTATTAAATGACTTCTTTATCTTTTAATGATTTTGTATCCCTCTTTCATGATTACCGACGTAAAGTGTATAATATTTGAGATGAGATAATCGTTTAAAAAGTTCAAAGAAATTAGTGTTTATAAAATTAGATAGTCTAAATGTGATCAGTGTATTATTTATCTTTTCAAATAATTTTATAGAATAATAAACATAATTATTGACATAAAAGTAATTAGTTAGGATTCGTGAGATAAAATGAGGGATTAAAAATCACTAATCAATTCCAAATTTCTCCAGCATCTCCTGTTGATCTATTGCAGGTCATGTGCTTTGACGGTTAATAATAATAAATTAGAATGCCAATTATTTTGTTCGAGCATATGCTGAAAAAGGAAAATTGCATATGATTGAGATAATATTACTTGGCAATTTCTGAATCATGTGCTTTGGAGTTTTGTATTAATAAACAAAATGTTTATGAAACAAAACATGTGATTTATCTACTTGTATTGTATGGCAGCTAATGATGAACTGGCTGACTTTTGGAAACTTCTTATTCAAGTTTAATTAATATTTTTAAGTAATTTATTTAACCACTATATTTTAGTTATTTAGATTCATTGAGTTAAAATTTTTAATTCTATAAAGGAGAAAAAGTACTTATAAATCAAATTTTAGAAAAGACATATACACATTCACATTCTAAAAAGTTATTTGACTACACACTTAAAATTAAATTTTGATATTTTAAAATTAATTTTCTTATTTCATAATCATCAAAAATAACTTGTTGACAGCCTGAATATAGATGATTTATTAATTTGAAAGGTTGGTTTATTAGTACATACACTATTGGTTTAATTTATTTCTTTAATTGCATCTGATTTATTTTTGCATAATGTCGTCACTTTACTTTAGACCCAAAAAAAAAATGGATTTTGATTACTCAATGCTTGATTTCTATAATCAATTGTTTTGGGGTGGAGGAGACAATTGAAATGTCAATTTCAACAAATTGGGCAAAATTGGGGATGAAGAAACACACCCACTTAACTAACAAAACCCAATATATTGCCTAAAAACCATGAACCATTTTGACACGAAATTGATGTGATTACTCAGTCAAATCTTTTAATTAATTGATTTTTTTTTCCTTTTTGGTTATGAGCAGTTGGAAAATCAACTTCCTTGACACATTATTTAAACAAAAGAAGAGCATGGGGTTGGGGGTTCTTTGTTATTAAGTCTTAATCACATTATTATACTGGCAGACTCCATTTTTAACACTTAGCAGGCAAATAGAAATAATCATAGCCATGATCAAAAAAATTAAATTTAAAATTTGACACGATTTCTTTTGTTGGAAAGAGGCTTATGATTTGTAAGAATTCCATTTAACATAGCCATAACATGAGCGACGAAAATACTAATCTAAAATGTACAACTTGTAATAATATTATTTGACCCCATTTTTAACACCTAGTAGGCAAATAAAAAATAATCATCGGCATGGCCGAAAAAATTAAATCTAAAATTGACTCGATTTCTTTCATTGGAAAAAGACTTACAATTTGTAAGAATTTCATTTAACATAGCGATAAGACATTTGATATGGTGATACTAATTTTTGATGTAGGACTAGGATTACCATGTTATTAATAGGTATTTAGGTGAAATTGTGTGTTAATATGAACTTAGAACATGTTAGCGGTTGTTTGGCTTTGCCTACTACTAAGCAAAGAGAATGATAATCCGTATTAGGTGTATCACACTGTCCCCATGCTTACTAATTCTATTCCACCAATAAAAAAATTCAACATAAAATTTTTGCCAACTAAGATAGAATGGGAGTTTGGTTTTGATGTTTTTTTTAAAACTTGGCTTGGCTCAACTCTCAAGCTGATTTTTATTTATTTGTTTTATCTATTTTTTTCTTGCTTGTTCCATTCGTCAATTTTTTTTTCCCGTCATAAAAAAATCAAAACAAGTGATAACATGAACTAGATAACATTCTTTTCAAAATAAGCTGCATCTGGGGCAGATACACTACGAATTATCTAGGGTAATAATTATAAGAGAATTAAGACAGTATTATAGAGTCATATTTTGTGTTAGTGATATAAGTCCATAATTTTTAAAAATAGATTTTATTATTTAAGTCCTTGAATTTATATATTTTATAAAAAAAATATTTTTTTATCATGTTCTATATATGAATACAGGGCAAAGTTATGATACCACAGTTGTATGGTGTCACAGCTGCATCCAGCCTTTGGATCTAACCCGTAGTTGTCACCAGAATTAAATTCAAAGGCTGGATTCAGTTGTGGTACCATACAACTGTGGTACTATAGCTGGATTCATGAATACATACGACGTAAGGAGAAAAAAATAGAAATTGTGGTGCAGGATCTAATAAAAAAATAGATCCTTATTATCAACAATAAATTAAAAAATTATGAGTATTAGTTAATTTAATTAATAAAATATCTTTTGATGATACAAAAATATTATGATTCGAATCCAAATACTATGATTTGAATCCAACCATTGGATGAAAATGATATTTAATTTTCATATATATAATATTTAAAAAAATTTACTTTATGTTTAGTTTTACCAATCCTATGTTGGGATTATATTTATTTATCATTTTTCTTTACGAAAAATCAACGTAAAAATTATTGATAAAAATAATTACTAAAATATGATAAATTATATCTTTATTTAATAAAACATGGAAATCAAGGATTTAAATGAAAATATCTGAATTTTAAAAAATCACTTTGAACAGAATTACTTTTAATTTCAGTGCTTTGTGGGGTAAAATTTTTAGCTACAAGCTGTGAGGCTTTGAGTTGCCGAACAAAACTGAAGTGAAGCCAAAGAAGCTAAAGCTAAGCCATGTAAGCTGATAGTCACATAAGCCTTTCAAGTTTCTGCTGTCGGTGGTCCTTTCAGTGATTGTATGTTAGGCTGTGAAACTGAAGGCTTGACGCTTTCTTTTTTATTTCAGTGTACATGAAAAAACACTAAAGAAAAAAAAAACAATTTTTTGTCTAATAAAACAACAAAACAGTAAAAAGAAAACAAAAATTTTAATTTTCTTAAAAACAATCTAATCTTTCTCTTTCTCTCTATTTTTCTCTTACTCATTCACTTATTCATTCATTTTACTTACTTTTTATTATCTTCACTTCTACGAAATTGATAGATTCACTTAAAGGGTCTTCTGCATTTCTCCCACTTTTCCTTAAGGTGAGCTCAATCTTGTCAGATTTTTAGCTCTTTTGCCGTTTTGCATTGATGGGTTGTTGTTGTTTTTGCCAAATCTGAGGTCAACATTTAATTTTTCTTTGTCGGGTTGTTTTGGAATCTAGTGTTAGTAGGTGCTTGCATTGGGGTTTTGTTCAGTGTGATTGGATTTTGAAGTCAGTGATCAGTGATTTGAGGTTTCAGATTTTCGTTCATTTGGGTTTGATCTACTGGTTTGTGTCCTCATTGGTATAATTCGGTTGAATCTGACTAGTTTCGATTGCTCTCTCTTGATTTGGTTCTGTTTGGTAAATTATTTTCTGGATTTGTCATTCAATGTTTGTTTTCTCATTTGTACTAAGTTGGCAATGTTCTGGTTTTTTGTTATTTTGTTGGTTCATTATGAAGTTTTGTTAATGTATTGGTTAATTGGTCTGTATTGCGGTAACCCAAAGTAATTGAGCTTTATATGTCTTGATTTGATTATGACTGTATCATTGATTAGCAGTTATTTATAGGAATTGGATTTGGTTTTTCTTGTTGTGGAGTGGGCTTAACTTCATTTAATTAGATTTATTTTTGTTTGATCTGCATTTCGGGTGTTCGTATCTTCAGCTTGGCTTATATGTTCATTTTTTTTTTCCAACAGGAGGCTTGATGTTTTGATTGTGTGAACGTGGCCAGATCTGGAGAAGGGCGTGGTCTTAAATTGAAATTTTAACTGGGAATCTTGAAGTAAAGCAAAGCTGGCGACTTCACTAGCTTGGCGGTTCGCTGCCAGCAATGGCAACGGCCTTGCTACTAATGATGTGGTACTTTTCTGCTTAGTTTATTATTCGTCATTATATCTGATGTAACTTAATGCAAGGTGTAATGCTGCATGCGACAAAGTTTGTTTGGAAATAGGTATAGAATGTTCTTGCATTATTCATCAAAATGAGTATGGGATATATTACATCTAATTGTTCCCATTCTCACAACTGATATTATTGTTCTTTGCTGGGTCCTTTTTTTTTTTTTTTGTGTGTGTGTAAACTCTGTTAATCATAGCACTGTCCTCTCTCCCATAACGGTATTAAGCTGAGCAAGCAAGCAGGCAGCTTAATTTTCCACATACATCTGAAAGTTATGTTTGCTTGAGATTTCTCTCTCTCTCCCTTGCTCTGTTTGATTTCATACTTATTTTCTTTCCCATCATGATTGCAGGAAAAAAATGGAGATGCAAAACTTCAAGATTCAGAGCCCCCAACTCCACATTCAGTCATGAAAATGGGTCTGAGGTCAGTCTGATGTAAAAATTTTCTTTGAGGTCCTTCTCTTTGAATTGTATAAGATAGACGGTTACTGCATTTGAGTCTAACCTGAAGATCTGAGACTCTGCAGTTACTTTATGTTCCTACGCTTTATCAATGGGAAGCTAATTGTAGTGACCTTCAGATTTTTGTATTGCGGTTTTAGTTAGAGCGATATTGAGTCTCAAATCATGCAGGCTGTCTTTACATCTTGCTATCTCTTTCAAAATGCTTGTCATATCCTCCGACTGTTACTATTGTCCATTTAACTTATCAGACGCTTATTATTCGCATGGTCATCTGTCTTTTCATGTTGAGCGATGAGTGTTCTGCTTTCTTAAGGCTTTATCCAGTACTCTTGACAGTGTTCCTTTTCCAAAAATGTGCTCAGTAGTGCAAGATTTTAGATTGCAGTGGTCAACTGATACAATTCTAGATAAAGTTAGTTACATTCTTAATTACCTGCAGGGACCGCACTACCAGCATGGAGGATCCAGATGGAACTTTAGCCAGTGTTGCACAATGCATTGAACAGCTGCGCCAGAGTTCTTCCTCAGTACAAGAGAAAGAATATTCCTTGAGGCAATTGTTGGAACTTATTGACACACGTGAGAATGCTTTCAGTGCTGTTGGTTCTCACTCCCAAGCAGTTCCAGTACTTGTCTCCCTTCTTCGATCAGGATCACTAGCAGTCAAGATACAGGCCGCTACAGTTTTAGGTTCTCTCTGTAAGGAGAATGAATTAAGGGTTAAAGTCTTACTTGGTGGATGCATTCCTCCATTGCTTGGTCTCCTCAAGTCCAGCTCAGCAGAGGGTCAAATTGCAGCAGCAAAGACAATTTATGCCGTCTCTCAAGGTGGTGCAAAGGATTATGTTGGATCCAAGATATTTTCAACTGAAGGAGTAGTGCCAGTGCTATGGGAGCAGCTAAAGAATGGGCTTAAGAGTGGGAACGTGGTAGATAACTTACTGACGGGAGCTTTAAGGAATCTCTCTACCAGCACTGAGGGATTTTGGGCTGCAACAGTACAAGCCGGAGGAATAGATATACTTGTGAAGTTGCTTACTTCAGGACAATCTAGCACTCAAGCTCATATTTGCTTTCTGCTAGCATGCATGATGGAGGAGGATGTGTCTGTTTGCTCCAGGGTCTTAGCTGCTGATGCTACGAAGCAACTTCTCAAGCTGTTAGGATCTGGTAATGAAGCCTCTGTTAGAGCAGAAGCTGCCGGGGCTCTTAAGTCTCTATCTGCTCATTGCAAAGATGCAAGACGTGAAATAGCTGGTTCTAATGGCATTCCTGCTATGATAAATGCAACAATCGCTCCTTCTAAAGAATTTATGCAAGGGGAATATGCTCAAGCATTGCAGGAGAATGCAATGTGTGCTCTCGCTAATATTTCTGGTGGTTTATCTAATGTCATCTCGAGCCTTGGTCAGAGCCTTGAATCATGCTCTTCACCTGCACAGGTTGCTGACACATTAGGGGCTTTAGCTTCTGCTCTCATGATATATGATAGCAAAGCTGAGTCTACTAAACCATCAGATCCTCTGATTGTGGAGCAGACTTTGGTCAATCAGTTCAAGCCTCGCTTACCGTTTCTTGTGCAAGAGCGCACGATAGAAGCCCTTGCCAGTTTGTATGGAAATCCGTTGCTCTCAATTAAACTTGAAAATTCTGAAGCAAAACGTTTGCTTGTTGGTTTGATCACAATGGCGACCAACGAAGTTCAGGAAGAGCTTGTAAGAGCTCTTCTCAAACTCTGCAACAATGAAGGTAGTCTATGGCGTGCCCTCCAAGGCCGTGAGGGGATTCAGCTGTTGATATCCCTTCTAGGGCTTTCCTCAGAACAGCAGCAAGAATGTTCAGTTGCATTGCTTTGCCTTTTATCTAATGAAAATGATGATAGTAAGTGGGCCATCACTGCTGCTGGTGGCATACCTCCACTTGTTCAAATTCTAGAGTCGGGCTCTGCAAAAGCTAAGGAAGATTCTGCTTCCATTCTTAGGAATCTATGCAATCATAGTGAAGATATTCGTGCTTGTGTTGAAAGTGCTGATGCCGTTCCTGCATTGTTATGGCTACTGAAAAATGGGAGTGCAAATGGGAAAGAAATCGCTGCAAAGACTTTAAATCATCTAATCCATAAATCTGATACAGCTACTATCAGCCAGCTGACTGCATTATTAACAAGTGATCTACCTGAATCTAAAGTTTATGTTCTGGATGCTCTTAAAAGTATGCTGTCTGTGGTTTGCTTCAGTGATATACTGCGTGAAGGCAGTGCTGCAAATGATGCAGTTGAGACAATGATTAAAATATTGAGCTCCACTAAGGAAGAGACTCAGGCTAAGTCAGCGTCAGCTCTAGCTGGAATTTTTGAATCCAGGAAGGACTTGCGTGAAAGTAGCATTGCAGTGAAAACTCTCTGGTCAGTGATGAAGCTGCTAGATGTTGGATCTGAATGCATCTTAGTAGAGGCCTCACGTTGCCTTGCTGCAATATTTCTTTCAGTGAGAGAAAACCGGGAAGTGGCTGCTGTTGCACAAGATGCTTTGTCTCCCCTTGTTGTGCTTGCAGGCTCTCCAGTTCTGGAAGTTGCGGAACAGGCAACATGTGCTCTGGCAAATCTTATTTTGGATAGTGAAGTTTCAGAGAAAGCAATTGCTGAAGAAATTATTTTACCTGCTACTCGGGTTTTGTGTGAGGGCACTATTTCTGGCAAAACACTTGCAGCTGCAGCCATTGCTCGTCTACTCAATTCACGCAAAATTGATTACACCATAACTGATTGTGTGAATCGGGCTGGAACTGTTCTTGCATTAGTTTCATTTCTAGGGTCTGTTAGTGGATCTGTTGCCACATCGGAAGCTCTGGATGCACTTGCTATACTCTCAAGGTCTGGAGGGGCTAGTGGGCATGTTAAACCAGCATGGCAAGTTTTAGCTGAATTTCCGAAAAGCATGACTCCAATAGTGTCTTCGATTGCTGACGCAACACCCTTGTTACAGGATAAAGCTATTGAAATATTGTCGCGGCTTTGCAGAGACCAACCTGTTGTTCTAGGAGACGAAGTTGCAGGTGCCTCTGGATGTATATCATCCATTGCTAGAAGGGTGATCAGTTGCACAAACCCAAAGGTCAAAATTGGGGGAGCTGCACTTCTAATATGTGCAGCAAAAGTTAATCACCAAAGAATTGTTGAGGATCTCAATCATTCGAATTCATGTGCCCCGCTTATTCAGTCACTGGTTACAATGCTTAGTGTTGTTGAGGCTTCTCCTTTGAGGAACCAGGGGAATGATGACAAAGAGGCCATTAGCATCTACAGATATACTTCAGAGGAAGCCAGAAATGTAGGAGAGTCTGAGTCAAGCACAGCAGTTATTTTTGGGGAGAACTTAGCTATTTGGCTGCTCTGTGTTCTTGCATGCCACGACGAAAAATGTAAAATTGTGATAATGGAGACTGGAGCAATGGATGTTCTTACTGACAGAATTTCAGATAGTCTTTCACAATTTACTCAGGTATCCTGCTTTCTTGTTGCATGTTGATTAATCCCCCTTCCCGCCCCCTGGCCCCCAAAAAAAAAAAGAAATAATTGGCACAATCATGCTTTGTGATATCGGGTGTATACGTATTTGCTTATTGTTATTAAACCATGGTTTTTTCCTGTGTGATCATCTACACAGATGGATTATAAGGAAGATAGCAGCATATGGATTTGTGCTTTACTGCTTGCAATTTTGTTTCAAGATAGAGATATAATACGAGCCCATGCAACCATGAAAGCTATTCCAGTACTTGCAAATTTGTTGAAGTCAGAGGAGTCGGCTAACAGATATTTTGCTGCACAAGCAGTTGCCAGCCTTGTCTGTAATGGTAGCAGAGGAACTCTTCTTTCTGTTGCAAATTCTGGTGCTGCAGGTGGGCTTATATCCTTACTTGGCTGTGCTGATGCGGATGTACAAGATCTTCTGGACTTGTCGGAGGAGTTTGCGTTGGTGCGTTATCCAGATCAAGTTGCTCTTGAGAGGTTGTTTAGAGTTGAAGATATAAGGGTTGGTGCTACCTCTCGGAAAGCAATACCTGCACTTGTCGATCTACTCAAACCAATACCAGATCGTCCTGGAGCACCTTTTCTAGCACTTGGTTTTCTGATTCAGCTTGCTAAAGATTGTCCATCCAATAAGATTGTCATGGTTGAAGCAGGGGCCTTGGAAGCACTCACGAAGTATCTTTCACTTGGCCCACAAGATGCAACTGAAGAAGCTGCTACTGATCTGTTAGGCATCTTGTTCAGCAGTGCTGAAATCAGGAGACATGAATCTGCATTTGCTGCTGTCAGTCAACTTGTTGCAGTTTTACGTCTAGGTGGAAGAGGTGCAAGATATAGTGCTGCTAAAGCTTTGGAAAGCCTATTTTCTGCTGATCATATTAGGAATGCAGAATCTGCAAGGCAAGCTGTTCAACCCTTGGTGGAGATTCTTAACACTGGGTTGGAGAGAGAGCAGCATGCTGCTATTGCTGCATTGGTTAGGTTACTGAGTGAAAACCCATCAAGGGCCCTTGCTGTTGCAGATGTTGAAATGAATGCGGTAGATGTCCTTTGCAGGATCCTTTCATCAAATTGTTCAATGGAGTTAAAGGGAGATGCTGCTGAGTTGTGTGGTGTTCTATTTGGAAATACAAGAATTAGGTCTACAGTGGCTGCAGCACGATGTGTGGAGCCTCTTGTCTCTCTTCTTGTAACTGAGTTCAGTCCTGCTCAGCATTCCGTTGTTCGTGCACTAGACAAACTTGTTGATGATGAGCAACTCGCAGAACTAGTTGCTGCACAGGGAGCAGTCATTCCTCTTGTTGGACTTCTCTATGGTAGAAATTACATGCTTCATGAGGCCATTTCTAGAGCTCTTGTGAAGTTAGGAAAGGATAGGCCTTCTTGTAAATTGGAAATGGTGAAAGCTGGCGTCATTGAGAGTGTACTTGATATCCTTCATGAAGCACCGGATTTTCTGTGTTCTGCATTTGCTGAATTGCTTCGAATACTGACCAATAATGCAGGCATTGCCAAGGGCCCGTCTGCTGCGAAAGTGGTTGAGCCCCTATTTCTGTTGCTTACCAGGTCAGAATTTGGGCCTGATGGACAGCATAGTGCATTGCAGGTTCTTGTTAATATTCTGGAACATCCGCAGTGTCGGGCTGACTATTCACTGACCTCTCACCAAGCTATTGAACCTCTTATCCCTTTGCTTGATTCACCAGCTCCAGCAGTTCAGCAGTTGGCAGCTGAGCTTCTGTCACATCTGCTATTGGAAGAACAACTTCAGAAGGATCCTGTGACACAGCAAGTAATTGGTCCTCTCATTCGGGTTCTTGGTTCTGGCATACACATACTTCAGCAGAGAGCTGTAAAGGCTCTTGTGAGTATTGCGCTAACCTGGTCTAATGAAATTGCAAAAGAGGGTGGTGTTGCTGAACTGTCGAAAATAATTTTGCAAGCTGATCCATCTCTTCCTCATGCCTTGTGGGAGTCAGCTGCTTCTGTTTTATCAAGTATTCTACAATTCAGTTCTGAATTCTATTTGGAAGTGCCTGTTGCAGTGTTGGTAAGGCTACTTCGTTCTGGTTCAGAAGGCACGGTAATTGGGTCATTGAATGCTCTGCTTGTGTTAGAAAGTGATGATGGAACCAGTGCTGAAGCAATGGCCGAAAGTGGTGCCATAGAAGCTCTTCTAGAACTTCTCAGATCTCATCAATGTGAGGAAACAGCTGCAAGACTGCTGGAGGTGTTGCTTAACAATGTAAAGATCAGAGAATCAAAAGCTACAAAATCTGCCATCTTGCCGCTTTCACAATACCTCTTGGATCCACAAACCCAAGCTCAGCAAGCACGGTTGTTGGCGACCTTGGCTCTTGGTGATCTATTTCAGAATGAGGGCCTTGCTCGAAGTGCTGATGCTGTTTCAGCATGTCGTGCACTGGTCAATGTCCTTGAAGAGCAACCTACAGAAGAAATGAAAGTGGTAGCTATATGTGCTTTGCAAAACCTTGTAATGTACAGCAGATCAAATAAGAGAGCAGTTGCAGAGGCTGGTGGTGTACAGGTTGTACTGGATTTGATTGGTTCAAGTGATCCAGAAACATCTGTTCAGGCTGCAATGTTTGTCAAACTTCTGTTTTCTAATCATACCATCCAAGAGTATGCTTCCAGTGAAACGGTCAGAGCTATAACTGGTAAGATCACTCTCGCTCTCTGCTCAATTTTGTTAACTGTGCTGATATAGGAGAATATACTTATGGTTTATGGTGAATACATAGCCAATTCTTCTATTGTTATACAAGACGTTTGACTTGTCCAAATATTTTTTATATACTTGAAGATGTTAGTGGCAACACATGATTATGCATTGAAGCAAGCCATCTAGTTCATCAGTACCTAGAAATTAATTTGCTGCTTCGATTTAAGGTTTCGTTTGCCAGCGTCAGTGCATCACCATCTTTTTTTTTTTCTTTTTTTTCTTTTTTCAGATTATTTTGCTATGCAAGAAAATACTCATCTTTGTTGTTATATGCAGCTGCTATTGAGAAGGAATTGTGGGCCACTGGAACTGTAAATGAGGAATATCTAAAAGCCCTAAATGCTTTATTTAATAACTTCCCTCGTTTGAGAGCCACTGAACCTGCGACACTCAGCATACCCCACTTAGTCACAGCTCTTAAGACGGGTTCAGAAGCAACTCAAGAAGCTGCCTTGGATGCACTTTTCCTTCTCAGACAAGCTTGGTCGGCATGCCCAGCTGAAGTATCAAAAGCTCAGTCTGTTGCTGCTGCAGATGCAATCCCCTTGCTACAGTACTTAATCCAGTCTGGTCCACCTCGATTCCAGGAAAAGGCCGAATTCCTGCTGCAGTGTTTGCCGGGGACCTTAGTAGTCATAATCAAGCGTGGCAACAATATGAAGCAGTCGGTAGGAAACCCAAGTGTTTACTGCAAGCTTACGCTGGGCAACACTCCGCCGAGACAAACCAAGGTATAAGATGCTTCCATTTTTTAAACTAATTTTATGATTTGCATCATAATGTTGGCCCTTTCCCCTTTGTTATCATGATGTCAGTTGCATTTTGATCTATAAATAATAAAACTTTACTCCAATTGGGTAGGATTAGTTTAAAGTCACTGGCACTTATGTTGCATCGTTCTTGTTCTTGGATCTGATCTTATGGTAAGTTAACTTGTTTTGGAAACTAAACAGATTGTGTCAACTGGTCCTAATCCTGAGTGGGAAGAGAGCTTTGCATGGTCCTTTGAGATTCCTCCAAAAGGTCAAAAGCTTCACATCTCTTGCAAAAATAAGAGCAAAATGGGCAAGGTAAGTTGAGGAAAGAAATTTTTTTTTTCTACATTTTCATTCTATCTCTGGTTTGTTACTAAACCAAATCTCGTTTGTTTTAACAACAGAGTTCTTTTGGGAAAGTAACCATCCAAATCGATCGGGTTGTAATGCTTGGAGCAGTTGCTGGGGAGTACACCCTCTTACCGGAAAGCAAAAGCGGACCTTCCCGGAATTTGGAAATCGAATTCCTGTGGTCTAACAAGTAACAACCATTACAGAAGTAACTATCATCGGCTGCAAATTGAAATTGTAGGTAAAAGAAAAAAAACATGTCCAAGTAGAGAGTTCTTTCTTTCCTTTTGATCCCGTGTTGGTTATTTATCAGTGTATATAGTCTTGTGAGAGATTTTTAATTTTTGTAGTCCTCTTGTTTACAGCCTTCAAAGTAGCCAATTGTATTGTATTCTTTTGTAACCTGATTTTTAAACATCTTATGGGATACAAGCCCTTTAAACAGAAGATATTGAGCTCATTTGTAATGTTTTTTTATTGAATTTTGTGTGCGAGTCAGTGTGAAAGGGGAAATAAGGATATTGGTCCTGGTCTTGTTATGCTGTTAATATTGTATCAATTGATTATGCAGTCAATTGCAATGCTGTGATGACTATAGACACACCATTTACTTGAAACTCCACCCTTTTTTCTTAAATTTTTTTATTATGATATCTTTTAAGTAATTGTGATTACATTTTATCTTCTTTCTTAGAAAGTCTCTCAAGTGAGATCGTATTCAGCCCAAAATTATCGGATCATCTAATCACACGTTAATGCATGTCTAAATACACACTACAGTCTTCACGTTATATATATATATATATATATGTGATTGATTATATTGTAATTCAATGAATGATAATATGCCACATGAATTTTTAATAAATTATTTATAGATGTGGACCAAATCATTTCACATGTTTATTTATGTATGGAGATTAGGCAATCATCATGTTTAAAATTTTAGTTGTGATTTACAACATGTTTAAATCACTTCACGTGTTTATTTATGTATGAAGATTCGATAATCATGTTTTATTTGTTATATGTCATTTATTTTTTTAGATAATAAATTTATATAATATAACAAAATTAAAAATTTATTATTTAATAAATATATACCTTTAAATTGAGATTTAACTTTTGCGATGTTCATTATCACTGAAAACTAAATTATTTTGTTAATCTAATGCTAGTAATTGAGAGTAAAAATTAAGAAATATTATTAATCATTTTTTACTTTGTCTTCATGCTCTTGGTAAAAAGAGCAATCACTCTCCCGTCCGTGATTAACGAAAAAGTGGAAGACATGGAGCTCACGTGTCCGACAAACGTCCACCCCAATCAACGCACGTTGTTTTCTCTGACACCTAAAGCCATCGGGACCACCTACGTGGCGTAATTTCAGTGAGCCTAATAATTAGCCTGAGAAAAAAAATGAAAAAGGCAAAAATAACACTTGGATCCATGATGTTTTAGTGATGTCAGAAATGATAAAAATGTACACTTTTATTTCAATTGGGTCCATTAATGTATACTATAGTAGTATAATTTAACTGGCATGTCGTGGTGCTGGAATTTAGAATCACACGTCCTTGTGTTTGTCCTATCAATTCATATATTATATTTAATCATATCAATTGTTATATGTTTAACATATTTTTAGTATATTTATTTTTAAATTTTATTATTTTAATAAATATAATTCAAAGATATTATATTTAAATTCTAATAAATTTTGATCTTCATATATTATATGATAAATTTAATAGTTATGTTTGAATTAAAAAATGAGTAAAAATTATTATTAATCATGTTAAAAATGGATTCCCTTATTAGGAGTTCTATAATTGAGATAAGAAAATAAGTAAATAAAAAATACAAATTCGATGTAATTAATAAACATGTTATTTTTTATTATTTTGAACCCATTAATTTCTATTGTATTATGACGTATTAGTAAATTGTGTCAAAAAATGGCAACCTCTCAACAACTGTATGGACAAACTGGTTTCAATTATCATTGAACATATTTGACGGGATTTTATGCCAGCTAAATTTGACAATAAGAATTAGGAAAACTGAGTTGGAATTTACTTTGAAGCTATAAAAAATTATTACTTTAATCCTAATTTTGTAAGAAAAATGGATCTACATGTTATTATCCCATCAATGAAAATTAAAAATCGTCTCTATCCTCGTTCACCTCAGTTCTCATATTGCACTATCACACTAGCAGCAAAACACCAAAACGACGGCACCTCTCGCGTTATAGCGCCGAATTATCGTTACCATGAACGGAATATCTCTGACGATTCACTTGGCAGTGTTCTGGTTCCTAACGGAGAGCAGTGGAGCAGAAACGGTAATGTTTTCGACGAAGCTGATACACAGGTTCTCGGAGGAAGTAAAGGCGCTTGGAGTTTCTAAAAATAGAAATGCGACGTCGTGGCCGGCGAAAAAGAGCTTTGAGTACTACCAGGTGCTGCTCAGCAGCGATGTCCAGAAGCAGAAGATGAAGACTGGGCCGCAGTTTCAGATGCTTTTTCCTTCTCAAGGAAGTAAAACGATGTCGCTTGGAAATGACTTTGGCTGGTAAGAATGTGTAGAGGTTTGCAGTTTTTTCACTGAAAAAAAAAATTAGCTTTACATTACAGACGAGAAAAATTCGAGCTGGATTTTCACAATTTTAGAAATTTTGTTGAGTTATACCTTGTTTGGAGTGCTTCTTCATAATCACAAGCGCTTTATAATAAACAGAAGCTTTTTTTTTGGGGGTAAATTTAATTAAGTGCTAATGAGATTATAAAATCGCTGAAGTGTTTTCGAGGAAAAGCAATTAATAGATGCTTGCGTAAAACATATTTTCTTTTAGTACGACAATTGCTTGGAAGTGTCTTCTTGTAAAAGCACTTTCAAGAAAAGTGCTTTTATATAAACTACTTTTGTTTGAAAATGCTTTCTATGAAGTCACCATCAGTACAACTTAATCCATGAAAAATGCAAACTTTTCACTGACTTTTATTCAAGTCAAACACCAGTGTGTGTGTTGGAATATTTATTTGTATAAATTTAGTCTTAGATATAATTCCATTGAGTCATGCTTTGTTTCGTTTTCTGATTTTTAGGTTACATTACACATGGATTGATATAGGGACACCAAATGTTTCTTTTCTTGTTGCATTGGATGCTGGCAGTGATCTGCTTTGGATTCCGTGTGATTGTGAACGATGTGCTCCTCTTTCTGCAAGCTACTACAATAGTCTGGTAGGCCGGCCATCTTTGCTTGTTGTTTCTTAAAAATATCGTTGCTTCTTTAATGATCCTCTTGTCAAATGTGAGGAAGGTAAAATGAAAATTGTTTAGTCATTATATGTATTTAATTCTTTTGTATCAAGGAACTTTTCAGAAAGTTTTCACTCAAGCTACTTATCTCTAAAAACGAACCTGGACTGCCTAGGATACTTATCGTGTCCCTCTTAGGAAAAAATTTGTCGTTATGTCAATAAGCTTTGAAGCTCAAAACTTGAGATTCTTAAGCTTTGGGCTTTCTGAGGTTTATGTGCTGATCCAATTACGCCTAGGTGTCTGAGTGATAATTTTAATTGTGCATTTTTTTAATAATTTTAATTTTGATTGTGCATCAAGAGTGGTGTTAGATATTTTGGAACTAAAGGTTTCTTAAATATTCTAGTATTAGAGATGGAATATCTGCTCTCCGTACAAAGTGTAACAAGGGCCCTGGTTTGTTGACTATTCTTAATATATATTGGAGCTTCTAAGGAATAATTCTATGCTTCACTAGTATTCACTTGTCATAATTGCTTCTATAGGCCCAAGGAAATTTGTGCCACTGAACTTCCAAATTTGTCCTTGTCCCTTGGGGTGATCTTCTGAGTCTCTTTCACACTGAAATTTTTGTTTTTCAAAGTGGTGCTGTAGGTGTTGTGGCTTTTATGCATGCATTTATTATTTTATAATTATATTTCATCATTTGATTTTAGTAATCATACTTCTTAGCTGAAATTCACTTTTTTAAGGAATGGAGGGAAAAGGATGATGATTATTTTTTTGATGCATTTATTAACCTGATTGAATGAACTTATATTTTTTGGGATAAGAGACTGAATGAATTTAGATAGTTAGATACTTCCAATGAATTCATAAAAAATGGACTTGTGAATCCTCTATTAAGATGCAGGTTTAGCACTTATTTCCAATGATTGATTGGTAGATGCTCCCTCCTGTTTGGGGCATCTATTATGCAGGATAGAGATCTAAATGAGTACAGTCCTTCTGCTTCGAGTACGAGCAAGCATTTATCTTGCAGTCATCAACTATGTGACTTGGGGACCAGTTGTCAAAATCCTAAGGAACCATGCCCTTACACTATTGACTATTACACAGAGAATACATCAAGCTCAGGGTTGCTTGTTGAGGATATATTACATCTTATATCAGGAGGTGATAATGCATTGAAGAATTCTGTGCAGGCATCAGTTATAATTGGGTGCGTATATTCATATAGTTAATTTAAAATATCTTTTTATTGTTCCATTAAAAGGCTCTCTTGTAATTTCTTACTAAGTTTACATTTGCTCCCTCTCTCCTGGAGTACAGTTGTGGTATGAAGCAGAGCGGTGGTTACTTGGATGGGGTTGCGCCTGATGGCCTCATTGGTTTGGGACTTGGAGAAATTTCAGTTCCCAGTCTTCTTGCTAAAGCAGGATTGATTCGGAACTCCTTCTCTATGTGCTTTGACGAGGATGATTCTGGAAGAATATTTTTTGGGGATCAGGGACCAGCCACTCAACAGTCTACCTCTTTCCTGGCCTCTAATGGGAAATAGTATGAGTGGCCTATGCACCTTAATAAGCTTAGTCATTTCCTCTCAACTCTGTCGACTATTTCAACTTTCTTACTTACTAAGAATCGTAATTTGATTCAGCATAACCTACATCATTGGAGTCGAGACATGTTGTATTGGGAGTTCTTGTCTTAAGCAGACAAGTTTCAAAGCAATAGTGGATAGTGGTTCATCATTTACATTTCTTCCGAAGGAAGTATACGAAACCATTGCTGCAGAGGTACTTTTCTTCCCCTTTCAAATTGAACTCTGATATGACTTCATTATCAACCTGTTAAATGTCACTGTCTTCTGTGATAGTTCGACAGACAAGTGAATGACACAATCACTAGTTTTGAAGGTTATCCATGGAAATATTGCTACAAGTCCAGGTAAAGAGTCATGACCCTCTCACTTCTTTCCTCCTCTGAGCTTGTGTGTGTTCTTGCCAATGCCTCCATTCATTCTTTTTCTTTTTTGTTTTATTTGGTTAACCAGTTCACCGCGGCTGCCCAAGCTTCCTTCTGTTAAGCTCATGTTTCCACAGAACAACAGCTTCGTGGTCAACAATCCTGTATTCATTATCTATGGCACTCAGGTGGGTGTTCCTTAGATTTTTAGAATCTTTCTAGTGTGTTTGACTGAGTTTGTGTCATTTAAAAAAAATTTAAATGAGCAAGAAACAAATTATGCAAACTCTTTTTGTGAGAATTCCTGAAGATGTGGACTTTATTTCGCTTTAGGTTAGTAGATTGTGTAAAGGTATCAAAGAAAATGTGTTTTATTTTCCACTTAATGAGAATTCTGAACCATTGTAAAATACTAAAGTCATTGCTCACTTTAATTTCCAACCTATATCCTGTAAATATTACCGATCTACATTTCAGAAAGTATCTTGTGCTGCAGGGAGTTACTGGATTTTGTTTAGCCATACAGCCTGCAGATGGAGATATTGGGACAATTGGACGTAAGTATCCCCTGCTGCTTCCTTTTCTTTTCTCATTTGTCTGTTTATTTTGATTTTGGGGTTATTTTGGGTTTTGTTTATGTGAATTTCTGTACCAATGAAAAGAAAATTCATGCAGAGAACCTCATGACAGGATACCGAGTTGTGTTTGATAGGGAAAATTTGAAGTTAGGCTGGTCACACTCTAATTGTGAGTTCTTTCTCCTTTCCTCATTTCATATTTCTCCGCCACTTGGAAGGTTACATATTGGTAACGGTATGCCATAGTTCATTGGTTTGGCATGATCCAACAATCTGTGCACTTCTTGACTCAATTTAATTACGATTCTTGTCCAGGTCAAGATCTAAATGATAGTACAAAGTCACCTCTCACTCCTGGGCCTGGTACCCCATCTAACCCGTTGCCTGCAAACCAAGAGCGGAGCAGCCCTGGTGGACGTGCGGTTGGTCCTGCTGTAGCAGGAAGAGCTCCCTCTAAACCATCAACAGCCTCAACCCATCTCATCTCATCAAGGTCTAGTTCCTTAAAGTTGCTGCCATTTTTGCTTTTATTGCGTCTGCTTGTTTCAGCTTCATAAGTATATATACAAGCGCCCTTACTAGCTTGAATTTAATAATGTAGCCAGCAGTCTCGCATGTAAATCTAGGTCTTTTTTAATTTCATTATGAATTTGGAGCTTTCTTGTCATCCATTGCCTCCAGTTTTTCTTCAAAGGCCATTGGATTGATTTGAGCTGGCAGGATGTGAACTGGATTTCCTTTTCTCTAATATATGTAGCCAAGTTATCTCATAATTTCAAGTCTGAGTCTGCTTTATTGGTATAGCTGACCTGTATTGTTATATGTCTTCATTACTCTCTCTATATTGGTATGGCTGATCCATTATATCATTGCATTAGCTGTTAGATTTTCGATGTAAAGCTTCATACCAACTTAAAATTTATAAATTAAATGACTTGTAAAGGAAAAAAAAAGATTGTATTTATTACTGGAAATGTTTGTATTTCTGGAATGGTACACACACAATGTTGTTTGATCATTGAGTTGTACTGTGAAAAAGTTCCATCAAATATGAGGTTCTGGAGAAGGAGCAAAGAGCTGACATATGCTATTTCAGCTTGCAGCAGCAAATTGGAAAATGATTCCGTTCCTACTTCCTTGGAAAACAACGAATTGACTAGATGTGCAATAAGAGGTCTTTTGAAATTTATAATTTACAAAAATATATACAATCTGAAATATGTTATTGGAATTCCTAATCCATATTAGAGCGCTTCTGTGAATATAATATCCTGCCGTTAGGAAAGTAATGAACGAAATGCGTAGGATAACTTTAAAAATACAGGGTTAACCAAGTAATTGATCCAAACCCTAACGACTAAAAGAAAGGAAAATTTTAACCAATAACTAATAAGCACAATAATAAAGCTTCAAATGACTATTAACTTGTTGAAAAATCGTGTGAAGTAGCCACAGCGCAGGCCTCTTTGTATATATTTCTTCTTCAATCTCGTTATCGGTGCAAGATCTGTGGAGCAAAATAATGTCATTCTCTGGTACCGTAATCCAGGCGAAAAAGAAGGTTTGATATTTTATGCTAGAACAAAAATAAAACTGTTAGCTATACATGGTTTTTCGACCACAAATTCATATTTTGGGGTAACCCACAAAGTCACAGCAGCCCGTCCATTTCCGTGACGCTTACGAAAAGGAAAGCCACGGAATTTGCTTCACATCATAGTATGCAAAGTGAGCCAATTGTCCATTAAGTTGCCTCCTTATAGTTACCAAATGAACATTTACACTCAAGACATTAAGTTGCTCCTTCATAACACCATTCCTGGCTTCTCCATATCCAGGACCCCTGATGGCTCGAATCTTCAATAAACAAGTTTGAAAAACCACCAAGTTAATGTTGCATAAAATTCAGAAAATGCATTTTTAAGTCTCTAGATTTAGAGCCAATTGTCCAGCTATTCTTTGTACTTCTATAAATTATCACAATTGTTCATTTTATATATCTATTTCTATTTAAATTTACTCAATTATTCTCTACTTTTTTACTTGTCGTATGTCAGTGTTGTTCAAAACTTTTTAAGTAATGATAAAAAGATAATAATATTTTACATCACACAACTATATATAAAAGTAATTAACAACGAACAGTTTGAATAATTTTTAAAATACAATGACTAATAAAGTGATTGATCCAAATCTTAAGAACTAAACGAAGATTTATCCCCTAAAACCCAATTCCTTCTAGGAGGGATTGGATTACCTTGGCTCCAACAATAAGCTTAATTAGTCTTGATAAGAGTATCCAGGACATTAATTCCAATATGTTCACTAACAATTAGTACAGGATGATGAATACGACGAAAAATAAAAAATAAAAAAAAAATAAAAAGATCTAAAATTTTAAATTTTTAGAAGACGAACTTGAAACTGCTATACATTAAGAGACCTTTTAAAAAGTCCTCTTACCTTCTTATTCGTAAATAGCCGTCCTCAAAATGTCCATGACAACATCTATATGTGAAAGTTTCTTTTCAAAGATAAAAATGCTCGGGTCGTCAAAAAACTGAAAGAAAATGAAAAAAAAAGTAGTTGATTAACATATACACACACACACACACACATTCTTACTGGTGAGAAAGCAAAAGGACATGTATCCCTGATCTTGCTTCATTCCTGAGCAAAAAAACTAATTTAACACGCAGGCTTGCCAATGGATTTCTTGCCCTGCTACTTAAACTTTCGCACAATGCCCCACTTGCCATCTTAATCTCTTTTCTTACGTCCTTAAAAATCTTTGTTGTAGCCTCTTTTGAATTCTTTACCTTCCAAGCTTCATCACATATATATAGAGAGAGAGAGAGAGACACACACACACACACACGTGCATATATATAAACAAACCCGCACATACGTATATATGTATATGCTTAGTGTTTGTGTGAGATTAAGAGAGAGAAAGAGAAGAGATGTATACCTTTGAAGTGTTGAATCTCCGTCGCACACCACCACATAGAGAAGCAGCCATTCGTTAAACAGACCTTGATATGTTTTTTGCGAAGTCTCAGTGAAGCTAAAGAATGAGAGTCTGTTCTCAGTGAAGTTGGAAAATCGAGAGCCATCAACTATATTAATTGGATGTACATATATAGATATGTATGTGCGTATATATCTATATGTACATATATGTGAGAATATATATATATTTATTTATATATGTGTGTGTAAATATGTATATATGCTCAATCGTATTCCTATACTATGCTCTCTAACTTTCACTTAATGAGATTTATGTATTTATTGAGCTATTTTTGTAGGAGCGACGAAGGCATTTCACGGATTTGTTTTTGCCTTGGAGCAAAAATGGCCCAGTGAGCAACGACTTTTGGAAGGGAAGTTAAATAAGTAAATTAAACAAGAAAGCATTTAAGAGGTATATATCAGTAATCTCTATCAATTAATAATGTTTAGTAAATTTAATTAATTAATTATGTTTTTTAATTTTAAAATTTAAATTTAGTCTTACTAGAAGAAAAGAATATCTGCCCCTCAGACTGGCAACGAGAAAGAAAGTATTTTTATATAAGCATAACTTGGAGAAGAGGTAGAGGGAGATAGTTGATGACGGAAGTGTGCCCGCCAAGGCAGAGGAGAAATTGTTGGAGGATGGAACTTTGGTAAGACAAGTAGGGATGGCAAAAGCCCAGGCCGGGTCCAGGTATTGCAATGACCGGACTCGACCCGTATGCATAGATGCCCGGGCTGAGTTGTGCCGGGCTTTAATCCGCATACCTGGATTTTATATTTTTTAATATTATATGTGTATATTTTTTTTATTTTTGGTAATTTGATAAGTTTTAAATTTATTTTAATAAAATTTGACACGAAAATATGAACTTTAAGTGTTTAAAACTTTATATATGTAAAGGTTGATTGACACCTTGAAAGTTAATTGTAAGCATTTGAAGACTTGAGACGCTTGGATAGTGACATCTTCAAGCTGAGTGAGATTGGAGGCGTGGACGTAGGCGGAGATTGTCAAACCACGTAAAAATCATTGTATTTGTTTTCTCTTCCCTTACTCTATTATTATTGTGCTTTATTGAATTTATTGTTTTTGATTATATTAGGGCATTAGATTAAATTGTTGTATTGTTTACTTAGCTTAATTTTTAAAATCTCAATTTACTTCCCCTCTTAGGTTGCCTAGTTAGTATTTCATAGCAGTGGCAGGAAATTTTCAAATTCTACCAGCTTACTTCTGTTAAGTGCAAGAGATAATTAATAGGTTAATTATTGATCTCTTACTTAATTTTATTCGTCATCCGCTGACATATGTAATTAAAAAATATGAGGTTTTTCTGTAAGATTATGCCTTGTTAATCTGTATATTTATATGATTTGAGAAAATTATGATAGCATCAACGCATAAGGCGGGATCAAATCTTATCACTTGGGGTTCCAAATCAACAGTTCAATTTCTCATCTGTGGAACATAACAGAAATTTCGAGAAATTCTAGAAGACATCAAATATATCATATCAGTTATACAACAAACAAATGATACTATAATATATGTGCATTTATTTTCAAAAATCACCATGAAAGTAGTGATTGTATTAAATTTAATTACACATATTATACATACATTTGATGTATTATAAAATTCCTTCAACAATCTCAACTTAATTTTTCAATTACATTGTATATAAAAAGGAAGAAATTTATTTAATCATTTTTTATTTCCCAGTACGTGTATAATAGGAAGTTTGTTTTCAAAATAAAGTACTCAACAAATGGCTAGTATTAATTATCAAAAAAAAAATTACAAATAATTTTCAGAGAAGGAAACAAACAAAAAATTCTACAACCTTTAATTGCGAGTTTTTTAAATTGATGGCATTAATTTGCAGGGGCTTAAAGCACCAATGCAGGGATTTCATCAAAGCCATCCAACACGAACACATCGGCACAACAGGGCTTGTGGCTCAAACTGAAAAAAATAAAATTCTATTTTCTGTCTTCCTTCTAATAAAATTTTCAATTGACAATGATATTTGTAATATTTTTTGGAACCAAACTAATATGAACAATTAAAATACAGCACGACCTACCACACACTCTCAAGTAAATCCTAGCGAGCCAGAAATATTGGTAATACGGGATGGGCCCCATGCATCAGGATGAATTAGACTAAATGGTGTAGAAATTTGACTTCTTTTTATCGGAAAAATAGAGTGATGATGTTTCGCAAATATACAAGATTCACAATGTATATTGCTAACATCTATTTTCTGAAACAACTTCGGAAACAATTTCTTTAAGAGGGTGAAAGGTGGGTGCCCTAAACGGTTATGCCAAAGATAAATCTGGTCAAAATTGTCTTGCCGAGAAACTAGACATTGAGGCATTTCTTCACCACTCCAATCAGCATCCAAGCAGTAAAATCCGTCTCTCAGTTTACCAGCCCCAATCATCTTCCTTGATTGGTCCTGAAAACAGCAACCAGATGGAATAAATTGAACTGAACAGTTTAGGTCTTTTGTCAGTTTTCCAATAGACAACAAATTATAATCCAAGTTCGGAACATGAAGAACAGATTGTAAAGTTATGGTGTTTGAGATTTTGACAGTCCCTTGACCAGCAACCAAGGAAAAAGTCACATCGGCTACTTTCAACTTTTTGTCTAACTGAGCATGGTAAATAGCTAGAAAAGATATTAGACATGCTTGTCATATGATCAGAAGCACCTGAATCAATGATCCAGGTGCAAGAATCAGGTTTTAAGGGCATCGAAGAGGCTTTTATACCTGAGGAAGCCATGGAAGAAGAACCTGCAATGATGGGTTCAAAGTTCGTGCTAGTGCTGTCAAGTTGGTTCAACAATTGTCCGAGCTTTTCAAAATCTTGCGGGTTAAATCCCTCTAGTCCTTGTCCGTTGTTTCCATTAATTGTTGAGGTCTGATCTGCTTGGCCTGTCCGGTTAGGCTGAAATCCTCCTCGGTTGCCACGTTGCTTCCGATTTTGTGGCTTCCCATGTAGCTTCCAACATGTGGCCCGTGTATGCCTCTGTTTATTGCAGTAGTTACACCAAAGCTTGTCCTTTTCCTGAGATTTTTTTGTTATCAGTAGACTTTGTTGCAACAAGAGCAGAATTTTTGGTAGTTGCATCTCCCCACTCTATGGTTTTAGTGCCCACCAGTTCTTTGTTGCTCTTCTACTCTAATGATAGCGAATGCTCTATCAAGATCAGGTAGAGAATTTGTCCCAAGGACTCGATCCCTTGCTTGCTCATACACTGAATTAAGTCCTAATAGAAATTGTATGACATGTTCTCTTTCCATAAGATCTCTTATTGTCTTTGCATCTTCAGAACATTAATTGCAGCTCCACATTCTGGTACAAATCCAATTCAGTTAAAAACCCTTTGAGAGTGTTGTAGTAGTCTGTGACATTCATGGACCCCTGCTTTGTGATATAAATCTGTCTCTTAATTTGAAATATCTTTGTAACAAAACCAACTTTGGAATATGTTTTGTTCACAGCATCCCATATCTCATTGGCTGTGGGAAGCAGTATATCGGTTTTCTTGATTTGGGGTTTCATAGAGTTTAGTAACCAAGACATTACCATATAATTCTCTGTATCCCATGTCTCAAATTTGGGATCCTTCACATTGGGTGGTGCTTCACTCATATACTTAAACTTCCCTTTGTTTTTAAGGAGATTTTCACAAACTAAGACCACTCCATGAAGTTCATTCCATCAAGTTTGGAGGTGGTAATCTGGTGGGCGGGCTCAGCATGGATAGGGTTGAAAGAGGCGTCAGCTTTAGTCATTTCTGACATGATTTCAGGAAGAATAAGTTGGCAATGAAGCTCAAGGAGAAAGTTCCAATTAAGGCCGAAGAAGAAAATGGCTTTGAAGGCCGTGAATAACACTAGGCAGAAAATCTAAAGCTCTGATTCCATGATGAGAAAAGATTTTTTATTTTTCTGCTTATTCCACCTTAACAGTAATTACATGAATATATACATATAGAGAGAGATTAATAACTACTGACACCCAACTATTATTAATTAATCTGACCACTATTTACTGCACTCAACCACTAATAATAGCTAAATTACCAGCTGTGTACTAAGTGGCGCTAGTTAATAGCTGTTATTTCTACAGTTCCTAACGTAGCACTTTCCAAGAGAGAGTTTTCGGGGATGAGTTCTCTTTCCTTTAAGTTATTGCAAAATGTCCACGTATGCTGAAAGGGTACTGGTGAAGCAAGCGGTTTGCTTGGTTCATTTGGATGCTCTTTGTTTCTTCCACTTTTGTTTTTTTGGGTGGGTGGGGGGGAGGGGTGTGGTTGAAATTAGGTATTATGCAGTTCCAAATTCGAGAAGATATTTAAATTTGAGACTTTTTTTTCCCCATTTATCACAACTGGATTCACCACATCATGTTAAGTTAGTTGATCTTGCTTCAACTGATTATTAGAGATTGTTGGTGCGTATTCTCGGAGTAGCACTTTCGAATTAATTTCCTTTTTCCTACTTATAAGTGATTCCCTTTTTTCAAATTAGTATTTCCTAAATCTTTTTGTTTGTTTCTCTTGATTGTGAGGACGTCTAGTTGGTACATTTTTTTTTCTTGGGAATTTTGATGTTATGACAGGATCTTTGCATGTCATGTTTTAAGAACACTCGCTTTTTATTTTTAACTACTAAGGCTATTGTGGCCTGCAAATGCTGAAAAACTTGACACTTCTATTGTTATAAACAGGTTCCATTACAATTGTATTGTAATTGAACTTTCTTTTCTCCTCTTTTTGGCACTTTTATAGCAGGGCATCAGAGCGAACAAATGAAAAGCACAATGCTTATCTTGGCTTTCTTTGTTTCCTTTTGGCTTCACGTTGGTGTTGCAGTCTTGCAACTTTCCATGGTAAGCATGTTCTGTTTATAGAAGGGAGTTTTGAGAGCCAAGAGGTAACTAGCGCCTCTATCCAACATAAACTGAAACTATTGAAGCCCTGATAAACAGACAATAACTACCTGATAAGCTGAAAATTACTTGACATAAAAGCCAAGGATCCCCATGCTATACAAACTCTGTTTCGAATGTAGGCTTCATTGGAAGGAAACGAAAAACGCACAAATGAGTAATTTTTTGGCACCCGCTCGAATCTGTTTTGGTTCTTGCAGATTGTGAACTGAATAGCGAAGATCGAACTGAAAGTTTCAAAGCCTCAAGGACGAATCTTTTATTGAGAACTATATCAGTTTGTTCCATATGCTTCACTAACTTCTGCATAAGCTCCTCTATATTGGCTTTAGCATAGGCCTTATACAGAAGTTTATATGTCGATGAAGCTGGAGTCACCCTCATCTTATGCGAACTCTCAAAGAGGAAATCTGCTTCCAGTGGCCAACGAATCATGCAGTAAGCCTCAAGCATGGCATTCAGTTTAAAGTCATTGAACTAAATGTAGGCAGTGTTGGTTTCTCTTTAAAGCGCATTGAACTCTTAAACACTCGCTCGATCTTATCATAAGCTTTGCTTCTTCCCCACACGAATCAATCAGCAGATTAGATGTGATAATATCAGGTTTACGCCGGTACTTTTCATGCGGGAAAGTGCAGATTCCATTTCCTTTATTATCCCTTTTTTTTTTCCATCTGCATCCATTACAGTATTACACCATTGTATGTATAGATACCAGAGGGAAGGATTCTCTCATCGAGTTCTTTGAGCAAAGCATCTTGAAAACAAAAGAGGACCAAATTGTTCAAATAAAAACTCTTTAGGTAGCAGAAGACTTTTACTAAATTAAAAGACTTTATTGATATTTTATAAGAGAGACACTACAACACTCACAGTTTATTCTTGTTTCTCTCATCTAATTTGTTAGGACTCTAGTAGTTTATTTTATTTTAATTGTTTGTTTTAATTTCTTTCTTATTAGTATTAGATTTTTTTATTTCAATTTAAGTTCTTTTTTTTTTATGAAAAATGGATATGCATTAAGAAGAAAAGCCAAACAACTCAGTAATTAAGAATGGAGGTGGAACAATCCTCCACTCTCTATGGCCTGACAAAGAATTCGCCACCTTAGCTACAGAGTGAGCAGCAGAATTCACAGACCGTCTAACAAAAGAGAAAGATACATCTCGTATTGAATTAGACAAAACAAAACAGTCTTCAATAATAATACTAAAACTACTAGACCCTGGGAGATGATTAACTATAGCATAGTACACATTTAAGCAGTCCATCTCAATAATAACCTTAGACAGTTGTAATTGCTTAATCCAACTAAGGGCCTCTCGAACACCAATGGCTTCAGCATCACGAGCACTAAATCTTCCAGGAATGCCGCAACACCTAGCTGCTACAAATGCTCCATTTGAGTCTCATATGACAACACCTAAGCCAATATGACCCCTGGAAGCAAACATAGTTGCATCCACATTACACTTTAATCTACCAGCCATAAGAGGTGCCCAACAAATTGCACCATGCTTTATAGGAGAAGGCTGAGAAAACAGAAATTGTTGCTTCCTGACCAATTGCCATTGAAAAAGAAAATGACCAGCAGAATTGAGGAGTTGCTGCACTCCAGAGATCTTCTCACGCCAAACCATAGCATTTTGACTCTGCCAAAGACTCCAACAAATCATAACAGCAAGTTGAGCTTGCTCAAGTCTGTACCTGTTAAACAAATCTTCCAACCAAAGCAAAAGGTTTGACCCATCCCTAAAGAATCCAATAGAAGAGGTCATCCAGCAAGTTCTTGCAAAGGGGCATTGAAGCAATATATGGCAAATATTTTTAGAGCTAGCATGGAAAATAGGACAAGCAGGGGATACCTCTATATAATTTTTGAGGAGGTTCTCAGTGGTAGGCAGGACATCTGTCAATGCTCGCCACATAAAGTGCTTCACTTTACTTGGCACCTCTAATCTCCATAACCGATTCCAAATACCACTCGAAGAAATATCTAAACATGGAACCAACATCTTGTAGCTGCTGTGAACCGTATAAATCCTTTTGGCTTCATGCCTCCAATACCCGGCATCCATATTACGTCTGTTGCTCAGAGGGATCTGCCATATTAGATTCTTATCCCTATTATTAAAGATATCATTAATAATATCATAATCCCAAGATCTAGTGCTAGGGACCATTAACGAGCTAACGGGGGTTGACTTAACTTGCTCACTTAATAGAGTGTTGACAAATCCACACTCACTGTCAGGAAATCATGGATCCTTGCCAATAAGTGTTTGCTCACCATCCCCAATTCGAATTCAACTCTCCTCGATAACTGCCTGCTGTGCTGCCATAATGGATCGCCATGTGTAGCTAGGATTATGCCCCAAAGTAGCTCTAGTAAACGAAGTTCGGGAATAATACCTCGCTTTGAATATTTGTGCAACTAAAGAGTTCGGCTTTGTCATCAATTTCTAGCCCTGTTTCCCCAACATAGCAAGATTAAAAGCATGGAGCTTTTTAAACCCCATTCCCCCACCTAACTTGGGTTTACACAGAACATCCCAGCGCGTCCAGTTTATACCTCGCCCATGAGTATTGTTATTACCCCACCAAAAAGAGTTCATCATGATCTCAAGCTCCTTACACAACTCTAGTGGGAGTAGATATATATTCATCATAAAAATTGGTACAGCCTGAGCAACCGTTTTTAATAGGATTTCTTTCCCCGCTCTAGATAAAAACTTCTTATTCCACCCATGAAGCTTCTTCCACACATTCTCCCTTACAAACCGAAAGACATTGTTGCGTTTCTTGCCAATTGCTGAAGGCAGCCCCAAATATGGTCCATGGTTTTCTGTTGCCAGAGCCCCAAGAGTAGTACAAATCCGCTGTGCAATATCTTCGTTCACATTCATACTAAATGAGATAGAAGATTTGGCATAGTCAACACACTGCCCAGACGCATTGCCATATGCACTCAACACATGCTTGACTAAGCTAGCCTCCATTTGGTTCGCCCGAAAAAATAAGAAACAATCATCTGCAAAAAAGAGGTGAGATATTGCTGGAGCTTTCCTAGCAACTTGAACTCCATGAATCAATCCTGATTTCTCATATTTATTAATTAACGAGCTAAACCCCTCAGCACACAGTAAGAAGAGGTAGGGTGATAAAGGGTCTCCTTGACGAAGTCCCCTTTGTGGAATAATAGGGCATATTTCATTACCATCCCTAAGCACGCTGTAACTTACTGTCGTAACACAAAGCATGACCAACTAAACCCATTCATCAGCAAGCCCCATCTTCAATATCATTGCTCTAAGAAAATCCCATTCAACATGATCGTAGGCCTTTGTCATATCTAATTCGAGAGGCCCTTAGTTGGATTATCTTGAACTACTATAAATAAGTGGTTTCTATTATGTTTTAGGAGGCAAGTAATAAAATTAATTCTAATTCCTATTAAGTCTTCTCCGTTCTCTTTAAATTCTTCATTTTTTCTCTATCAATTCTCTAATCAAAACCGTAGAATCATATCGTCTAGTATTAGAGCACATCCTTTCTACCATATTTTTTTGTTCACTATTAAAAAAAATAGCAACCAAACTTTTGTCAATATCTCTTGGCTTTTGGAGACTTGAACCGGGCCCACTCTCCAAACTTTTTGCAACATCTAAATTTTTCAACCAAACGTAAATTTTCTTCAAACTTTGTTTTTAGGCATCATGACTATTAAGGAGCTTGAAGGCTAAGTTGAGCAGTTGTCACAACAATTCCATGACAAGTTTACAGCCATCGATGAAAATGTTACAACCTTAGCTAAGCAGAATAACGATTTGCAGGAACTCATGCACAACATCCTTTAGCAATTAAGTCAGCTGCAAAAAGGCAAACTACTAGCTACTGATCAACGACAAGTTGATATATTTACCAGAGGGACCTTTGCTCCTCAAATGGTAATTGCTACCCAACCATTTCTTGAACCTCCTGAACGCATTGGAAGTACTCTCGTGCAAGCTCATAGTATATGGCTTGACTTTCCTATTTTTCATGGTGACAATCCAACGGGATGGATTTTTCGATGTAATAAAATTAATTTTGGGAGGCAAGTAATAAAATTAATTCTAATTCCTATTAATTCTTCTCCCTTATCTTTAAATTCTTCCTCTATTCTCTCTTAATTCTCTAATCAAAACCCTAGAATCCTATCATAGTTCTTCACTTTTCACTTGATGCCTACGACAATGAGCATAGGGCTATTTGTAGTAACCTATAATTACAAACTGCACAAATATTAAATTTCAAAACTCGGACAACTACATTTTTCAAATATTTTAAAATATCATAGAGATTTTTAGACTTAAATATATTTACCATTAATAGATATTTTGGATTATGAATATCTTCAAATCTCTAAAATTCTTGAATATTCCACAGATTGAACTTTGAACTTAGGGTTGGACAAATATAATTAGATTCGATTATGAAATTGATGTTGGATTTTTAACAAAGCATTGACTTTATCTACATTTCGAGTTTGAGCCAAAATATTAAAAGAATGTTGTATGTCACAATGTTTGGTCTGCAAGGTTTGATTCCCTTCACCTTCTCAAAATAACAAATCACTTTAGCAAATGCCTTTACTTTATCGCGGGTGTGGAGACGTGCAGTGATGAAAGCATTATATACAGAAGCGTCAGGTCGGAACCTACTATTACGCATCTCTGACAAGTGCCGCATGGCCATCCTAGTTTGTCCCTTCTTCCCCATAACCGTTATGAACTCTGAATAAATACCCTTATCAGCAATGTACCATCGTTGTTTCAGAATCCATATGAACACCTGAACGTGCAATATTAAGTCAATCAAACAGTTTACTTTGTTGAAGAAATTTACGAGTGGCAATGGCAACTTTGGCATTGACTTACCTTTGCTCCAAACTTATTTTCTCTATGCACAAAACATGTCAATTTTGCACTAAACTGGCTGTGATCATCCGTTAAAACTCATTATGTTTCATTTCTCTTAGTTAATCTTAACGTGATCACGATGTTTACGTCATGTAAACTGCATAAGGTCCAATTAAACGTCTCTCTCTAAGACTAAATGAAATATGGAAACACAAACTGAGGTACTGAACTAAAAGCAATTGAAAGTGCTTTCTAAAACATCAAATAGTAAGTGCTTCTTTACAAAATACTTCAAGATCATTTCTTCTATCAAATACTTCTCTAAAAATCAGTCTCATTGTTTTTTAATGCAAAAAAAGCGCTTGTGTTTATTTCAACAAAGCACTACAAACAGACACAACATTTTTTATACTTCCAAAACCCGCTCAGTATATGATGTGACAAGCACTTCAAGACAGGCCATAAGAAAACTCAAAACACATATACACGAACAAAAGCACAAGAAACCTAACAAATGCCAACTACCCAGAAGCCAAAATTACTGAAAAAGTCCATTAAAAATTTGCAATTGAAATTTAAAAACTCTATTTGGGGGAAATTCTTGAAGATGTGGACTTTATTTGTTTCATTTTAGATCAGTATACTAGTGTGTAAAGGTATCAAAGGAAATGTGGTTCATTTTCCATTTGATGAGAATTCTGAACCATTTTTGGATATAATTAAGGATAAGATATTTTAAAAGCAATGCTCATCATTTTCCAACTTATATCCTGAGTATATTCCCTGTATGCAGGGAGTTGATTTCGTTTAGCAATACAAGGCATTGGGACGATTGGACATAAGTGCAATCTCTGCTGCTCGCCGGTCATGAGCTGGATTTCCCATTCTCTTATATGCGTGTGTGTGTGTGTGTGTTGCTAAGCAGTTTCTTCATTTCAAGTCTGTATGTTATTAAATTCGTGTCATGTTCGAATGCTATTTTGTTTGACCTTGCAATTTCATTATGAGAATTGACCTTTAGCCAACACTGACAAGAATAGATTCTCTTGCCGTAATGTAATGTTGTTTCCACTGTTTCACAACATCATAGTTAAATCCTTAACTCATGAGGCTTGAAAGGAAGAGCAAGAAGCTAATCATTGCCTCAATAAAATCATGTATACGAGAATCAAGATGACAAATGTATTGATAGACATTGAACAATTCCCAAATAATTCATTTTACTTGTGATATGTGATCTGAAGCAGAGGCTAACAAAGTATTCTAAACCATATAGTGTCTAGCTAAAATTTAGCAAGCTTGACCAAAGCCACAAGCATAAATTCAAAATGTCAGACTGTTTCATTATCATCAGAAAAATTTCCAAGGTATCACTATTGTCTCACACTCAAAATTATGAAGAACAATGCCCTAAAATTTTTCTTCAGTGGGATTGCGAACCCAGTTGTGTCCCCTCAGATTTGTCCATGTCCCAAATTTGTGAGCTCCCAGCCTGCTTACAGGCTGATGAATGATATACATGGCGGTAACTAGTCAAGTGGAGCCTTGGTGCAGAAGGTGAGAATTGTAGCCACAGGTCTGAAAGAGTGGAATTTGCCCTGCAAAATTTAACCACATATAAATAAATATTTCTTGAACTAATTTATCATGGAATCAACCAAGAACAGTCCATAATGCAAAGATGTATAAATCAATGAAATTTTTAATTTGGAGAGAAAAATATTTTAAGTATGCAACAAACTAACAAACCTCTCATTCAGCTTTGAGCATCATCCTGGTGCTGAGTTCAGCAAGAAAGAACCAAATCGAAGATGATGGCGGTAGCCAAAAGAGAGTGTTGTAACCGCAGAATGGTGTCCTTGCCTCCGCGAAAATTTCTGATGTGTATTCATCTATGGCTCTCTTGCCATCCCCAACATATGGCACATACTACAAAACACAAATACCCTACCAAGAAACAACAGACAGACCGATTAGCAAAAACTACAATACTTCTTCTCCAAAAGCTATACAAATGACAGTCAATCGCCAGCACTTGTAAGAATCTAAACTGCAAATGTACCTTGATTCCAGCCCCCAGCAAGAGAATCAAACGAAACAGATTTCATTACGCCTGTAGATCGGATACGGATTTGAACCAATCTATATCCAATCCATCATTTTGCAAATTGGTATACAGACTGAAAATTTTTAATTCTATCCAATGCACGAACTAACTAAATAAAAGAATTTAATATAAAATTAATTTTACTACCTATCAAAATTAAAATTAAATAAGATTTAAATAAATTAATTGTTTAAATAAAGTTAGAAAATACATTTAAAGTTTCAAAATATAACACATCAAAAAGAAAGAAAAAATCTCATTTGTTTATACTAATATATGGAAATTAACTATTTAGGAAGCTATATTTATTATTTATTTATTTTTATTTTATATTATTATCAGATAAGATATAATATAGTTTTAATGTAACTATATTTTAACTTTTTTTTATAGATTTACGAATTTTTATGGATTTACATAAGTATATCCATATCCAATCCATCAATTGTGGATTATCAAATTTTCAATCCAATCTAATACACAAATCCACGAATCGGATAGGATTCTGAACACTCCTATATATTAGTTTGTAGAAATGAGAAAGAGTCTAATTGAGGCTCGAAATATTGCCCTCAATATTATTGGAAGCACAGTCTAACTTTGAGCCGGGCGTTTTGTTTTAAAACCAAGTCACTTTGATATTGAAAAACTACTAGCATAGGGGCTGGCTTTTTTTTCTAGTTATCTTAAAATATATATATATTATTTATTATTTATAAAAATGCCTTAGATGAATTACGAAATTCTAAAAGTGCCACAAACATAATTTTGATTTCGTACTGTCCCTAATTTAAATGTCTAATTCTAAATAATTTGATTAGCTATTATAGTTTAATGAAAATTAATAAAGGTCAGAAGAGAATCACATGTATCAAATGAAATCCATTAAAAAATCAATTAAAACAAATAAAATATAAATTTTACTCTTTCTTTTGTCTCTTGCGTAGAATAAAGTGTGGACTCCATAGCAGATTAGGCGATTAGTAGTGCGCTTCACCGCGTGAGTTGACTCCATACACTTTTCTTCATTTGTATGGTTTGATGTTTTAAAACTCCAAGTTTATTAATTCTAATTTTTTATTATTTTGTTCTTTTTCCATTTTAAAATCCCTAATTTTATTATATATTCATTTTTTTATTTTTGTGCTACCATATATGAATATTTTTGCCATTATTAAAAGATTTAAGAACAAATTAAGTTATTAAAATCAGTACATTGTACATTAAATTTTTAATGAAGACCCATAATATTTTGTCTAGTTTTGTAAACTATAATTTTCATGTATATTCTTTTTATTTATGTTGAAAATTTTCTTTGAATAGCCATGGATAAATATTAAGAAAGAATATAGCAATTGCAACATTGTTAGGAAAAATGAGTAATAGTTCAGAAGAAAAAGTTAGACTTAATTTGCATGATCTTCAAATGGATCCTGGTTTACAAACAACAATTTCAAAGTTAGATCCTAATAGTCAAGACGAAGTTTGGAAAACATACTTGCAAATGGGTCCTTTTCAACCTCAAAGCCATGATTTTATTATTAGGAGAAAAATCACGATGATTTGTCCAGAGTTGTTTCGATAAATATGCAGATTGGTTAGAATATAGAAGTAAAGGATGCATCTTTTTGTCTTCACTATTATGGTTTCGGAGAAGAAAATGGTAACCATGGGAGTGGTCCATGCTTTGTTGATGAAGGGTTTAGAGATTGGAAGAAAAAAGAAATGTTGAGACAACATGTTGGTGGTGCAAATAGTGCTCATAACATAGCGAGTCGTCGTTGTGAATCATTGATAAATTAAAAAACACATGTTACTACATTTTTCTTTAACCATTCTTAAAAAATTCTAAGGGAGTACCAAGTTTGTTTAACTATTATAATTGATTGCATTTGATTTCTTTTGAGACAAGGCTTTGCATTCTACATAATGTGGTAATAATGAATCTCAAAGTTCAAAAAATAGAGGAAACTTTCTTGAACTTCTACGATTTCTTACTAATCGCAATGAGGAGATTAAATGTTTTATTTTCAACAACACTCCAACAAATCTTCAAATGACATCTCCCAGTATTCATAAACAAATTCTAAGTGTTTTTTTAGCTGAAATTTCTAGAGCATTCATTCAAGAAATTGGTGAACTTTTATTTTCTGTTATGATTAATGATTCTTTGTGTTAGAGATATAAATGCAAAGAATATTCTTGTAATGGTTCTGCTGATGTGGCAACTGAGTAAGCAAGGTTATTATTGTTAGTTTGTAAGTTTGTTATAGAGCTGAGAAAGTTAGTTAATCACAGCTTATTCTTTACACGTGTGTGAGCAAATGTAGAAGGTTCTGGATCTCAGTATATAAGCTCACTTTCTGTACTCATAATAAGTCGAATAAGATTTGATCTGTTTTTCTTATATTTTCTCTTAATGCTCATTAAATTTTCCTTCGCTTTCTCTGCAACCAAACAAGCACAAATAACTTGATTAAACTTCAATTCTTCGGCAGTTGTATTGGTATTTCATTTGTACGTCATTTTAATTATTACGTAAAATATTAACGGTCCTTCGTTTTGTTTTTTAATTTCTTTCTCTGATGGAAAAAAATCTAGGACTACAAAAGTACATATAAACCACGTGTGCTTATTTTTGTTTTTTGTTCGTGTGTTGATGTCCACTTTCTGCAAAACAAATCCACCGATCGAACCTTTATTTATTATTATTGATTTATTAATATTTTGAAACTTTATTACTTTGTTGTTTGTTTTTCTTTCTTCTCTTTCTTTTTAAATCGATTTGATTTTATTTTTTGTCAATAAAAGGTGGAAAATTAGGCAGCTTTTGGACAGTACGTAGAGGACGAGAAAGCCTAAAAGACAATGGAGAGAAGCAGCTTAAAACAATTATTGGGTTTGAAAAAATGTAGGGTTTTGGATTGTGGCATGCACCAACTTTGCCACCGCCCTCTCTTTATTTTTTAAACTCTGTTGCTTTTGCTTTTGAATAAAACATACCCAGATGAAAAAGATGGCACGGGAATTTCTTTAATCTTTCGGCCTTTATGTATAGCTTAATGGAGGGGTTTTTTTTTTCTTTTTTTCCCTGCTTCTTCTTTTAGAAAATAATATTTTATTGCCTTGAGGTTATATATATATATATATAGTAGTTGCGAGTTTTAAACTAACTTAATTAGGAAGGTTTTGCCTCCACCGGTTGTAAATACTTTGATTAATTTTTTATGTCTAGGTTTATTGTAAATTTAATATAACAATTTTATTTACTCATAAAAAATGAGAATTTGATCTCGTACCGTCATACAGCGGCATAAAGTTTTTTTGGCCAATTCCACATTTTAAAAAGCATCGATATTTACACTGAACGCTTACGAAATAAAGTTACATACAACTCAACTGCTCTGGGCCTACTTGTGCTGCTGGTTGATTCGAAAATCTAGTGGCTTTGGCTTTTAGCAAGAACTGGTTTTGCTTCCTCCCCTTTTTGTGCATGAACCAATTAAAGACGAGTCACAAGTACATGATAATATCTTCTTCTTCTTTTTTCAAATGACTAGTTGAAATGTTTACCATGAATTTATGATTTTTTTTTCTTTTTTTAAGACTTGAATGAGATAAGAAATCTCACTCAAATTATGCATTGTTAGTGTTTTGATATTGCTCGAATTCGAATGGCAGTAGGTGTAGCACAATTCATGACCAACCATGAAAAACAAGGAAGCTCCTTTTACCTAATAAACATAATAAATATTAAAAATTATAACTAAGTGGTCATTTTAAATATTGAAAATCAACCATTTGATAAATCTAGATTTTTTTTTAATTTAAACATGAATTATAATTAATAGTGAGCTGGAAACCTCTCCTCATTTTAACTTATCTAACACTTGAAGAATACTTATAATATCCGCATATTTTTATCTACACTTGATGGACATTTTTATATTTATCGCATTCTTTATTGACTACTAGTTAATTATTTCTTCAACACATATAGCAGTGATTATTTTGAAAACTACAACATTACTAAATCAATTCACGGTATTTTATTATTGTAGTATTACTACTATCCTTAAATTGCATTAACTAACTGACGATGCATTCTTTTTTCTTTTCTGTTTCTTCGATCTTTCATAGATTCATATGCATGGATTGGAATGCCATGTACTTGGGAAAAGAGAGAGAGAGAGAATAATAAAGCAAAATGAAAGTTTGATTCTCAAAGAGCTTTGGTACTATATTTTTCTATTATGAGAATTTCTTTCAAATTGAAACTCTCAAAAAACAGAAAATGTTAGACATATTGATGGAAAGAAATTCTTTTTAGATGTTTCACTAAAATGGTAAAAAAATTGTCTCTATTTATAAATATATGGAGGAAAAAAAGGGCTTTCTAAAGCAAAATTATTGCTAAAACAAGGAATTCTTATGGAAAAAGGACACTTACACTCTCAAGGTATGGGGAATTGGTAACAAAAATTCCTAAGTTCTCAAAAAAGGGAATGAAGGTCCCTTTTTAACCATAATACCCTTTTAATATAGTAATTAAAAATTGACTTTTAAAATTTTTTAATTAATACAAATTTAATATAAATAATATTAGCCTATTTTTGACATTTAAAATAATATTAAGTTATTAAATTATTATATTTATTTAATAATATATTTTTATTTATTATAAAGATTTTAAATAAATACTTGGGTTAAATAGATTTTACAGTTAACAAAATATCTCCATATTAATAATATTACAATTATTTTTTACATAATATTTAAAATATTTTTTACATAATATTTAAAATATTTTTTAATTAATTTATTTTAATATTATGTTTCTATTTATTATTAAATATTACTTTAATACAATAACAAGCTAACAAAATGCGTGTCCAATATCTTGCTTGCAAAAATTGTAAGTATATAATTATACTGATATAGTATGAGCCGCCATGCCCGACTAGGAAAATTGACTTTTTGGGGAAAAAAATTTAAAAATCTTAAACATGGAGCAAAAACAGTGTGCGCGAGACACGTTATACTGATTTAGTATGAGCCGCCATGCCCGGGCTCACTTGGCGACTTATTGCAACTTGCTGATCACATTGGACGACAAGAACTTAAAACAAGCTCATTTATTTATTAATTATTTATAATTTTTTTTTTACGAGAGAGAGAAGGAAAAAAATATTGACTCAAATTAGACAAAGGCAAACGAGGGTAATTGCTAATTGGTAAGTACGTACACTTTACAAAATTATTTGGCTTGAATCGCTGGATCAATTGTCGACGCCTTTTTTGCTGATAAATTTCATTCACATATATGTTCTCATAGGCCTTAATTAGAGAGAGTGAGTTCTCTAAGACATAATAGCTTTCCCAGCTTTTGTTAACGGTCTCTTATTAGAGAAAATATGTAATGTATATATTGAGAATATTGATTGAGAAAGTATTAATTTTTTACATGAATAACGATACTGGAGTTGAAATTTGAGAAAAAAAAAATTAGGACAAAGATTTGGTGCCAGGCTGATTTTTTTTTTTGTTGAGTATTGAATCAATGATGAATTGTTAGGCAATAAAAATAAAAAAATAAATCCTGACTATTAATTTCATGGAAAGGAATGATCATGAATTTATAATGGTATTTTCTTTACTACTTTTATTTATTCTTATAAAGAAGATACCAAAAATTTCTTTTTTTGGTAAATATCTATTCGACATGAAAATTTAGCACACAATTTTGAAGGATATCATTTTTTGGGGGAAAAGGACATTTACACCGCATTGAATGAAATAATAGACCGAAACTTTATTTTTGAAATTGTGATTGTAAATTTAATTCTCTACTTAAATCTTTGGACAGGTTTTATTATTTGCCTTCGTTTTTGATTGCTGAGTATGTACTTGTCTAATATTGTAATTTGAAACAATTTACTCCTAATCTAAGATAAAGTAAACGTATAAATTAAATTTTGGTCTCCATTCCATATTTCTATTATATTGTAAATAAATAATCTATTCTCACTCTCACTCCATACTCTCAATCTTAAAATTCTCATTTCTTAAAATTCTTACTCTAATCCAAAAAATAAACATTATCTTACTGTGTTCTCAATTTGATCGATTTTTTAGTTATCAAATTACTAGAAGGTCAAATGAAAAATACTAAGCACCAAATATTAGAGATCATGATGCATGATATTTTATTTTATATTTATATAAACATACAATATAAAATAATTCATAACCTGCTGATCCACGTGATTGAGATAGAAAACTCCTAGTATAAGACATATTCCATTGACTTTGCACTAGTGAAACTTCACAGCAGTTTCAAAAAAGGCTCATTAATTATAAACTCCAGTTATTAATTAGCACTTGCTGCGTGATGCCCGCCAGGGATGGTAAAATAGCTCAACTTGGCTCGACCAACTCGTTAGAGGGCTGGGCCTAAGACTTAATATATTAGGAGTAATGATGTTCGACTCTTCACAGTTTATGTGTAGTACCACAGCTGCCGCTACAAGCGCCACCTATCTTCATAACCATCAATTCATCGCGTTTGTATTTAAGATTCTTCACGATATTAAAAAAAGAAAATTATTCTGTATTACCAAATTCCTTCGTAAATTAACTTTTTTTTTCCATTTGAGCTGCAATTACCCAACCAGTTAAAGGCCATCACAATTTATAATTTGAAGCTTTGGAACAAGTTACAGGTTTACGTTTTAGAAAATTAATCAACGTAATTAGCGCATAACAATAATCATTATTGACAAACAAAAGTATGGATGATAGAATCCTCTGCGTGTTTTGGGCTTTAAAGAGAGTCACGACAAATAAAGTAAATTTTGAATAATTTTTTAGGAATAAAGTGGGTAATAGGGTGAATAATAGAGGAAAATTTTCTAAATTCTTAATGGGATATAATATGGTTTGGTTTTTTACTTCCCACTCCACCCTCAACTTAATTCTTATATATAGAAATATTTTTTAATTTTTATTCTATAATTTTGTTTTATCAATTACAATGTTGGTTAATAAATTTTCTTTTTCTTTTTACCTAATATAAATAGACTACAACTAAAAAATATCCCACAATATAGTTCTTATTCAACCAAAAAATATTGTTATTATATTTTCTTTTCTTTCTTAGGGTATTACTCTTTTTAAATATTTTTCAGTTTTGAAATTATTTTAAGATATTGTTTCAAACTTTTAGAGTTCCTTTTAAATAATTTAAATAATTTATAATATGGTGATAATTTTATTTAAGTTTTTATTTTTTAATTTACTGAAATCATATATTCATACTTACCGTAAAATAAATAAATGGGGTATGGGTGGGAATGGGGAAATAATTCCTACAGGAGAATTTCTCTTCTCTTATTTGTGATATGTTTCACTCTCTTTTGGTTGGCTTATATCTTCAGCAATATTGGCAAATAAAAAGCTTTCGAATTCCATCTATCAATATTCAAGCATAGTTTTTCCTTTGTTCAAAGAAATTCATTTTTCTATGAGCAAATCAAAGTAGGAGAGATAAAAGATAAAAAAGAAATTAAAAGTAATAATTAATTTTTAATAAAGGAAATTATTGAAACAAGTTGATTAATTAAAAAACGGGAATTAATGAGATAAATTAGGGGGTCAAATATCGCTTCTCACTGTCTTTAAGTCAAGTACAATTGAGCTCAATCAAGCCCACTAATAAAAACTCAAACTATAAATAGAAAAATTGAAGAGAAAAAAAGGGAGCTCCATCTTTCTCGATCGGCTAGGAGAGATTCAATAGAGAGCATAGCTAAATTTTTTTTGTTTTGTTTTTATCATTCAAGAAACAAAGGTGTTAAAAAAATGTAGAGATGCTTAAGCTATGAATTTTATGATATTGGGACACTTTCTTTCTTGTATAAAGTCAAAATTATTGTGTTTGATCTTTAAGATAAATTTGGACATTTTGAATCTTTATGTTATTGTATGATTTCGTGGTATTATATGTTGGGAAATTATTATTAATACTTAAAACCATGTAGATTAATGAAATGTGTAGAATTTTTATGATGGTCACTCACTCTAAAAATTAGTCACTAACTCCTAAAATTATTTAAGATTATGTACTTTGATCGATGAGGATTTTTAATATTTGGTAAAGCTAGACATCTTGAGGGTGACATATAGCTTTTTTCCATCTAAAAATCACTTATATTCTATTTTTAATAAATTTACAAATTAGGCTCTGCGATTCTACAAAATTTACGTCAATGTTGCAAGATGGAAAAAATGTTTAGGCCGAATAAACCTTCTCAAAAGATTGTGGAACTTTTTACTTTTTAGGTTTACCCTTGTATATGTCTTGTATATCACATCCAAAATTAGGACCCTGATTCCCTATATTTACAAGTCTTAGAACACAATTCATTTGAAATAGATTTTGAATGAATTTGGCTTTGAAATTTTTACTACTTGTATATTTATGTGACCATTTAAGCCCTATAAAATTCATGATTTTTGAGTTAGTTTTGTATTTAATAAAAATTAGAGATTGAAAGCCGGTCAGTAACTTTCTGATACTTTAAAAAAGGGACATCAAGATGTATAAGGTTATAGGAAATAGTTCCTTAAAGAGAATGGAACCTATAATTATATATATATGTAATTATAGATTAATTTACAAGGTTAAGCTTATTATTGTAACCATCGAGAGGTAAGTAAACTAGATTTTTAAATGAATCACAATAACAATAAGTAAATGTTTGACATGTTAGAAAGCCTATTTTGAAATGTATGGATTTAAATTTATCTAATTTTGCTCATGCATTTATTTGATGTGTTGTTTTATGTCAAGTGTGATTATGGACAAGGGCATGAATATGCCTTTATGAAATGAGAAGGTGACAAAACTCGTTTTGAGGAAAATAAATAAATTTTATGTTTTTCTTGGATACTTTATTCGCTTAGTAGGCACTCAAATGTTATGTTATGAGATAACTGGTTGAAGGAAGATTGCGCCATGCCCAAAATGAGGAAGTATGAATTTAAGTAAGAGTCTTATTAAGTAGTTGCTGATAAATGTAGTTCAAGTAAGTGATTTTAATGGAAATGTAAACTTGGAAAGTGATAAACGATGCTTTTGAAGAATTTTTATGATGTTTTTCAAAGAGCATTGCAAATCATACATTTGCATTATAGATAAGTATATATGTATTGTGGTATATGAAAAATTGATTTTCTTATTGCGTATTGTAGTCTCTTTACTTTGCTGTGATTCCTAAAGATGTAGATTGATTAGTGATGTGTGAGGAGAAGAACTTGAATTAAGGATAGTAGATAATTTAGTAAATTTTAAAGTTTTCTACTATTCAAGCATTTAATGTTTTTATATATGGCATAGAGGTTTTTAAAGTTTATTAGTTTTAATGCTTTCACCGAGTTTATTTGTGAGTTATATCTAAGGATCATCCTTAAATCCCTTTTAATAATTCAGGCCGTGTCATTAGAAGTATTACAGATTAATTGAAAAAAATCAATTTAATCATTTTTTAGTAATTTTATTTAAGGAGAAATGAAAATTAAATTAAAAAAGATTATTGAGGGGTTAATGAGAAAATTGAAGACGTTAAAGATCATTACTCTTTTTTTTTATAGAGTTAAAATTTATTTTTGTTTCTTTTTTTTTTAAATATTTCCAATTCTGAATGCACTCAATTAAAGCAAAAAAAATTTAAGGCCCAATCCCAAAGCCTTCTAAAAACATTTAAAAGTTAAATATTTTTTAACTACTAAAAAATATTTAAAATTTACTAAATATCTGGGCTTGGAAAAAGTCGGGCCCAACTCGACAAGCGAAGGCTGGGCTTTTTACTGGGCTTAAGTCAACAATGGCCTGGCGGTCCTGTCCATTTGCCATTTCTATATTTGTTACTGTATACAAATTAACTTTTAAATCGGTATCCTCATGATGAAGCACTACAATTATAGAATCTATTTCGTGATCAGTTTCTATTGCAACACAATCTGGTTACTAATTGGTTTAACTGATAATATCCCACTAACCCTAAGACTAAAAAAGAAATTCATTTAAAATGAGAAAATTTTTCGTTTTCTCAATTAAATGGCTCATTGGCCTGCCAATTAATAAAGCAACATTAATGCCCTCCTACTAGCGTTAATACACACCCAATTTGTGCCATGAAATTTCAAAAAATCCCGATAAACTATTATCTCCTTTGATTGGGACTAAAGTATCTGTACAGAGGCAAACAAGAAAAATAACTCCAATCCAGACCAAAATCCTTCATTTCTTCCATGCTAGGATCCTATAATATGATCTTATGGGAATGAAGACAACTTACATCACAGACAAACATTGTTTCAACATTCTTATACATTCTCAACTATGAGAATGAAGACAACTTACATCGTTCTGTTCGGTCTGCTAGTTTCCTGCATTATTTCCTCTATTGGTCAAGTCTTTTATTTTCTAATGAAAAATCAAACCAACAAAGATTATGGCTCAACCTGTGGATAAAACGTGGCATCTAGCAGCTGATTTTCATTCTCAATTCAATGCGCAAACAATTTTTTCTCAACAACGTCAACGGCCCCGCTATTAGCCTCCTTAATCAATTTTTACGATATAATGTTACAGGCTTACCAGCTTACCATATATTAGAAATATAGTTTCATTTGTAATCATCATACCATATCTTTTGAGGGGTCGGTTGCGTGCAGCAAAGGGATCTGACCATTATGAAATGAAAAATTTGAAGAATTTTTCTTTTTATCTTTGTATGTTAAACAAACGTTTCAAACTATGGTTATTGAACAATTTCCTTTCTTTATCTTTCAAAAACTATACAATTAAATTGAGTGCTTGTGCCATTGTGATCAATGAAAGCCAAGCATTTTCCCAAATTGTAAGACTAAATAGAAAAGATATGCGCAGCTCGCTCCGGATATCTAAGCTGTTGATTCATTGCAGTTGATCATTATTAACACTCTACGCACCATAGGAAAAATTCATTTAAATCCTCAATGTTAATTTTTGCAATTCAAAATTGAAATTCTTGTTTTCTAATCAATTCTACTGGCTAGTTGGCCTACTAATTAATTTTTCCATGAAAGCAACAATACCCTCTTGGTTCAATCTCCAAATCTGGAAACCCACCAACACTTTTAACTCTCCATTTTTCTTTTCCTTCAACAAATGAGAGTTTCCAGAACTAATCAGCCATGCAATTTCCACAGCTTCAACAAGGTTACTGAAAACAGATATTGAAGGAAAAGCCTGCTGATATATAGCACTGACATTTTCATTGTCACATTTTTCCCGAGGCCTTATGTCTTGAACATCAATATGCTTGGACATTAGAGAACCTGTTAAGATGGCATTGCTGACCATTTTGGTTGCTGCTGAGGTGCGAAGAACTTTCAGTAATCCGGAACCCTGGTTGCCGACAGCAGATGGAGATTTTCCGGGGACTTGGCCAAATCGGGATAATGCTTTATTGGCAATTTTTTCGATATTTCTTCTTGATTTAGCCCATAAGTTGGGTTCATTATCTTCCCAGGGATAACCATCTATTACAACAATTAGGCAGAGATTGTTCTTAAATATGTAAGGTATGTGAGAAACTTGAATAACAAATTTACAAACTAATCATAACATACAAAATTATATTATTACAAGCTAATCATATTTACAAAATCATTCCACAAACTGACATGTCATGATACCAAGTTAAGTGGTGTACGTTGCGAAAGGGTTAACTAGGTTTATATGGAATTAAGTAAAGAAGTCTATGGCCCTAACTCAATCCAAACTGTAGCTCGAGAGATAAGGATTTCCCAAGTCATACATACTTAAAATAAAGTTCAATACTCAATCAATGTGAGATATTTTCTCCTTTTCCTAACACCCTTATCGCGTACAAGCCAGTTTAAAAAAATGATAATAATAATATTTTCCATTATACCGAAATGAAAAAGACTTGTAGAAAACTTTCAAGGAACAATATGTTACTTGATCTATTCTTAGTTTCTTTTTCTTCTTCCTTTTTTTTTTTTGCAAAATATTCTTGGCTTCTTACATAATGTGATAATATGATGAAACTCGTTTTCATTGTTCACATAACTTGGGTATGATATCATTGATAACTAATCATCTGATTCAAAAGCTGTTTAATCTGCTATGTATTACTGGAATCTAGATGATCCGATAACATTAAAGTTAAGTACTTATCTATTACCTTCTACAGTTCATATTTAGTGTAACTTTATTATGATACCATTGATGGCTAATCGTCGGACTTAAAAGCTAGCTGAATCTGCTATGTATTTGAATCTAGATGATAATAAGATAGTATTGAAGTTATGTCTTTATTATCTATTACCTTCTACACATTATGTTTAGTGTAGACGTTTGCTGTTTTAAAATGTAAATTTGAAGTTAATTACTATTATTTAGGTACAAGCTGACTAATTATAAATTCATATCTTAAAATGTCTGAACGTCAGCATTAAATAATTTTCATTACAAATATTACCTCATTACGTAGTTACTTTATTGGAAAAAAATCATAAATGAAAAATAAACATAGGTATGAGATTAATAAAATTACCAACTTCTCCTCTCCTGAGATGCTTGTAGTCAGCAAATTTCATGAAAATTGTTTCAAGAGTGTCCATCATTGCTTCTTGGCAGGAAGATGAAAATTGCAGGCCATATAAGAGCCCCGACATTGCAAATCCAAAGCCTCTTGTGTGAACTCTAATCACAGGAGCATCCTTCGTTATCGGCCATTGAAGCTCACCCACAGTGCAAGTAATCATCATAATGGGGCTACATATTTGCATGATGAGAACAACAGAAAAAGCCAAGGCGAAGAAATCTGAGAGTTTGCTCATCATCATAATCCATTAAAAAAACTGCAGCAGAATTGATACTGAAGAGTTCAGTTGCGCTTCCATAAGAAAATTGTGATGGCCTGTTAATGTTGCTTGACATGTCAGTTTGGATTGATGATGATGGGGGCACCGAAGTCCTTAGGGTTTAAGTATGAACGATGGATCCTCTGCAAAGCAAGCAAAGTAAGATCATAGTAGGTACAATATCTATATAAAGTACAACTATCGAATCACATTATTTCACTTTTTTGAGAAATACAAGACATTATAAGTAGACATCTAAGTCATATAAGTAAAGAGATCTATTCGTTAATAAAGAAAAGAGGGTTGGGGAGGAGGGGGGACAATGATTGAACTGGTGATGAAATAGAATTTGGGGCACAAAACTGCTAAATATGAACTAAAACTCAATCAACTAACATGTTGTTTTGACTTTTGAGGAATAATGTTCAGATGAGTTGTCATTTGGTGTGTTGTTGAAGCCAAACCATTGGTGATAATGTCATTCAAAACCATTAAGTCGGTCACGTGCAACACACGTGATTAAACAGAATTAAAGCACTTCAAGACAACGCGATGTTGCTGTCGTTTTGGAGTCACTTGCGCATACACCAGCATGCAACTCAGGTTTGTTTGGCGGTTATGGTTCTTAGGTTTTTGGCGAGAGCCAGCTGTGTCAAAAAGGTGACCATCTAGATGGCAGCCATCTAGATGGTCAATTGTTCAAAGCAGAAGAATGAAGAATTCAATCGTTCAAAGAGAAACGAAAGAAGAAAGAAGCACGGCACGTCTTTGAAAAAATAATAATAATATATACATGAATAGTGCCAAGATGTTAGCTATAAATAGAGGGGTTCATTCCCTCATTAAGCATCCAATTCAATTCAATTCCATTTGAGAGGATTTGAGAGTTAGAGAGTTATAAGCTCTTGTTCTAGTGTTTTGAGAGTTTGGGTGTATTAAGGTTTTGAGAAGTGAGCTAAAATACCACAATATTTGTAACTCCTTTTCACTAGTAAAATATTTCCTTCTGTTTTCAATATTTCCTTCTGTCTTCGCCCGTGGACGTAGGCTAAAAGCCGAACCACGTAATTTCTGGTGTCCTCTATTTTTTGTGCTTGTTCTTTATTTTCTTACAATTTTACTTTAGCTGCGTGTCTGCTTCACCACCAATTTCCTAACAAGCTGGTGGCTAACCAAGCCAGAAACCAACCTTATAAGGCTAGTTCTGGTGCATTATTAAAGCATCTTATCACTGGAAAGAGCGAGAAAATTTATTGCTTATATTCTGTGTGTTCATATTAAGTTCTCTGTAACTCTTCAACTTGATATAGTGAAGCTTAAGGTTTGTTTCCTCAGTGGATGTAGGCACCATAATCAAGTGCTGAACCACTTAATTTTTCTGTATTTGTCTCTGTTTCTCAATGTTCTTGTCTTCTTGATCATTATTACTGGAATTAGTTCTTGTGTCTTGGAATAGAATTAGGTCTTGGGGTGGGTTGAGTCTAACTTACAGAAGGTTCAACTGTCAACATAAACAATAATTCGACTAATAATAAAGGAAGAGAATTCTTGATTCAATTATCCACCTTAATCTAAACAATTAAAAAAAGAAAAAAGAAAAAAAGAAAAAAAGAAAAAGGATTATTCAAATTCTATTGAATCGAGTTGCTTATTTCAAAATAAATTTAGAAAATGTATACAATTAAAAATAAATTAGAACGAAATTGCAGGGAAATTAAATTTCCCTTTTTAGGTTATTTGATAGAAAGAGAAAAAGAAGGCAATACCTGATGGAAAGTTGAAACCACAGAAGATGACTGCTAAGTTCTGATTTTGATAAGAATCAGAATTGAGAAGAAAGGAAATAATAAATTATTATCTTGAATAAATTGAAGAAAGAGAGCTGAATGGTTGAGTACTGAGCATAGCACGGTCAAAAGTTATTGCATTTACCGCCACAATGCCATACAGGAGGGTAAATCCAGCATACTGACAGTGCCAGAAAATGAGAGATTAATTAATTTACACATATAATCTAACTCACTACTTAATTTTATGAAAGCATAAATAGTGCAAACTATTGCCTATAGATTTATTATAATTTATAACATTGGCCCTATGTTTTTGAAGTAAGTAATCTGTAGAACTGAAATTTAATTTGGGAAAATGAGTATTACCCTGTTGTTTGGAGAAATTATTATAAACCTCTCTTATATTTTAAAATACATCTAAACCTTCCCGTCAATATAACAATAACAACTTTATATATCATTTTATTATTCTATTCCTAATCATGATGTTAGTATTTTGAGAATATAAATAAAGTCAAATGATGTATATATCCTTTATGATGGAATTAATCTAATAATGAATTATAAATATCCCTAAATCAGCTTTCTTCCCACCAAAATTAAGAAAAACATCCATGTTAGGCACCTAAGCACAGTAACAATCGACATTAGCATCATTATTTTTAGAACAGCTTAAATAAAATAAACTTGAATAGAAGTTTTAAAATTTTCTTTTATCCAAATCACTATACCAACAAAATCAGACCCCATTTAGCTACATTTCACATACATTGTAACAAATAAATAAAAAAGAAATGAACAAAAGATTCAAACTTTTAATACCCATAAACTTATGTGTCAAAAATATAAAAGAATCAAATATTTTTTTAATAAAAGTGCTCGTATTTTTATACTATAAATGATTACAAAATAAAAAAATAAAAAAGAAATGAACAAAAGGTTCAAACATTTAGAAATCAATTCATATTTTACCATAGGTTACAGTTCATTATTAAATTAATTTAATCATTACAGGTATATAAGTTATTTCACTTGATTTATATTCTCAAAATATTTAAATTTCATGACTAACATCAAAACTAGGATTAGAATAGTAAAATAATATATAAATTTAACACTATTATAACTGCATAGGATTTGACCTAGTTTAGAACATAAGAAGAGTTTCACTTAGTTTCTCTAAACAATAGGGGTAGTCCTCATTTTTCCATTTTAATTTTATTTGAGACAACCTTAATTAACATATATAAAAGACAAAGAAAATTAACTATTTGAGACAAGTTTATGATCATGAATTAAATAAAATTTCTTCCACAAAAAAATGCATTCTATGTTCATACGTTTCTTTTTTTTCATTTTATTTTGAAGTATATATTCAAATAAATATGGTCTTAGAGCATCTCCAAAAACTTTTCAAATTACAGAGCATCTTCAAAAAACTTTTCAAATTACATTCTACTTCTTATTTGAAGAATCATTTCAATATTAAACACTCCAAAAGACACGTTAATTTAGATTCTTCAAATAAGATTTATTTCTCACTTTTTAATATTGTCGAGTGAGTTTCTCCCTCTTCTATTAATATTGTATTATTATTTATTGAAAAGATAAGACTGCAATAATTATTATTTATGTTTCGTTTCAAAAATAAAATAGCAATTTAATTTAATAATGGAATGATTTAATTAAAATAATGTTAACTTATTCTTCTTTGATGAGTCTTTTGGAGGAGATTGTATTTTTCCATATACTTATTTACCATATCAGTAAGCAAATTGACATTTAAAGAGTAAAATTTTAAAAGTCTTTTGGAGATGCTCTTCTAAGAATTTTTCCCCAAAAAATAATAATTATTCTCTAGGTGTCACGGGATATCCACTAGTCATAAATCATAAATCATTATCGTTTTTGAACATTTTATCGGTACAATAAAAGTAAAAAAATCTAAATTTCTTTATTGATAAGATTCTTTCTTTAATATGTCCTTAAAGGATTTATATTACGGGATTATTCCAGGTTCAGGATTGCACATAGCCAACTCATTACGAAAGCACACTGCCATATCTGTTCAATTTTTACTTTAAAATATTTGTTCAAAATTAGCCGTTTCGGAATTTTTCTAAAGAGGAAAACAAAGGCTACTGTGAATGCAGCCAACTCATTGTCTTTGATTATTTATTGAAATTCTTAGCCAGCTAAAGCCCTAAAGTTAAAGGGCATATTTTCACGTTGGCTGAGAATTGATCTTGGGGTCAATTATCCAAACATGAGGAAATTCTAAACTCTGAATATAGCATTTAAATTAATTTTTAAGTATCAATTAGTTTCATGAACTTTTATAATCAATTTATAAGAATGTATGAGAGAAAGTGTCACTCTTCGAACTAATTTTTTAGCTAGATTGAGCAAAGCCTAAGATCACCTAACATGTTCAATCTTGATTTGTTGAGTTGTTGTGAACGCGTGATATTATCCGAAATAAGGATTGCATTCATAATTAATAATTTAATAAACTTATTGATTTATTATTATGTGCCTAATTAATTAATATTATTCTCTTGGTCTCAAAGTTGTTATTTGTTTATTCGACAATAATAATAACTACTCCCATCACCATCCGTAAAAGCGATTGGCTATCTTTTGCAATCTAAAACCAAAGCTTAATTAAATAGTTAATGGAAAACATAGGACCACAAGACTCATAATATTATTTTCTATGCATCGGCGCGTTTAGATAACAAAAGATAAGAAGAAATAAAATTTAAACTATCAGATTGGACGCAATCGAAATAGGCGCTAATTCAAGAGATTGAGCCCAAGTTTGATTGATACAAAATTTGTGATACTGATTAAGACGAGCAGTGCGAGTCAGGTCACGGGATATTATTAGTTGAATCACTAGTTCCAAAAATTGACGTTGTTAGACAAGGGCCTAACATAAGTACATATTAAGACAGGTATTTACATGTATTTAAAGGCTAAACCTGCTTTGATATCATGGCTTCACTAATCGAAAGCTTAAATTTGAAGAAGATAACAGTATCTGCATGTAGTTTGATCCAAAAGTTTAAATTTAAATTTAAAGGTCTGAATGATATAATATTTCGTAATTATTATTGAGTCTAACTATCCCTTCCCCATCTGTGAGCGTGTTTAAACTTTAAATGACCTCCTATTTTCAATATAAGAGATTTTAATAATAATATCTAATTAAGCTTGAACAAAAAAATTTCGGACACCATCTAGTTGAAATGATAAAATCTCGTGTATTGAAAAAAAAAGAGATCTGGGTTTAAATCACCTCACATAGATGACAAAGAAATTAGGTGCTAATAAGGTTTGTAATCAAAAGAAAGCTTGATAAAAAATTCGTGCGTGCTACGTGCAGAAGCGAAAACAAGTATACAACTTATTTCTGTTCAAATAATAAGTTTATGCATACAAAGTGATGAGTATCTGCAGCTCATTCCTTGAAAAATTCTATACGTAATCGTTCTTGTTTAAATCATGAAGAAAATTATTGGAGATCAAGTAAAGTTGAGTAAAAAATAATTCACTTGTCAAGAGTCGTAATTATTACAAGAAGAGTACAGATTACAAACAGAAGAATCCAAACAAGTGATTCCACTTTAAGTAAAACGAACAATAACTCGGAAGCTAAAACATTGAAAGACGAGATTTAAGAAGATGATGAAAACGTTAAAGGAAAACTCAAACCTTAAATGACAAAGGACACTCGAATCAAAATGTACATAACTAAGCTTCACACAAAAGAGACAAATCAAAAGCATGAAATATTTCACAAGAGACATATACAAACTTCGTCATCACCAACATCAAGTTCCTTCGGCCTTGCATGTACATGCATAATTAAGCAGCTATATTACCGGATTCATAGCCTGGAATATTCCCAGGATGAACTTTAATGCTTCTCCTTCCAAACGCAGCTTTATTATTTCTCTCGTCATTGTTAATAACTTCGCCTCTCCTCACTCTTTGTTCTTCCATTCTTTTCAGCTTCTCCTTTTGTTGCTTTCTCCTCACATAAACTTCAGCACAACTGGCTCCAATGGAAGACATTTTTTTGTTTCTTGTCGAAACACTAAAATAGAAAAACTCCTATTGAAAGAAAAGCACTGTTTGTTAAAGTGCTTCGGGTGCAAGCTTGAAGGGGCCTTGGGAGGAGGGAAATTTATAGGAATTGAAAGATGAGAAAATTATGAAAATCCCCCTATTTTTTTCAGAATTGTTTTTTACCCTCACGTTTCAAAATCCATTAAAACTCCCATGCCATTAAAAAAGTGACTTACTTCTATGTTGTGTTTGTTTGTTTTTTCATTTTACCCTTAAAACAGTTAACGACACAAACAAGAAGTGAGAGTTAGCCATTTGTTTAACGGCAAGGTTTTTTTGATGAATTTTTAAACATGAGGGAGGAATTCATAAATTTATTGTAACAACATGGGAATATTCTTTTGTTTCGATCATTTTCACTTGAAAGCTTTTTGGTGATGTAGCCATCACTAATTGTTGTGTCTAACGGCTGAGTAATATTAGTATTATCTTAATCATCCAAAAACGTTTAATAGTAAGAAAAATGACTAATTAAACTAGTGGCGGGGCTGCGGGGATGGCATATCATATACTATTTTTGGCAACAATGAAAGTATATGAATGGATGTATCACATTACATATTATTTTCATCACATGGCTGCAAACTGTGGTTTTGCTTTTAGAGTGGTGTGGATGCGTCTTGTGGCATGGCCATTAGAAGCAAAAAGTGATTAAAAATTAATAAATTAGGCTCCTGAGAGTGGGTGTAGTGAATATACTCATTTTAAACTTAAAAAATTAGTAATTAAGTTGAATATTATCTTAAAGGCTCTAAGTTTTTCTCAAACCTAAAATCTAGGTAAACCACTAAAGCAAAAAAGTATGTGTGTATAAATGCAGGCACCCTCGTTTTTTTAAATGTGAATACACTGTTAAGCCATCTGGTTTAATAGCATTAAAATCTCACTCTATTAAACTCAATGACTTAAAATATGTCTGCATTAAAAAAAAAAAGACGCATGTACTAGAGAATGATTATAAATATATATTAAGGGAAACATGGAAATTTAATACGCAATTGCTCCCTGATATGAAAGAGTAATGCTATCCTTTCCATTAATCTATTGGACATTCGGATGATTGAATAAACAATTTTATACGTTATATAGAATTCACTAACAATTACGAAATTACTTGTGATGTACTACTAGAGATGGAATTACTTATTTTCAAGGGTGGCTATTACCTTCCTTTTATTAAAGTCGATTAAGTAAGTGTTTGCTACTTATTACTTCGCTTATTAAATATATTTCTACTATGTGCTTCTAAAGAAGTGTTTTTGCTATATGCTTTTAAATTTGGTCAAGTTATGTTTGATTTCGTCAATTTCTGTAGAAGGGGATCGGCTTCATGGCACTATTGCACTTGGCAGTTAGAAAACTTCTACTTTATATGCCACTAATCTAAGTTTTAAATGCAACCATAAACACCATTAATTAATTTTTCTGAATTTATTCATGGCTCGTGGTGGTAGAGAGATTCCTATTGCCTTTAAGGGGAAATTGACCCTTCATCCAGAAGGCTAAATTGGTGAAGTCCCTACCAACTTTTATGTTGCCCTTACTATAATCATATAACATCATTTTATTATGCTTTTTTTAAACATAAGTTTGAAGATATGGAGAGTGAAATGTCGACACATGCAGCGTTCTTAAATTTATATATTTTTGTAATATATATATATGACTCTTTAAAAGAAGTAGAGGTTGAAATTCTCTGCACGAAGATTTTATCAGAGAATTATTTTTTTTAAAAGATAAAAGATAAGTTAATTAAATTATGATATCTGTTTATTTTTTATTCTCTAATTAAAAAGTAAAAGTCGATTTTTTTTTCCATATACCCTTCGATCACTATGACACTATTTTCAGTTTAGCGTCAGGAACTTGACAAGTTTTTTTTCTTGCTCTTAATGAATGTATATTGTTTTGCCATGGTGTAAGGAATAATCAGACTTGTCCTGTTGTCCAAATCAGATAGGCAAAATATCAATATATATATATGAAAAGATGGATTGAATATAACTCATCTAAATCAATCAATTTCTTTCTTATAGCATGACCCGGAACTTGAATTGATTGGTGAGAGGCCAGTAGCAATCTTAAATATCAGTTCCAACTGGTTGAGACAAAAGTTTGAAAGTGACAAATAAATCGTAGGATTTCTTTTTTTTTTTTCCAAGAAATTAAATGTGTGGTTGGAATCGAGCGTAGGACGATGTCTCCTCCATTCTTTAATATGTATAATAACGTTACTATTATAGCATTTAATTTAAGAAGGCTTGTTAATTTCAATTAATTATTACTACTTTGGCAACTTGCAATTGTCTGTAATTTATTCTAAATAAAACCTTGCATGCGAGTATGCGATGTCTCAAGATAGACTTAATCATTAACTATAGTGCTTAATTAGAGGAAGAGTTTCTAGTGGTAGTGGAGAGCTTTAGCAAAAGCAACTTAAGCAACTCAAGTGCTGTCAATGGAATGTATATCCAAAGTAGAGAGGTCTGCATAATATTGGACCTCCAAGTCACTAACAATATTTAAATTTCCATACCATTAACAAATGAATGGGCTAAGAATGACAATGAAAGATCAATCTATTTATTATAAGGGTTTGTTGAATATTAAAACAGAAGCTGATTTTCAAAATCTAGCCATTAGGCCAATTACAAGAGAGCTCAAAGCTCTTAATTTATTCCTTCCTCTACACATCCTAGCTACCTAATAAAAAGATGACGGCAACTTGAGCTTGAGTTTTTAATTTTATCTTTGAATATGGTGACGAGACTTGTAAACTTTTACATGATGTGGCTGAGAGAATATTCATTACCAGTCCCATAGTGCTAGTAGCAATTGCTGTTCGATTGTCATTTGTCGCAGTAGATCATTTCTTTATCTTTGTGCTAGGAGCATGAACGTGGCCTAATAGATTGTCATTGGGCTATATGTTCAGTTAACTCAATGGTCCGAGATTACGACTTAGACTCAATCCAGAAACTCGACACGGCGTCGCCCCCTCTTTTTTTTTTTTTTTTTTTTTACCCTTTTCATTTCAGTTTGAATTATCCAAGAAAGCTTCCTGTGCCTCTCTATTCTCCCACCAGCTTCCTAAAACAAATTTCTGCATAAATAATTTATTTATTTATTTTTTCATCAAATCTCCAATAAGTATTGCTTTCTGCAGTAATAATATAGATTCACAACATTCAAGATTATTTGAGTTTTCTATCATCGGTGCATAATCGAAATAGTAAAACAAGTATTTCACCATAACTGAAAGCCTATTTACCTAACTCATTTGTATCATTCAATTGGTACGACAAATAACTTCTTAAGAAAAGTAATGTATATAACATATCTTGAAGCACAAATTAAATTTTCGTAGTTTTCTTTATTGAATAAGACTTTCGGCATCTCTCTTATTTCTCCACAAATTTTCTCTAGCGTCCAACGGTTTTGAAAGTTCGAGTAATTTAGGGATAAAGCTAAATTTCACGCAGATTATTTAATGGGGATAAAACTTACGGGTTTCGGCCCATTGTTTCAAGGTAGGAAAGGCCGGGCCTTTAAGTCAACCTTAAATTGGGCTTTCTGATGGCGAGGAGAAATCCAACCCAAACACTTTGAATGCAGAATGCAAGAAACTGAAGTGATGAAAAACGAAAATGTTTGTGTCAATGTTGGAGACCTTAAAACGTGATCATAGAAATTTGATTACGGCTATATACTACTTAGCGTAACTGATAGTGTCGCCAATAGTTTATTTATTGATTAGTTGATCGGCATCTCCTCTCCTCTTAACTCCTCTCCTCTTAACTTTAAGGTAGCAAGTTGCCGTCCTTTAATTTTTTTTTTCAATTTTTGCAGTATAATTAAAAAAAAAATTAAGACAAATAATCTCTCTTTAATTTTCTTTCGGATTAGCTAATAGTTTTTCGATTTTTTAATTTTAGTTTTATAACTAACTATCTACATATTTTAATACAATGAAAAAAAATTAAAATTTCAAATAAAATGTATTACATATAACATATGATTTACATTATTGGACTAAATATAAAATGAGCCTACTGAGAGATTAAAATCATTTTCTTAGATTTAGGCCAAATTGTGTATGCACATGTGTGTATAAAGTTAAAGTTTTATCTTGATTTTATTCAAATATACAAACAACTTATGTTCGTGATTAAAGAAAACAAACATGTAAAAATATATAAATAATTAAATAACTTATTATTCTATGTAATTAATAAAAAATAAATAATTTCTTACGTTTATTAAAATCATATGAGATTCAACTTAGCAGATGACGCGTAGTTTGTTGAGTAAAACAGATAAATGTCATATGATCTATGGGTTAATAAATAAAATGACATATATTTTGATTTATTTTTCTGGAGATGCTTAGGAAAAGGGACAGGAGAAACGTAGGTCTGGACACGTGTTGTTAGTTGGGATTGTAGAATTTTCGAATTTTTCACCTATGAAATCTTGGCGGTGTTCGTGGTTCATTAACTTGTTCCACCTTGTTCTCTTTAGCTTCTTTTAATACACTTTTATGGATCTTCAAGTTGTTTGCCACTTCTAAGTAGGGTTGGTAATGGAAGGAGATGAAAAGAGAATTATTAATTTCAATTCTATTCTGTATATGTTAATGGGATAAAAAAAAGTTTTATTGTTGTTCCTTTATTTTTTTAGGATAAATTTTTTTTAATCTAATTTCGTTAAATATCTTGTCCAGCTTATTATCCTAAATAGTTTCAAATATATAAATAAATAAATTTTGACTTTTTTTTCTTTTAGGGATCATCATAATTTAATATAGTAAAATTTTTGAATAAATACAAAGTAGAATAATCAAATAATATTTTTTTACTACATGCATGTTCAAATATATATAATTTTATGCTAACATTTTTAATTTGTTTGTTTGATTCCATTGCATATTAATATTAAGATTTACACTTCAAAAACTATAAATTTGGGCAGAAACTAACTTAGACTATGTTAAAATATCTAATAATTCAATAATATAATAATAAAATAAACCAACAGTTAGAGTTGGCAATGAGATAGGATGGGACGAGATATGCCAATCTCAATTCTATCTCGTTTATGCAAATAGAATAAAAATTATCTCATTCTCGTCCCTTTACTTTTTGTTGATAAAAATATGTTCCAATTCCGTTCTAAACGAGATGGGATCTCATAGGATTCTATCCTAACAGGAAAAATTGTCATCCCTACTTCTAAGTGTAATTGCCTTCACTTGTTCATTTAAAACTATCATGGTGTTACTTAGGAAAGAGCTTGTATTCTGTAGGATAATAAGTTTACCGTCTAACACATTTGAACCTTAATATTTCAAAAAACTGTAACTTAATTTTGTAGAGTTAATTTAGTCTTTATTATAAACAGCGTAAAATTATTTTCTAAATTTTAAATAGCAAGAGCTTGACTATGGAACCTGATCTTGGATTTAGTGATTAATTATTTGATGAGCTTCTCCATATTGGACTTCTTTTTTTATGGCTAGAACCTTAATGAAGGCTGTACCGTAGTTTGACTGCTGCTCCATGAAAAATTCGGATAGCTTCTCTAAGCTAGATTGTAGGCATCAGAATAAGGATTATGTTGATGCTGATAAGTTGGATACCAAATGAGCTTGTTCGGTAGTAGATGGTGCAAAAGAATTTCCAACTTGACATTCATCACTTGCGTGGATGCCTCTACAAAAATCACATACATCGCTTGAAGCAAACATGACATTGGAGTTCTTATTTACTATTTGCTTTTTGAGTTCTGCAACCTTGACAAATAAAGCAGTAACAACATCAATGTGATGGATTCCTGTCGTTCTTGCTGGAGGCATTTGGACTAAAGGCCATTGAGATTGCTTCAAGATGATTAATACATGGGTCCTACATGGAATTCGCAACTTTTATATTCGTTCGATGACCATGCGCAACATGGGATAAGCATGGGATTAGACAAAACTTGTTCAATCACAAGATTTATCCTACTTACCAAACAACTTTTATATTGGCTCCTTAGAGATGGCAATAAGGTAGAGTGGGAGTAGGGAGACTTACCCCATTATCCACCTCATTAAAAATTTTACCTTAATTTTTTAATAAATTTAGTAGGGTGAAGATGAGCAATCTCCATGTGGGCTGGGGCAGACCCAGTACTTATTATTATCCTAAGTTAAATTTCAAAATTTATATTTTAAAGTCAATATAAAAATTTATAAGTAGACAAAAGTACATTAAATAAACTAAGAACTCTATCCCCATAAATATGTACTATAAACAAAGTAATTATAAAAAAAGAGTAGAAACAAAAGACAATTTAAATATCAACACACTATTTTTTAATTATGGAATCTAACATTACAACCTATAATAACTTGTAATTATATAAGGATTAAGAAATCAATTAGGAATTCTAAACTAAAATAAATTAATATATGTAATTACAATCAATTAAAAATTATAAGTAAAACTTTATTTTGAAATCAAGTACTAAATTACCAAGCTTAATAAATTAAAGAATTCAAATTTATTCATCCATTCAAATTATAAAAGTATTATTAGTTTACAATTTTAATAATAAACTAAATTCAATTCAGCAAAAAAGTACTTGGATGCAGTTGTTTCTTTATCAGGTGCTCTAACTCTTTTTAAAGAACTAGATATTGATAATCCTTCTATCAAAAGCTCCTTAAAATAATCAAATCTTATTTTTTTAACTTGTCCTCCTAGTTAACGGAACTAAAAAATAAAGTCTAAAAATTCATATAAAAAATTTATGAAAATATTGATAATTGTTACTATATGTTGTTTTTATAAGTATTTTTAATACCATTGATGATGTTATATTACATTGACATATTTTTTTTCAATTAGAAGTTTTTTAAAATAAATTAAAGCAGTAATAAAATTTTAGCTCCTTAATATTTACAATCTATTCAATAAATATATAATTTAATCATTTTATAAAATAAGTCACTAATTTCAATTGAAAAAAATAATTGAATTAGGGATATATTTGAAAATAAAATAAAAACTCTATTATTATATGAAATTGATGAAAACATAAGAGTAATTGAGTTAGGGACATATTTGAATATAAAATAAAAACTCTATTGTTATACTAAATTGATGAAATCGTAGGGGTAATGAATTAGGGACATATATGAAAAAAATAACAATTATATCATTTTACTAAATTAATAAAAACGCATGGATATAAATGATTTTTTCTGGACTGTACGGGGCTACAGCCCGATCTAGCCCATGCATAGATCTGCCTCTGCATGTGGGAAATAATTTTTCTATCCGCACCGTGTTTCTCACATATTATTTTATAATAGTTATGAATACATAATTTAGTAAATTAAAAATTAAAAATTTAAATAATATTATCACCATATTATAAAGTATTTAAATTATAAAAAAATCTCTAAAAATTTAAAATAATATCTTGAAGTGATATCATGTATAGCATTGTTTTAAATCTTTCTTTGTTAACGGCTTCATCTTCTCTTTATCTTATTCATATAGCCTATGAATATAAAGTTTATCATTCTTTTATAAATGAACCAATGTTTTAAGATAGAATAAGAACTATATGAGAGGGTTTTCTTTTAGTTATTGTTAATTTGTATTAAGTAAAAATAAAAAAGAAAATTTGTTAACCAACATTGATAATTAATAAAAAAATTATAAAATATTTTCATATAATAGGGATTATGTGAAGGTGTGGTGGGGTAAAAATTCAAATCCCACCCATTAAGAATTTGATTATTATTTTTTCTTATTCACCACCTTATTTCTTAAAAATTATTCAAAATTCACCTCATTCGAAATGAGGCCTCAAAGCCGCGTAAAAGTTTACCATCCGTATCACTCTTGAATAAAGAGACAATGGAACCAAATCAAGGAGTTATTGACATATATATATATATATATTTAATCTTTATTACTTAAAAAAGAAACTAATGTAGTCTTTATTTCCTTTAGCTATTAAGTGATGATGAGATGCTTTCCTTCCGTTCTCTTTTTGCCAGCTTGCTTTGACCAAAACATTTTTAAATCAAGAGCATCAGTTATTTATTATGTCATACTCTTTTCATATTGTTCTTTTCTTGAACCAGCATATTTTGTTGCTTCTCTTTGCCATGGATGCTTAAATTAATGCTTTTTCCTTCCATTTTCCTTTCGATGCACGAGCATATTTTTAATTCGATATTTTAAAGTAACTATTTAATCTAATTGTCGCGCTGATGTAAATAGTGTCTTTTGATTGCAATCACGAGAAGATATTGTAGGAGATCTTCAAGTCTTCGATTGCATCTAAAGGAATAAGAGGTATTTTTTAATTTTTGTGAACAAGTTTTTTTCGTCTAATCAGTTAATTCTTTGTATTATCTCCCCCGTCCTCTCATATATGAATATGAGATGTAGTGCCATTAATTTTCGAAGTTAAAAATTTTAAATAATTGCATGTAAATGGCAATGTTATACACACGTTATATAGAGCAGTGAATTGGTAGGTGCGACGGTGCTCACCTTATGATAAGCCTTAATGTCACGTGGTGTTGTTTGGTTAATTTATAATTTCAACTCTCATAAGAAGTCAAAAAGAATTGTGCCACGTGTCCAGGTTCTATATGCTGAGTACTACTACTCACCAGATCATATTGGCTTTCCAAACTTGTCTTGTCAAACCTTTGAGTGCATTCAAACGGTAACAGATTATAAATTATAATTACATTATAAGTAGCAGAGTGAGGATAGATTAGGATAGGCAGGATTGGGGGAAAATGGTCTTGAATTTGGGTGCATAATAAGTTCTTGACGAGAGGCACAACACTCAGTTCCATGCTGCAATTTCCAAAGAAATTTGTTCAGATTCCATAGTTTAGATCCTCAAAAGGCCATTTGAAATCTTGTTTATCTCTCGCTCTCGCTTGTAAGTGACCTTAATATGATTGCATCTACATGAATAATTTGGTTAATAATAAATTTTCAAGACTATATTTCCCTTTTTAGCATTCTTTTATTTTACTATCTCTTGGCTTGCTTTCTAGTTAATCGTTGCCGAGCAAATGAATCTGTAGAGTAGTTTCCCTGTTGTGCTTTAATTCTTCCCCTGATTCTGGCTGATTCTCTGTTCCAATTTTAGTAGCGAGAGACGGAGACATGGACGTGCATCTCGGATTATTTTCAGAGAGGCTGAAAAGGCTATTGGCAGGTGAACAAAGAATGTTGCCTTTACCGAATGCTGCAATGGAACAAGTTCAGAAGCTTCAAACTCTGATTGAATCCATTTATTCTTCTTCTCAAAGGGATTATAAAGTCGAAATGGTTCTGATTGTATTTAAACTTGATAGACATTACTATATCAAAACTTCAGGGCATTTTGAAAGAAATCAATTACTTGGTCCATGAATCTTAGAAAGCCGTTGACACGTTCATTATGAGCAGCATGCAACAAAATGGTGAAAGAAGTTACAAGGAGCGCCGTGTGATGCTCTTAGAGGACTTGAAAGTAAATTCGTTGATATTAAACAACAGATGCAACAAGTTTAAGTGACGAAGCCGAGATTTTGATCAAGTTGAGATGCATTTAAAATCAAACATGACTCGAATGCGCGACTATGTGTGTAGTAAATTCTTATTTGGAAAACTATGTTGTGGGTCCCACAAATTCCAAATGAGATAGAGTGCGTCTGCATGCATATAATTAAGACTCTATTTAAAGTATAATATACTTCTAAAAATTTAGATAGCAATATAAAACTTTACAACTATAATATTAATTGATAATAAATTTATTTATTATGATTGTTCTCGTTGAAAACTCCTCAATGGAATTTTATGAGTTAAAAATAATTTATGATATTTTAATGCTCTTGAAACTAAAACAATAAAATCGATGGAAATACCCCCTGCGAGATGATGTAATGCAACTTAAGAAAGCAACTACATAATTTCTTACTAGAATCAAGTCTTAAGAGTAAATTAGGAGTATTCATAAATTGCATTTTTCGGATTATAAATTTTTAATCCAATTTAATCTACGGATTGATAAAATTCAATTTATATATACATCTGCGGATTGGATGCAGATTTGATTCAATTCATATCTAATCCACCATTTTGCGGATTGGTTTGTGAACTAAATTTTTTTAATAATTTCCTATCCATGAACTAATTAAATATAAAAATTAAAACAAAAATAATTTTACTACCGATTAAATTCAAAATTAGTTGCAGCCACCAACCATCCAATGCATTGACTTGGATATTGGAACCATAGCGGCAAAAAAGAAAAGACGGAGAGAGAGAATGAGATTTGAACAAAACAATTCTTGAAAACAAAAAAGAGAAACGAATTAGTGATGCAAAAGGTATAACAACATGTGGTAAAATATAAAATTCAAAGCTTGAAATAATTCCGATCCTAAAATATTTCATGTGAAAATTTGAATGATTTATGGAGACGGAAGAGGAAAATAAAAATTTTAATTGGATATAATTTGAATTAGAATTCTAAAGCAGATTTTAGAGTTTAGGTATCTTCACTAATAAGATTCCATATGTCAACTTGTCAATGGGTGGGGAGTACCGCACGCCAAGTGGGTTCCAATGTATGACTTTTAAGTGACACCCTCTACTAGGGCCAACTAAAATTCAATATTAAAAAATTATGAACATAGGAAACGTACTACAATACCAAATAATAAAGAATGAGCATGATAGTACGATCTGTTCTGTATTGACTCATAGATAATGAAATGAACCAAACAGCCTTTCAGAAAGTAGGGTCTAAAAGTCAATACATATCATTTTCGCGGCTTTAAAGAAATTGAGAGGCATATAAAAATCAACAAAGATCTCTAATTTTTGTGGCTTGAACTCACGGTAATGTTTTGTGGCTTGAACTAACGGTGATGTTTTGTGGCTTGAACTCAAGAACATCACGTGAGCAGACTTGCTTGATAAGTCTTTTTCCGTCAAGGTATCATATTGACATCATATGTACTGGTTGGGAAATATAGAGGAAATGAACCAATTTATTTGAAAAAGATTGGGCGGCTCTGTTTGCCCCACCCATACGGTGATTTGGTAGCAATTTCAGCAATTATGGGACCATACATTGATCAGTTTTTCTTTCTTTTCTTTTCTTTTGTTTACTTCCTCAATCACAAATTTTAACTTTCCAGAAGGGGCAGAATTGAGGTAATCGATATTTTTGCATCATGATACATTTTCTTGATATAAAAACAAATGCTATAAATAATTTATAGAGTCGCATGCTAATAGAATTTACCCATAATTTCGATTTATTGATTTATTCTTTTCATGTTTCATGGAATTCACATCATGAAAACAAAGGCTTGGTTTGCATCAGCAATTATTTGTTCTACTTCGAACTTTTGTATTTCGACAGCTATTTTATTTCGATACTGGGTACATATTTTATATTAGGAATTAGGCCGGGTATAGCTCAGCAGGCAAACGAGGCATTGCACGTGCATGCAAGGGTTTAGCCATAAACAGATCAGATTTCGACTCTGCTAAATCAATTTTCTCCTCATTCGATGGCACGCTCCAATCAAATCCATGAAGAAGTCTTGCCAATAACATTACAGTCATCTCAGACCCAAGTGCCACGCCCATGCAACCACGTCTTCCTCTACTAAATGAAATGAATCTTAAATCTGGTTCGGTGAGCTCAACTTGACGATGATGATGGGCTAAATTAATATGGCGTTCTGGTTTGAATTTTAAAGGATCTTCCCAAACTTCGGGGTTCCGACCGAGCCCCTGTCGGCTTAGCAAAACATGACTGCCTTTTGGAATGAAGTACCCAGCAATTGTGGCGTCACATGTTGAGACATGAGGTACGTTAAATGGTACAACGGGATGAATGCGAAAAGCTTCCCTTAAACAAGCCTTGACATAGTTGAGATGGGGCATGTCTGATTCTTGAACAAGTCTACCTTTTCCAACAACCCTGTCTATTTCGTCTGTTGCCTTTTTGAGGATATCAGGCTGATTGATCATCTCTGCTATTGCCCATTCCACTGCATTTGAAGGATTGTCCACTGTTGCAACCATCAATTCCTTGAATAAACATATAATATTGTGAGAAAGGACTGGTCTAGTACTCAGTAATCTCTATTTTTGTAAAGCGAGCACATCAACATTTTGTAAAATATATACACAGGTTAACTTTATGGATATATGAGTTTAGGAGGTTATTTTTATAAATTTGACAGGGGTTACATTAATAGATTTAGTAGAGTTAATTAGTAACTCAAGTAATTTTCCACCTCTGATCCCTTTGATTTCAAAACCTCATAAGAAAACTCATCCTAGCCATAAAATAATCATTTTTTTAAGTTAAAGTTTTGATGTGTAGCTCAATATTATGATAACTGTAAAGAATAATTGGTAAAACTCAGAAACTATAGAGATATTATGAAAACTGTAAGGAATAATTGGTAAAACACGAAAACTATTAAGGAAAATTAACAGCAATCTCCTTTGCATCTCTTTACCGTGCATTGAGCTTTGATCTCGGGGACTGATAACCATGGCTTCCCATTTTCATCCTTCGCTGAAATGAAGGCGTCAAGCAGGTCCTCAGCCTCCTTCTTCTTCCCACATCTCCATTGTCGAACCCTCTCATCTATAATCGGATCGTGATACTTGGAGATCGTTCTCATAGCATCACTGACAATCCTTTCATGGCCTTCTAAATCTAACACTCTCATCCAAGGAATGTAATCTGATAGAGTGAAAGAGTAGATGTGGTTAAGTAAAATAAAGAGTGATTCAACGTGCTCTTCTTCTTGAAATCCTGGTCCTCCACTAGCTTTTCCTTCACCAAAATACCTCCTGCTAAACATGATTTTCCTAATCACGTTTCCACAATAACGACGAGCTACAAGTCTTACATTTATGACAGAATCAACGTTATTGCGAATGCATTGATTATAAACGAAGCTAACAAGATCGTCAGCTTCTTCTCTTCTCTTAACGAGTAAAGAGTCAAGTCGTACTGAATGTAACACATGAGAAGCCACCACCTTTCTCATTTTCTTCCATTGCTGTCCCCACGGCACAAGTGCTATTGACAAGAATCCACCGCTGAGGTACTCTGTCCCCATTGTAAGGGGCCTTGATGCAAAAACTGAGTCATGAACTTTTAAAAATTCTAGGGCAATTTCTGGTGAAGTCACTGGGATAACATGAACATTTCCTAGACGGATGCAACAAATGTTCGTGTTCAGTTCTCTCATGAGACCATGAATCCACTTGGAAGTTGGCTTGTTTCTCCACATTTCTGGAAGGCTTCCGACAATTGGCCACGGAGCTGGGCCTGGAGGGAGAGGTTTCCGCTTGTTTCTTTCCTGAAATTATTTGAAGAAAATGTTAACACTGTATGTGTTGAAAAGCACACGGGGGATTACTGTTACGTAATTTGAATGTATGGAACTAGTACATGCATAATGCTTAGTGCAAAATATTAGTGTTGCTTCAAACCCCGTCCGAATAAAGAAATAAATGATGAAGGAAACAAAAAAAAAAAAAAAAGGCAAAATTTTATATGACATGCATATCAATATATTATATTTTGAAAGAGCTTCATCTTATGGGAGTTTGATTATCTCTTTGAATAGTTGATTCTTAACAAATGAAAACATATCCTTTGCAAATCTGCGGATAAGTTGAGGATACAGAAAGCTTGCCCTTGCAACAGTGCCGAATGATCCGGGTGCAAATTTGTTGCCTAGCAACACTTTGTTAAGTCTGAAGAAACCAGCAATAAGAGCAATCAGTGTCGGCAAAACAATGGTTATAAATGATAATTTAGATTCATCAGTCGGAATATTTTCAAGATTAAAAAGGAAATCCATGGAGATAATTTGATTCAAAAGTATGAACAGCAAACTAATGTCTATCGAAGTAAGCAAAAAGCAATTGTTGATGGAATGAAGAGGAGGCTGCATGCATATTTATACAGAGAGATGATCGTCAAGTTAAATTAACAGTTGCTTTCAATCAAATTAGGTAGTTTGCACATGTATCACAAAAACCATTCAACACACTGGATATATACTAGGACCACAAGTTCTAATCATAATTATAGCTAATGAAACTTTAATCGGTTTTTTCAAACTTTAATCATAATTAGTTTGTCTCTATTAGCTAATGAAAAATAGACAAAACCCTCTATCAAAGAAATAAGAACCCTTCATGTTTTAAACCCCTCCAAACTTGGTTAGATTAGTTAAGTATTAATTTAATGTTGGATCCTTAATCCAACATTGAGTTTATATATGAATAATTGCAGAGTACTGAAATTTAACCCCCTCGAATCCTCTCACTACCCTCATTATTCAATTAGTACCACTTATTTTCAAATTTACCCTTATTAAAATATAAACATATTTTTTTTCTTCTTTTCACTCTCATCTCCTTTGCACTCACTCTCTCACTCAGGCACCACCATTTACGATTATTTTTAAAGAAAATGATATACTTCCCCATGATCTATAGAGCATCACTAAGCCACCCTACTTCACACTAGGGCAAAGAATTGCCACGCCTCGCGATGCATGATGCAGGGCAGAGCCGTTGTGCTGCACTGCTTCGTGCCATGTGACCAAGAAAGCCACTTCTTACACGCCATAAAGCAATCTCATTTTGAAATTTTGGCTAGGATTTCATTTCACTGTTTCTTTTGTACTAATCTTTTTTTAACAATTAATAAATGTTAATTTGTATAAACTATTGTGAAGTAATTGTTGATCTCTTTTGCTACTTAAGAAGGATTTTAATATTTCTTTAAAGAATTTTGCATGATTGAAACTTGAAATGAAGCTAGAATCTTTAATTTGGTTTCTTCTGAAAAAGAATGGTTTGGTTCTAGTTTGAAATATGTCAAGATACATTGTGACAGGAATTTTATAGTTTTGCTGTGTGGGTTTTGAATTTAATTTAGAGAAAGAATGTGAAATTAAAAAAAAAAAGTTTTCTTGGAAGTAAGGGTATTTTTAGAAAGATACTATATTAATTTAAAAGTGTGGGTTAGTGAGATAAAATGAGGGGATGAAATATCATTACTCATAATTTTATATTATTGACTATCTTATAAGATTAAGGTTAATTAAAAGTGATTTATTAAAGTTTTCAATAATTTGGGTTTTATTATATTTGATAGGGTGTGATCCTTTAATGTGTAGAGGTTTAAAAGTAATTTCTATTTTTATGACGAACTGAAATAAGAATACATGATAATAATTAAAAAGTTATTTATATAAGTACTTATGCTCCCCAAATCACATATAATATTCTAGTGTTTTTTTACATTTCATCATTAGAGAGAGTGCAAAGAGAAAGTTAAATGATTATTTTGGAAAACATATTAATTTAGAAGATAAACAACATGGCTCTAGAGAGTAGTTAAGCATTTTGAATTCAGGTATATTTCCGTATATTTATTTTTTAATTATTGATAATACGACATGAGTGTTCCTGAAATTATAACTGATGGTTTTATCAAGGTTAATTATTTTATAGCATTTAATTGATCATTTTATTATTATGGCCTTAGTGGCCTTAAAGCTTAATTATATACCATTAATGAGCAGCAACTTCCTCCTCATCCAAGCATTTATTGTTTCCTAAAATGTATAACTTTCAATTTAATTAAGTTTATGATGATATGAACGAATTTCACTATAAGACCCATATATAAAAATTTTCAACAGGCATGGCGCTCAAATGAATTTGAATTTTATGGTGAAATAATTGAAGAGCTTCATTATAAGAGCCGAAGAGGAAATTTTTAATATGAATAGTGCTCAAATTAAGTTGGTACATATTCTATATAGTCATAGGGGTTTAATTAATAATGTTGTATTATTAATTAAATAAATTCGACAATTAATGGTACATAAGTGATTTTATTTTGATTCATCTTCCGAAAACATTTTATTATGAATGTTGTCTAGGAGAATACTTCGATTGACTTATTTATTTTTACGAAATTTGAATTGAATATTTTTCAGAGAAATTTTTTTATAAGACAGTTTCACTACCTTAGCATATTAAATCAGCGAGATGGTCCACTAAAATTCTATCAAGTAACAGAGTTGTAAATCCTAAAATCAGTACTTTTAATAATAATTCCAGTGAGTCTTTAAATGAAACTCAATGTTAATACTACTTGAAAACCGATTACTGTTGTCTCATAGTAGAACAACTCTGGACTGCGCAAGTTTTTGTCTTCCTTTGATTGAAGTTTGACCAGAACCTCTGGGAAAGGGACACGGCGGCTTTGTTATGTCACGAAAGGCCATGGTTTCAGGTTTCACGTGTCCTATAATGTTTTGCTGTCGAACCCTAGGTTAAAATTCGGTCACTATTGGTTGTTTTGCGAACGTCCTTTTTTGGTTTAGCAAAAATGATAAAATGAAACACGTTTTTAATTTTTTTAATACTTTTTGCATTTGGATAAAAATGCGTTGTATGATTGTATCCACTTCCTAATTTTTGTGGCTAACAATAATAATAATAAAAAATAAATAAATCAATAAATCTCTGTCTTGATTTCATTGTTCCCCGGCCCCAGTTATGTTGGCCACATATATTTTCCTCATTTAAAACTTCACCAAATTGGAAACAAGGTGGTGGCCCCGTTTCGACTTGGGACCAGATGTACATCCTTGGCGAGTCGGTATTATGAGCATCGGCGGACTCGGAAAAAATAATATACTGGGGACTAATTTACACATTGACAAAATATAAAAATTAAAATCTTATGAATTCATAAGTTTATGAAATTTATTTTACTGAATTTGTAGAGGTTAAATTAAATAATAGTCAAATGAACTAAATGGGTTATTGTGATTTTTTATTTTTTTAATTAAAGTGTTGATTTTTTATTATTTTTAAAATTAAAGTTTAAATTTTATAAATTCATGAGGATTATTTTATAGAATAAATGGGATATTTAATAAATTTAGTGAGACTAGTTTGAAACTCAAATAACTTTCTCTTTAGTCACCACAAGAAAATAGAGTATTGACTACAAATTCTATAGCAACAAAACTTACTTTATTGCTAAAATTCATATCTTGCAACAAAAATTAGTCTTTATCGCTATAGCTAAATAGATTTTGTTCTTCTTAATGATGTGGAATAGGCAAGAAAATTAGAATATATGGCAACAAAATATTTTCTTGGCCTACACTATGTTTGGCAACAAAAGTGTTCTTGTTGCCTAACAAGCTTAATGAAGGCAAAATATGTTTGGTTGCTCAAGTTTCTCCACAACAAACACTTGAATTAGTTGCAACAAATGAAATATTTCAAAAAATTGTGATTAGCAAGAAAATTTGTTTTGTGCTCTCAGAGTTTTTTGCAACGAGATTAATTTTGTTGCGCAAAGGTTAACAAAAATATTAAATTTTCCAATATTGCTAATAGCAGATTGTTGCACTAAAGTTCCATATGATGTTCAATAACTATTATGCGGCATCATTATAGCCTCACGTTTCACTATAATGGTTGCCAGACAAGAAATACTATACTAATAGCAGATTGTTGCACTATAGTTCCATATGATGTTCAATAACTATTATGTGGCATCATTATAGCCTCACGTTTCACTATAATTAGTATAGTATTTCTTGACTGGAAACCATATTCCTCTTTTGACACATCTTGATAAATTGTTAAATTATTTTAATTATGATTCCAAATTTACTTTTTAGGTAATAAGGTTTATAATAATATTTTATATAAAATTTAAAATGATGACATTAAATCTAAGAAAAACAATGGTTTACTTTCATCTAAAGAGAAATCAATTTAATCCTTTTTGAGTAATTTCATTTAAAGAGAAATGAAAATTAAATTAAAAATGATTATTGAGGGGTTAATGAGAAAATTGAAGACGTTAAATATCATTACTCATGTTTTTTTTATAGAGTTAAAATTTATTTTTGTTTTTTTTTAAATATTTCCAATTCTAAATGCACTCAATTAAAGCACAAAAATTTAAGGCCCAATCCCAAAGCCTTCTAAAAACATTTAAAAGTTAAATATTTTTTAACTACTAAACAATATTTAAAATTTACTAAATATCTGGGCCTGGAAAAAGTGGGGCCCAACTCGACAAGTGAAGGCTGGGCTTTTTACTTGGCATAAGTCAACAATGGCCTGGCGGTCCTGTCCATTTGCCATTTCTATATTTGTTACTGTATACAAATTAACTTTTAAATCGGTATCCTCATGATGAAGCACTACAATTATAGAATCTATTTCGTGATCAGTTTCTATTGCAACACAATCTGGTTACTAATTGGTTTAACTGATAATATCCCACTAACCCTAAGACTAAAAAAGAAATTCATTTAAAATGAGAAAATTTTTCGTTTTCTCAATTAAATGGCTCATTGGCCTGCCAATTAATAAAGCAACATTAATGCCCTCCTACTAGCGTTAATACACACCCAATTTGTGCCATGAAATTTCAAAAAATCCCGATAAACTATTATCTCCTTTGATTGGGACTAAAGTATCTGTACAGAGGCAAACAAGAAAAATAACTCCAATCCAGACCAAAATCCTTCATTTCTTCCATGCTAGGATCCTATAATATGATCTTATTAGAGGATTTGGATGCAGAACTGAGCTGACTTATATTCAACTTTTCATAATTTTTACTATTTGAACGTATATAATAATATACTATTTAATAATTAATTAATTTAATATTCTTATCATATATTTAAAATGAGTCTCTGTTACAAAGCAATCACTCTGCCAAAATCCAAGGGGCCCAAAATTTCATTCAAAAGGTCCAGCAGTTAGTTTCTTGATCCAATTCTTGTCATTTACAGCTAGTATAGGGACAGATTCCTCGTATAATTAACCCCAACAAAAGTTCCGATTTAGGAAGGTATGGCCCTTCTATCTCCTGGTACGTTTTATCAGCTACATCAAATGAAATGAGCGCTCTATGGCCATATATTATTAATACTTGGTAACCTCTCGAACAATTATTTTGCCACTTCTGGTTTTCACCTTTTTTCGATCAGATAAGTGCACAAAGATAGAGATTATAAAGGTAACAAAAAAGGTTGGAGATATTGATTTTGAGACTTTAGTTCTACTTTCCGACGAGCATGGCTAAAATTAAGGATGGCGTACAAAAAGGCCTTCCACTCTTGCCTGTTTGTTTGTTTCTTTTTTCTTATTTATGTATTTATGTATTTATTCATTTATGTTTTTGAATCTCGACAAGGTAAGGAAATTTATTCAAAATAAAAAAGAAAATATAAACAAGAAATTACGGAGGACAAGTGAATTAGCTAACTCCTAATGAAGTAAGATCACAATGCTAAAACAACGAACCCTAAAAGCTATAAGGCTAACTAAAATAAGAATTCATACAAAAAATCATATTAGTCTAATTAATATATAATGTTGATTAAAAGTTATTTTAATTTAGGCTGGACTGAAATAAGTTTCTAGTTTCGCCACTAGTGGTGATGCTAACTATGCTTCCTGACATTATGACTTTGTTTGGTAATGCTAATTAACTATGCCTCCCAACATTATGATTTTATTTGGTATTGTGATTGGGCAGGTATAGCTTAAAGAGTTTTGCAATGAATTGTTTAACAAATATTTGGTGTTTTGATTTGAAAATTAAGTTGATTTTATCCCATACTTATATAATAAAAAAATTATAATATCTCATGAATAATTGAAAAGATAAAAAGAGATTAAAAAAAAAAAGTGCTGCCAGAACACCCATTAAGTTTTATGCAAATATATATAGACATACAAACACTGTTTCAATGAGAATGAAGACAGCTTACATCACAGACAAACATTGTTTCAACATTCTTATACATTCTCAACTATGAGAATGAAGGCACCTTACATCGTTCTGTTCGTTCTGGTAGTTTCCTGCATTATTTCCTCTATTGGTCAAGTCTTTTATTTTCAAATGAAAAATCAAACCAACAAAGATTATGGCTCAACCTGTGGATAAAACGTGGCATTAGCAGCTGATTTTCATTCTCAATTCAATGCGCAAACAATTTTTTCTCAACAACGTCACGGCCCCGCTATTAGCCTCCTTAATCAATTTTTACGATATAATGTTACAGGCTTACCAGCTTACCATTTCAGTTTATGTTTTCTCCACTATGGAGATTCTTTCTTAAGTTGTTCGCAGTGAATTATTGACCATATATTAGAAATATAGTTTCATTTGTAATCATCAGACCATATCTTTTGAGGGGTCGGTTGCGTGCAGCAAAGGGATCTGACCATTATGAAATGAAAAAATTGAAGAATTTTTTTTTTTTTTTTATCTTTGTATGTTAAACAAAAGTTTCAAACTATGGTTATTGAACAATTTCCTTTCTTTATCTTTCAAAAACTATACAATTAAATTGAGTGCTTGTGCCATTGTGATCAATGAAAGCCAAGCATTTTCCCAAATTGTAAGACTAAATAGAAAAGATATGTGCAGCTCGCTCTGGATATCTAAGCTGTTGATTCATTGCAGTTGATCATTATTAACACTCTACGCACCATAGGAAAAATTCATTTAAATCCTCAATGTTAATTTCTGCAATTCAAAATTGAAATTCTTGTTTTCTAATCAATTCTACTGGCTAGTTGGCCTACTAATTAATTTTTCCATGAAAGCAACAATACCCTCTTGGTTCAATCTCCAAATCTGGAAACCCACCAACACTTTTAACTCTCCATTTTTCTTTTCCTTCAACAAATGAGAGTTTCCAGAACTAATCAGCCATGCAATTTCCACAGCTTCAACAAGGTTACTGAAAACAGATATTGAAGGAAAAGCCTGCTGATATATAGCACTGACATTTTCATTGTCACATTTTTCCGGTGGCCTCATGTCTTGAATATCAATATGCTTGGACCTTAGAGAACCTGTTAAGATGGCATTGCTGACCATTTTGGTTGCAGCTGAGGTGCGAAGAACTTTCAGTAATCCGGAACCCTGGTTGCCGACAGCAGATGGAGATTTTCCGGGGACTTGGCCAAATTGGGATAATGCTTTATTGGCAATTTTTTCGATATTTCTTCTTGATTTAGCCCATAAGTTGGGAACATTATCTTCCCAGGGATAACCATCTATCACAACAATTAGGCAGAGATTGTTCTTAAATATGTAAGGTATGTGAGAAACTTGAATAATAAATTTACAAACTAATCATAACATACAAAATTATATTATTACAAGCTAATCATATTTACAAAATCATTCCACAAACTGACATGTCATGATACCAAGTTAAGTGGTGTACGTTGCGAAAGGGTTAACTAGGTTTATATGGAATTAAGTAAAGAAGTCTATGGCCCTAACTCAATCCAAATGGTAGCTCAAGAGATAAGGATTTTCCAAGTCATACATACTTAAAATAAAGTTCAATACTCAATCAATGTGAGATATTTTCTCCTTTTCCTAACACCCTTATCGCGTACAAGCCAGTCTAAAAAAATGATAATAATAATATTTTCCATTATACCGAAATGAAAAAGACTTGTAGAAAACTTTCAAGGAACAATATGTTACTTGATCTATTCTTAGTTTCTTTTTCTTCTTCCTTTTTTTTTTTGGAAAATATTCTTAGCTTCTTACATAATGTGATAATATGATGAAACTCGTTTTCATTGTTCACATAACTTCGGTATGATATCATTGATAACTAATCATCGGATTCAAAAGCTAGTTTAATCTGCTATGTATGAATGGAATCTAGATGATCCGATAACATTAAATTTAAGTACTTATCTATTACCTTCTACAGTTCATATTTAGTGTACCTTTATTATGATACCATTGATGACTAATCGTCGGACTTAAAAGCTAGCTAAATCTGCTATGTATTTGAATCTAGATGATAATAAGATAGTATTGAATTTATGTCTTTATTATCTATTACCTTCTACACATTATGTTTAGTTTAGACGTTTGCCGTTTTAAAATGTAAATTTGAAGTTAATTACTATTATTTAGGTACAAGCTGACTAATTATAAATTCATATCTTAAAATGTGTGAAAGTCAGCATTAAATAATTTTCATTACAAATATTATCTCATTACGTAGTTACTTTATTGGAAAAAAATCATAAATGGAAAATAAACATAGGTATGAGATTAATAAAATTACCATTACCAACTTCTCCTCTCCTGAGATGCATGTAGTCAGCAAATTTCATGAAAATTGTTTCAAGAGTGTCCATCATTGCTTCTTGGCAGGAAGATGAAAATTGCAAGCCATATAAGAGCCCCGGCTTTGCAAATCTAAAGCCTCTTGTGTGAACTCTAATCACAGGAGCATCCTTCGTTATCGGCCATTGAAGCTCGCCCACAGTGCAAGTAATCATCATAATGGGGCTACATTTTTGCATGATGAGAACAACAGAAAAAGCCAAGGCGAAGAAATCTGAGAGTTTGCTCATCATCATAATCCATTAAAAAAACTGCAGCAGAATTGATACTGAAGAGTTCAGTTGAGCTTCCATAAGAAAATTGTGATGGCTTGTTAATGTTGCTTGACATGTCGTCAGTTTGGATTGATGATGATGGGGGCACTGAAGTCTTTAGGGTTTAAGTACGAACGATGGATCCTCTGCAAAGCAAGCAAAGTAAGATCATAGTAGGTACAATATCTATATAAAGCACAACTATCGAATGACATTATTTCACTTTTTTGAGAAATACAAGACATTATAAGTAGACATCTAAGTCATATAAGTAAAGAGATCAATTCGTTAATAAAGAAAAGAGGGTTGGGAGGAGGGGGGACAATGATTGAACTGGTGATGAAATTTTGGGCACAAAATTGCTAAATATGAACTCAAACTCAATCAACTGACATGTTGTTTTGAGGAAGAATGTTCAGATGAGTTGTCATTTGGTGTGTTGTTGAAGCCAAACCATTGGTGATAATGTCATTCAAAACCATTAAGTCGGTCACGTGCAACACACGTGATTAAACAGAATTAAAGCACTTCAAGACGACGCGATGTTGCTGTCGATTTGGAGTCACTTACGCATACACCAGCATGCAACTCAGGTTTGTTTGGCGGTTATGGTTCTTAGGTTTTTGGCGAGAGCCAGCTGGTGGCTAACCAAGCCAGAAACCAACCTTATAAGGCTAGTTCTGGTGCATTATTAAAGCATCTTATCATGCAAAGTAGAGAGCTAGAAAGAGCGAGAAAATTTGTTGCTTGTATTCTGCGTGTTCATATTAAGTTCTCTGTAACTCTTCAACTTGATATAGTGAAAGCTTAAGGTTTGTTTCCTCAGTGGATGTAGGCACCATAATCAAGTGCTGAACCACTTAATTTTTCTGCATTTGTCTCTGTTTCTCATTGTTCTTGTCTTCTTGATCCTTATTACTGGAATTAGTTCTTGTGTCTTGGAATAGAATTAGGTCTTGGGTTGGGTTGAGTCTAACTTACAGAAGGTTCAACTCTCAACATAAACAATAATTCGACTAATAATAAAGGAAAAGAATTCTTGATTCAATTCTCCACCTTAATCTAAACAATTAGAAAAAGAAAAAAAAGAAAAAAGATTATTCAAATTCTATTGAATCGAGTTGCTTATTTCAAAATAAATTTAAAAATGTATGCAATTAAAAATAATTTAAAACGAAATTGCAGGGAAATTAAATTTCCCTTTTTAGGTTATTTGATAGAAAGAGAAAAAGAAGGTAATACCTGATGGAAAGTTGAAACGACAGAAGATGACTGCTAGGCTCTGATTTTGATAAGAATCAGAATTGAGAAGAAAGGAAATAATAAATTATTATCTTGAATAAATTGAAGAGAGAGAGCTGAATGGTTGAGTACTGAGCATAGCACGGTCAAAAGTTATTGCATTTACTGCCACATTGCCATACAGGAGGGTAAATCCAGCATACTGACAGTGCCAGAAAATGAGAGATTAATTAATTTACACAGATAATCTAACTCACTACTTAATTTTATGAAAGCATAAATAATGCAAACTATTGCCTATAGATTTATTATAATTTATAACATTGGCCCAAATGTTTTTGAGGTAAGTAATCTGTAGAACGGAAATTTAATTTGGGAAAGTGAGTATTACCCCTGTTGTTTGGAGAAATTATTATAAGCCTCTCTTATATTTTAAAATACATCTAAACCTTCCCGTCAATATAACAATAACAACTTTATATATCATTTTATTATTCTATTCTTAATCTTGACGTTAGTATTTTGAGAATATAAATAAAGTCAAATGATGTATATATCCTTTATGATGGAATTAATCTAATAATGAATTATAAATACCCCTAAATCAACTTTCTTCCCACCAAAATTAAGAACAACATCCATGTTAGGCACCTGAGCACAGTAACAATGGACATTAGCATCATTATTTTTAGAATAGCTTAAATAAAATAAACTTGAATAGAAGTTTTAAAATTTTCTTTTATTCAAATCACTATAACAACAAAACCAGACCCCATGTAGCTACATTTCACATACATTGTAACAAAATAAATAAGAAAGAAATGAACAAAAGATTCAAACTTTTAATACCCATCAACTTATGTGTCAAAAATATAAAAGAATCAAATATTTTTTTTAATAAAAGTGCTCGTATTTTTATACTATAAATGATTACAAAATAAAAAAATAAAAAATAAATGAACAAAAGGTTCAAACATTTAGAAATCAATTCATATTTTACCATAGGTTACAGTTCATTATTAAATTAATTTAATCATTACAGGTATACAAGTTATTTCACTTGATTTATATTCTCAAAATATGATAAATTTTCATGACTAACATCAAAACTAGGATTATAATATTAAAATAATATATAAATTTAACAATGTTATAATTGCATAGGATTTGACCTAGTTTAGAACATAAGAAGAGTTTCACTTAGTTTCTCTAAACAATAGGGGTCTTCCTCATTTTTCCATTTTAATTTTATTTGAGACAACCTTAATTAACATATATAAAAGACAAAGATAATTAACTATTTGAGACAAGTTTATGATCATGAATTAAATGAAATTTCTTCCACAAAAAAATGCACTCTATGTTCATACGTTTCTTTTTTTTTCATTTTATTTTGAAGTATATATTCAAATAAATATGGTCTTAGAGCATCTCCAAAAAACTTTTCAAATTAAATTCTACTTCTTATTTGAAGAGTCATATCAATATTAAACACTCCAAAAGATACGTTAATTTAGATTCTTCAAATAAGATTTGTTTCTCACTTTTCAATATTGTCGAGTGAGTTTCTCCCTCTTCTATTAATATTTTTTTATTATTTATTGAAAATATAATACTGCAATAATTATTATTTATGTTTCGTTTAAAAAATATAACAACAATTTAATTTAATAATGGAATGATTTAATTAAAATAATGTTAACTTATTCTTCTTTGATGAGTCTTTTGGAGGAGATTGTATTTTTTCATATACTTATTTATCACATCAGTAAGCAAATTGATATTTGAAGAGTAAATTTTAAAAAGTCTTTTGGAGATGCTTTTCTAAGAATTTTTCCCAAAAAAAAAAATAATTTTTCTCTAGGTGTCACGAGCTATCCGCTAGTCATAAATCATAAATCATTATCCTTTTTGAACATTTCATCGGTACAATTAAAGTAAAAAAATCTAAATTTCTTTATTGGTAAGACTCTTTCTTTAATATGTCCTTAAAGGATTTATATTACGGGATTATTCCAGGTTCAGGATTGAACATAGCCAACTCATTACGAAAGCACACTGCCATATCTGTTCAATTTTTACTTTAAAATATTTGTTCAAAATTAGCCGTTTCGGAATCTTTCTAAAGAGGAAAATAAAGGCTACTGTGAATGCAGCCAACTCATTGTCTTTGATTATTTATTGAAATTCTTAGCCAGCTAAAGCCCTAAAGTTAAAGGGCATATTTTTACGTTGGCTGAGAATTGATCTTGGGGTCAATTATCCAAACATGAGGAAATTCTAAACTCTGAATATAGCATTCAAATTAATTTTTAAGTATCAATTAGTTTCATGAACTTTTATAATCAATTTATAAGTATGTATGAGAGAAAGTGTCACTCTTCGAACTAATTTTTTAGCTAGATTGAGCAAAGCCTAAGATCACCTAACATGTTCAATCTTGATTTGTTGAGTTGTTGTGAACGCGTGATATTATCCGAAATAAGGATTGCATTCATAATTAATAATTTAATTTACTTATTGATTAATTATTATGTGCCTAATTAATTAATATTATTCTCTTGGTCTCAAAGTTGTTATTTGTTTATTCGACAATAGTAATAACTACTCCCATCACCATCCGTAAAAGCGATTGGCTATCTTTTGCAATCTAAAACCAAAGCTTAATTAAATAGTTAATGGAAAACATAGGACCACAAGACTCATAATATTATTTTCTATACATCTGTGCGTTTAGATAACAAAAGATAAGAAGAAATAAAACTTAAACTATCAGATTGGACGCAATCGAAATAGGCGCTAATTCAAGAGATTGAGCCCAAGTTTGATTGATACAAATTTGTGATACTGATTAAGACGAGCAGTGCGAGTCAGGACACGGGATCTTATTAGTTGAATCACTAGTTCCAAAAATTGACGTTGTTGGACAAGGGCCTAACATAAGTTTAGACAAGGGCCTAACATAAGTACATATTAAGACAGATATTTACATGTATTTAAAGGCTAAACCTACTTTGATATCATGGCTTCACTAATCGAAAGCTTAAATTTGAAGAAGATAAGAGTATCTGCGTGTAGTTTGATCCAAAAGTTTAAATTTAAATTTAAAGGTCTGAATGATATAATATTTCGTAATTATTATTGAGTCTAACTATCCCTTCCCCATCTGTGAGCATGTTTAAATTTTAAATGACCTCTTATTTTCAATATAAGAGATTTTAATAATAATATCTAACTAAACTTGAACAAAAAAATTTCGGACACCATCTAATTGAAATGATAAAATCTCTTGTATTGGAAATAAGAGATCTGGGTTTAAATCACCTCACATAGATGACAAAGAAATTAGGTTGCTAATAAGGTTTGTAATCAAAAGAAAGCTTGATAAAAAATTCGTGCGTGCTACGTACAAAAGTGCAAACTAGTATACAACTTATTTCTGTTCAAATAATAAGTTATGCATACAAAGTGATGAGTATCTGCAGCTCATTCCTTGAAAAATTCTACACGTAATCGTTTTTGTTTAAATCATGAAGAAAATTATTGGAGATCAAGTAAAGTTGAGTCAAATATAATTCACTTGTCAAGAGTCGTAATTATTACAAGAAGAGTACAGATTACAAACAGAAGAATCCAAACAAGTGATTCCACTTTAAGTAAAACGAACAATAACTCAGAAGCTAAAACATTGAAAGATGAGATTTAAGAAGATGATGAAAACGTTAAAGGAAAACTCAAACCTTAAATGACAAAGGACACTCGAATCAAAATGTACATAACTAAGCTTCACACAAAAGAGACAAATCAAAAGCATGAAATATTTCACAAGAGACATATACAAACTTCGTCATCACCAACATCAAGTTCCTTCGGCCTTGCATGCACATGCATAATTAAGCAGCTATATTACCGGATTCATAGCCTGGAATATTCCCAGGATGAACTTTAATGCTTCTCCTTCCAAACGCAGCTTTATTATTTCTATCTTCATTGTTAATAACTTCGCCTCTCCTCACTCTTTGTTCTTCCATTCTTTTCAGCTTCTCCTTTTGTTGCTTTCTCCTCACATAAACTTCAGCACAACTGGCTCCAATGGAAGACATTTTTTTGTTTCTTGTCGAAACACTAAAATAGAAAAACTCTTGTTGAAAGAAAAGCACTGTTTGTTAAAGTGCTTCTGGTGCAAGCTTGAAGGGGCCTTGGGAGGAGGGAAATTTATAGGAATTGAAAGATGAGAAAATTATGAAAATCCCCCTATTTTGTTCAGAATTTTTTTTTCCCTCATGTTTCAAAATCCATTAAAACTCCCATGCCATTAAAAAAGTGACTTACTTCTCTGTTGTGTTTGTTTGTTTTTTCATTTTACCCTTAAAACAGTTAACGACACAAACAAGAAGTGGGAGTTAGCCATTTGTTTAACGGCAAGGTTTTTTTGATGAATTTTTAAACATGAGGGAGGAATTCATAAATTTATTGTAACAACATAGGAATATCCTTTTGTTTCGATCATTTTCCCTTGAAAGCTTTTTGGTGATGTAGCCATCACTAATCGTTGTGTCTAACTGCTGAGTAATTTTAGTGTTATCTTAATCATCCAAAACGTTTATTAGTAATAAAAATGACTAATTAAACTAGTGGCGGGGCTGCGGGGATGGCATATCATATACTGTTTTTGGCAACAATGAAAGTATATGAATGGTTGTATCACATTACATATTATTTTCATCGCATAGCTGCAAACAGTGGTTTTGCTTTTAGAGTGGTGTGGATGCGTCTCGTGGCATGGCCATTAGAAGCAAAAAGTCTCCACGTCAGTTTTGATTGTGGAAATGAGTGGTGGGTTTATAGTTGGACATTAATGGGATTGAGCTTCCTTGTCAACCCTAGATCAAAAGAATTAAGTTCCGGATGAAATGACAAATTATTGTAAGTTTTAACATGGCTTGATTGTTCTATTTTTAGATGAAACGACAAACTACAACAGGTATATACTCTCATGTTAAACGCCTGAATCCACTTTGAATCCCAAAACATCGAGCCGGAATACACACACACACACACACACACATTGGAATAAATCGATTTTTTGCTTTTTTATGTAATTGATGTCACTGTGATTTTACAAAATAAAATCTAGTTTGCTTTTGGTTTTCTAAAATCAATCTAGTTCAAGTGTGAAGAATATTTTTTATTTTTATTTTTTTAAAAGGTGGAAGGGTGAGTAAAGCCTAAATCATTTTTTTTAATTGTTTAACCTCCCTAGGATTTAAACTTGGAAGGTTAAAAAAATAAAAGTGATTAAAAATTAATAAATTAGGCTCCTGAGAGTGGGTGTAGTGAATATATTCATTTTAAACTTAAAAAATTAGTAATTAAGTTGAATATTATCTGAAAGGCTCTAAGTTTTTCTCAAACCTAAAATCTAGGTAAACCACTAAAGCAATAAAGTGTGTGTGTGTGTATAAATGCAGGCACCCTCATTTTTTTAAATGTGAATACACTGTTAAGTCATCTGGTTTAATAGTATTAAAATCTCACTCTATTAAATTCAGTGACTTAAAATATGTCCGCATTAAAAATAAAAAAGACGCCTGTACTAGAGAATGATTATAAATATATATTAAGGGAAACATGGAAATTTAATACACAATTGCTCCATGATATGAAAGAGTAATGCTATCATTTCCATTAATCTATTGGATATTGGGATGATTGAATAAACAATTTTATACGTTATATAGAATTCACTAACAACTACGAAATTACTTGTGATGTACTACTAGAGATGGAATTACTTATTTTCAAGGGTGGCTATTACCTTCCTTTTATTAAAGTCGATTAAGTAAGTGTTTGTTACTTATTACTTCGCTTATTAAATATATTTCCACTATGCTTCTAAAGAAGTGTTTTTGCTATATGCTTTTAAATTTGGTCAAGTTCTGTTTGATTTCGTCAATTTCTGTAGAAGGGGATCGGCTTCATGGCATATTGCACTTGGCAGTTAGAAAACTTCTACTTTATATGCCACTAATCTAAGTTTTAAGTGCAACCATAAACACCATTGATTAATTTTTCTGAATTTATTCATGGCTCGTGGTGGTAGAGAGATTCCTATTGCCTTTAAGGGGAAATTGACCCTTCATCCAGAAGGCTAAATTAGTGAAGTCCCTACCAACTTTTATGTTGCCCTTACTATAATCATATAACAGTCCTTACTATAATCATATAACATCATTTTATTATGCTTTTTTAAAACATAAGTTTAAAGATATGGAGAGTGAAATGTCGACACATGCAGCGTTCTTAAATTTATATATTTTTGTAATATATATATATGACTCTTTAAAAGAAGTAGAGGCTGAAATTCTCTGCACGAAGATTTTATCAGAGAATTATTTTTTTAAAAAAGATAAAAGATAAGTTAATTAAATTATTATATCTGTTTATTTTTTATTCTCTAATTAAAAAGTAAAAGTCGATTTTTTTTTTTCCATATACCCTTCGATCACTATGACACTATTTTCAGTTTAGCGTCAGGAACTTGACAAGTTTTTTTTCCAGCTCTTAATGAATGTATATTGTTTTGCCATGGTGTAAGGAATAATCAGGCTTGTCCTGTTGTCCAAATCAGATAGGCAAAATATCAATATATATATATGAAAAGATGGATTGAATATAACTCATCTAAATCAATCAATTTCTTTCTTATAGCATGACCCGGAACCTGAATTGATTGGTGAGAGGCCAGTAGCAATCTTAAATATCAGTTCCAACTGGTTGAGACAAAAGTTTGAAAGTGACAAATAAATCGTAGGATTTCTTTTTCTTTTTTCCCAAGAAATTAAAGTGTGTGGTTGGAATCGAGCATAGGACGATGTCTCCTCCATTCTTTAATATGTATAATAACGTTACTATTATAGCATTTAATTTAAGAAGGCTTGTTAATTTCAATTAATTATTACTACTTTGGCAACTTGCAATTGTCTGTAATTTATTCTAAATAAAACCTTGCATGCGAGTATGCGATGTCTCAAGATAGACTTAATTATTAACTATAGTGCTTAATTAGAGGAAGAGTTTCTAGTGGTAGTGGAGAGCTTTAGCAAAAGCAACTTAAGCAACTCAAGTGCTGTCAATGGAATGTATATCCAAAGTAGAGAGGTCTGCATAATATTGGACCTCCATGTCACTAACAATATTAAAATTTCCATACCATTAACAAATGAATGGGCTAAGAATGACAATGAAACATCAATCTATTTATTATAAGGGTTTGTTGAATATTAAAACAGAAGCTGATTTTCAAAATCTAGGCATTAGGCCAATTACAAGAGAGCTCAAAGCTCTTAATTTATTCCTTCCTCTACACATCCTAGCTACCTAATAAAAAGATGACGGCAACTTGAGCTTGAGTTTTTAATTTTATCTTTGAATATGGTGACGAGACTTGTAAACTTTTACATGATGTGGCTGAGAGAATATTCATTACCAGTCCCATAGTGCTAGTAGCAATTGCTGTTCGATTGTCATTTGTCGCAGTAGATCATTTCTTTATCTTTGTGCTAGGAGCATGAACGTGGCCTAATAGATTGTCATTGGGCTATATGTTCAGTTAACTCAATGGTCCGAGATTACGACTTAGACTCAATCCAGAAACTCGACACGGCGTCGCCCCCTCTTTTTTTTTTTTTTTTACCCTTTTCATTTCAGTTTGAATTATCCAAGAAAGCTTCCTGTGCCTCTCTATTCTCCCACCAGCTTCCTAAAACAAATTTCTGCATAAATAATTTATTTATTTATTTTTGCATCAAATCTCCAATAAGTATTGCTTTCTGCAGTAATAATATAGATTCACAACATTCAAGACTATTTGAGTTTTCTATCATCGGTGCGCAATCGAAATAATAAAACAAGTATTTCACCATAACTGAAAGCCTATTTACCTAACTCATTTGTATCATTCAATTGGTACGACAAATAACTTCTTAAGAAAAGTAATGTATATAACATATCTTGAAGCACAAATTAAATTTTTGTAGTTTTCTTTATTGAATAAAACATTTAGCATCTCTCTTATTTCTCCACAAATTTTCTCTAACGTCCAACGGTTTTGAAAGTTCGAGTAATTTAAGGATAAAGCTAAATTTTACGCAGATGATTTAATGAGGATATTTTTGCCATCCCTAAAAATATAAGAAACTGAAGTGATGAAAAACGAAAATGTTTGTGTCAATGTTGGAGACCTTAAAACGTGATCATAGAAATTTGATAACGGCTATATACTACTTAGCGTAACTGATAGTGTCGCCAATAGTTTATTTATTGATTAGGTGATCGGCATCTCCTCCCCTCTTAACTTTAAGGTAGCAAGTTGCCGTCCTTTAATAGTTTTTTTTTTTCAATTTTTGCAAGTATAATTTTAAAAATATTAAGACAAATAATCTATCTTTAATTTTCTCTTGGATTAGCTAATAGTTTTTCGATTTTTTAATTTTAGTTTTATAAATAACTACCTACATATTTTAATACAATGAAAAAAATCAATATTTTAAATAAAATGTATTACATATAACATATGATTTACATTATTGGACTAAATATAAAATGAGCCTACTGAGAGATTAAAATCATTTTCTTAGATTTAGGCCAAAATGTGTATGCACATGTGTGTATAAAGTTAAAGTTTTATCTTAATTTTATTCAAATATACAAATAACTTATGTTCGTGATTAAAGAAAAAAAACATGTAAAAATATATAAATAATTAAATAACTTATTATTCTATGCAATTAATAAAAAATAAATAATTTCTTACGTTTATTAAAATCATATGAGATTCAACTTAACAGATGACGCGTAGTTTGTTGAGTAAAACAGATAAATGTCATATGATCTATAGGCTAATAAATAAAATGACATATATTTTGATTTATTTTTCTGGAGATGCTTAGGAAAAGGGACAGGAGAAACGTAGATCTGGACACGTGTTGTTAGTTGGGATTGTAGAATTTTCGAATTTTTCACCTATGAAATCTTGGCCGTCTTCGTGGTTCTTTAACTTGTTCCAACTTGTTCTCTTTAGCTTCTTTTAATACACTTTATGGATCTTCAAGTTGTTTCCCACTTCTAAGTAGGGTTGGCAATGGGATAAGATGAGAAGAGAATTGTCAATTTTAATTCTATCTTGTATATATTAATGGGATAAAAAAAAGTCTTATTGTTGTCCCTTTATTTTTTTAGAACAAAAATTTTTCTTAATCCAATCCCGTTAAATATCTTGTCCAGCTTATTATCCTAAATAGTTTCAAATATATAAATAAATAAATTTTGACTTTTTTTTTCTTTTAAGGATCATCATAATTCAATATAGTAAAAATTTTGAATAAATACAAAGTAGAATAATCAAATAATATTTTTTTTACTACATGCATGTTCAAATATAAATAATTTTATGCTAACATTTTTTATTTGTTTGTTTGATTCCATTGCATATGAATATTAAGATTTACGTTTCAAAAACTATAAATTTGGGTAGAAACTAACTTAGACTATGTTAAAATATCCAATAATTCAATAATATAATAATAAAACAAACCAACAATTAGAGTTGGCAATGGGATAGGATGAAACGAGATATGCCAATCTCAATTCTGTCTCGTAGATGCAAATAGAATAAAAATTATCTCATTCTTGTCTCTTTACTTTTTTGTTGATAAAAATATGTTCCAATTCCGTTTTAAACGAGATAAGATCTCTTAGGATTCCATCCTAACAAGAAAAATTGCCATCCCTACTTCTAGGTGTAATTGCCTTCACTTGCTTATTTAAAACTATCATGGTGCTACTTAGGAAAGAGCTTGTGTTCTGTAGGATAATAAGTTTACCGTCTAACAAATTTGAACCTTAATATTTCAGAAAACTGTAACTTGATTTTGTAGAGTTAATTTAGTCTTTATTATAAACAGCGTAAAATTATTTTCTAAATTTTAAATAGCAAGAGCTTGATTATGGAACCTGATCTTGGATTTAGTGATTAATTATGTGATGAGCTTCTCCATATTGGACTTCTTTTTTTATGGCTAGAACCTTAATGAAGGCTGCACCATAGTTTGACTGCTGCTCCATGAAAAATTCGGATAGCTTCTCTAAGCTAGATTGTAGGTATCAGAATAAGGATTATGTTGATGCTGATAAGTTGGATACCAAATGAGCTTGTTCGGTAGTAGATGGTGCAAAAGAATTTCCAACTTGACATTCATCACTTGCGTGGATGCCTCTACAAAAATCACATACATCGCTTGGAGCAAAGATGACATTGGAGTTCTTATTTACTATTTGCTTTTTGAGTTCTGCAACCTTGACAAATAAAGCAGTAACAACATCAATGTGATGGATTCCTGTCGTTCTTGCTGGAGGCATTTGGACTAAAGGCCATTGAGATTGCTTCAAGATGATTAATACATGGGTCCTACATGGAATTCTTAATTTTTATATTTGCTCGATGACCATGCGAAACATGGGATAAGCATGGAATTAGACAAAACTTGTTCAATCACAAGATTTATCCTACGTACCAAACAACTTTTATATTCACTCCTTAGAGATGGCAATAAGGTAGAGTTGGAGTAGGGAGACTTACCTAATTCTGCACTTCATTAAAAATTTTGCCCTAATTTTTTAATAAATTTAGTAGAGTGAAGATGGGCAATCTCCATGTGGGCTGGGGCGGACCTAGTACTTATTATTATCCTAGGTTAAATTTTAAAATTTATATTTTGAAGTCAATATAAAAATTTATAAGTAGACAAAAGTACATTAAATAAACTAAGAACTATATCCCCATAAATATGTACTATAAACAAAGTAATTATAAAAAAAGAGTAGAAACAAAAGACAATTTAAATATCAACACACTATTTTTCAATTATGGAATCTAACATTACAACCTATAATAACTTGTAATTATATAAGGATTAAGAAATCAATTAGGAATTCTAAACTAAAATAAATTAATATATGTAATTACAACCAATTAAAAATTATAAGTAAAACTTTATTTTGAAATCAAGTACTAAATTACCAAGCTTAAAAAATTAAAGAATTCAAATTTATTCATCCATTCAAATTATAAAAGTATTATTAGTTAAAAATTTTAATAATAAACTAAATTCAATTCGGCAAAAAAGTACTTGGATGCAGTTGTTCTTATCAGGTGCTTTAACTCTTTTTAAATAACTAGATATTGATAATCCTTCTATCAAAAGCTCTTTAAAATAATCAAATTTTATTTTTTAACTTGTCCTCCTAGTTAATGGAACTAAAAAATAAAGTCTAAAAATTCATATAAAAAATTTATGAAAATATTGATAATTGTTACTATATGTTGTTTTTATAAGTATTTTTAATACCATTGATGATGTTATATTACATTGACATATTTTTTTTTCAATTAGAAGTTTTTTAAAATAAATTAAAGCAGTAATAAAATTTTAGCTCCTTAATATTTAAAATCTATTCAATAAATATATAATTTAATCATTTTATAAAATAAGTCACTAATTTCAATTGAATTGAATTAGGGATATATTTGAAAATAAAATAAAAACTCTATTATTATATGAAATTGATGAAAACATAAGAGTAATTGAGTTAGGGACATATTTGAATATAAAATAAAAACTCTATTGTTATACTAAATTGATGAAATGGTAGGGGTAATGAATTAGGGACATATATGAAAAAATAACAATTTTATTATTTTACTAAATTAATAAAAACGCATGGGATATAAATGATTTTTTCTGGACCGTACGGGGCTACAGTCCGATCTAACCCCTGCATAAATCTGCCTCTGCATGTGGGAAATAATTTCTCGCACCGTGTTTCTCACATATTATTTTATAATAGTTATGAATACATAATTTAGTAAATTAAAAATTAAAAATTTAAATAATATTATCACCATATTATAAAGTATTTAAATTATAAAAAAATCTCTAAAAATTTGAAATAATATCTTGAAGTGATATCATGTATAGCATTGTTTTAAATCCTTCTTTGTTAATGGCTTCATCTTCTCTTTATCTTATTCATATAACCTATGAATATAAAGTTTATCATTCTTTTATAAATGAACCAATGTTTTAAGATAGAATAAGAACTATATGAGAGGGTTTTCTTTTAGTTATAGTTAATTTGTATTAAGTAAAAATAAAAAAGAAAATTTGTTGGATTATGTGAAGGTGTGGTGGGGGGTAAAAAATCAAATCCCACCCATTAAGAATTTGATTATTATTTTTTCTTATTCACCACCTTATTTCTTAAAAAATATTTAAAATTCACCTCATTCGGGATGAGGTCTCAAACCCGTATAAAAGTTTACCATCCCTATCACTCTCGAATAAAGAGACAATGGAACCAAATCAAGGAGTTATTGACATATATATATATATATATATATTTAATCTTTATTACTTAAAAAAGAAACTAATGTAGTCTTTATTTCCTTTAGCTATTAAGTGATGATGAGATGCTTTCCTTCCGTTCTCTTTTTGCCAGCTTGCTTTGACCAAAACATTTTTAAATCAGGAGCATCAGTTATTTATTATGTCATGCTCTTTTCATATTGTTCTTTTCTTGAACCAGCATATTTTGTTGCTTCTCTTTGCCATGAATGCTTAAATTAATGCTTTTTCCTTCCATTTTCCTTTTGATGCAAGAGCATATTTTTAATTCGATATTTTAAAGTAGCTATTTAATCTAATTGTCGCGCTGATGTAAATAGTGTCTTTTGATTGCAATCACGAGAAGACATTGCAGGAGATCTTCAAGTCTTCGATTGCATCTAAAGGAATAATAGGTATTTTTTAATTTTTGTGAACAAGTATTTTTCATCTAATCAGTTAATTCTTTGTATTATCTCCCCCGCCCTCTCATATATGAATATTAGATGTAGTCCCATTAATTTTCGAAGTTAAAAATTTTAAATAATTGCATGTAAATGGCAATGTTATACACATCGTTATATAGAGCAGTGAATTGGTAGGTGCGACGGTGCTCACCTTATGATAAGCCTTAATGTCACGTGGTGTTGTGCCACGTGTCCAGGTTCTACATGCTGAGTACTACTACTCACCAGATCATATTGGCTTTCCAAACTTGTCTTGTCAAACCTTTGAGTGCATTCAAACGGTAACAGATTATAAATTATAATTACATTATAAGTAGCAGAGTGAGGATAGATTAGGATAGGCAGGATTGGGGGAAAATGGTCTTGAATTTGGGTGCATAATAAGTTCTTGACGAGAGGCACAACACTCAGTTCCATGCTGCAATTTCCAAAGAAATTTGTTCAGATTCCATAGTTTAGATCCTCAAAAGGCCATTTGAAATCTTGTTTATCTCTCGCTTTCGCTTGTAAGTGACCTTAATATGATTGCATCTACATGAATAATTTGGTTAATAATAAATTTTCAAGACTATATTTCCCTTTTTAACATTCTTGTATTTTACTATCTCTTGGCTTGCTTTCTAGTTAATCGTTGCCGAGCAAATGAATCTGTAGAGTAGTTTCCCTGTTGTGCTTTAATTCTTCCCCTGATTCTGGCTGATTCTCTGTTCCAATTTTAGTAGCGAGAGACGGAGACATGGACGTGCATCTCGGATTATTTTCAGAGAGGCTGAAAAGGCTATTGGCAGGTGAACAAAGAATGTTGCCTTTACCGAATGCTGCAATGGAACAAGTTCAGAAGCTTCAAACTCTGATTGAATCCATTTATTCTTCTTCTCAAAGGGATTATAAAGTCGAAATGGTTCTGATTGTATTTAAAGTTGATAGACATTACTATATCAAAACTTCAGGGCATTTTGAAAGAAATCAATTACTTGGTCCATGAATCTTAGAAAGCCGTTGACACGTTCATTATGAGCAGCATGCAACAAAATGGTGAAAGAAGTTACAAGGAGCGCCGTGTGATGCTCTTAGAGGACTTGAAAGTAAATTCGTTGATATTAAACAACAGATGCAACAAGTTTAAGTGACGAAGCCGAGATTTTGATCAAGTTGAGATGCATTTAAAATCAAATATGACTCGATTGCGCGACTATATGTGTAGTAAATTCTTATTTGGAAAACTATGTTGTGGGTCCCACAAACTCCAAATGAGATAGAGTGCGTCTGCATGCATATAATTGAATTGAGACTCTATTTAAAGTATAATATACTTCTAAAAATTTAGATAGTAATATAAAACTTTACAACTATAATATTAATTGATAATAAATTTATTTATTATGATTGTTCTCGTTGAAAACTCCTCAATGGAATTTTATGAGTTAAAAATAATTTATGATAGTTTAATGCTCTTGAAACTAAAACAATAAAATCGATGGAAATATCCCCTGCCAGATGATGTAATGCAACTTAAGAAAGCAACTACATAATTTCTTACTAGAATCAAGTCTTAAGAGTAAATTAGGAGTATTCGTAAATTGTATTTTTCGGATTATAAATTTTTAATCCAATTTAATCTACAGATTGATAAAATTCAATCTATATATACATCTGCGGATTGGATGCAGATTTGATTCAATTCATATCTAATCTACCATTTTGCGGATTGGTTTGTGAACTAAATTTTTTTAATAATTTCCTATCCATGAACTAATTAAATACAAAAATTAATACAAAAATAATTTTACTACCGATTAAATTCAAAATTAGTTGCAGCCACCAACCATCCAATGCATTGACTTGGATATTGGAACCATAGCGGCAAAAAAGAAAAGACGGAGAGAGAGAATGAGTTTTGAACAAAACAATTCTTGAAAACAAAAAAAGAGAAACGAATTAGTGATGCAAAAGGTATAACAACATGTGGTAAAATATAAAATTCAAAGCTTGAAATAATTCCGATCCTAAAATATTTCATGTGAAAATTTGAATGATTTATGGAGACGGAAGAGGAAAATAAAAATTTTAATTGGATATAATTTGAATTAGAATTCTAAAGCAGATTTTAGAGTTTAGGTATCTTCACTAATAAGATTCCATATGTCAACTTGTCAATGGGTGGGGAGTACCACACGCCAAGTGGGTTCCAATGTATGACTTTTAAGTGACACCCTCTACTAGGGCCAACTAAAATTCAATATTAAAAAATTATGAACATAGGAAACGTACTACAATACCAAATAATAAAGAATGAGCATGATAGTACGATCTGTTCTGTATTGACTCATAGATAATGAAATGAACCAAACAGCCTTTCAGAAAGTAGGGTCTAAAAGTCAATACATATCATTTTCGCGGCTTTAAAGAAATTGAGAGGCATATAAAAATCAACAAAGATCTCTAATTTTTGTGGCTTGAACTCACGGTAATGTTTTGTGGCTTGAACTAACGGTGATGTTTTGTGGCTTGAACTCAAGAACATCACGTGAGCAGACTTGCTTGATAAGTCTTTTTCCGTCAAGGTATCATATTGACATCATATGTACTGGTTGGGAAATATAGAGGAAATGAACCAATTTATTTGAAAAAGTTTGGGTGGCTCTGTTTGCCCCACCCATACAGTGATTTGGTAGCAATTTCAGCAATTATGGGACCATACATTGATCAGTTTTTCTTTCTTTTCTTTTCTTTTGTTTACTTCCTCAATCACAAATTTTAACTTTCCAGAAGGGGCAGAATTGAGGTAATCGATATTTTTGCATCATGATACATTTTCTTGATATAAAAACAAATGCTATAAATAATTTATAGAGTCGCATGCTAATAGAATTTACCCATAATTTCGATTTATTGATTTATTCTTTTCATGTTTCATGGAATTCACATCATGAAAACAAAGGCTTGGTTTGCATCAGCAATTATTTGTTCTACTTCGAACTTTTGTATTTCGACAGCTATTTTATTTCGATACTGGGTACATATTTTATATTAGGAATTAGGCCGGGTATAGCTCAGCAGGCAAACGAGGCATTGCACGTGCATGCAAGGGTTTAGCCATAAACAGATCAGATTTCGACTCTGCTAAATCAATTATCTCCTCATTCGATGGCACGCTCCAATCAAATCCATGAAGAAGTCTTGCCAATAACATTACAGTCATCTCAGACCCAAGTGCCACGCCCATGCAACCACGTCTTCCTCTACTAAATGAAATGAATTTTAAATCTGGTTCGGTCAGTTCAACTTGACGATGATGATGGGCTAAATTAATATGGCGTTCTGGTTTGAATTTTAAAGGATCTTCCCAAACTTCGGGGTTCCGACCGAGCCCCTGTCGGCTTAGCAAAACATGACTGCCTTTTGGAATGAAGTACCCAGCAATTGTGGCGTCACATGTTGAGACATGAGGTACGTTAAATGGTACAACGGGATGAATGCGAAAAGCTTCCCTTAAACAAGCCTTGACGTAGTTGAGATGGGGGATGTCTGATTCTTGAACAAGTCTCCCTTTTCCAACAACCTGTCTATTTCGTCTGTTGCCTTTTTGAGGATATCAGGCTGATTGATCATCTCTGCTATTGCCCATTCCACTGCATTTGAAGGATTGTCCACTGTTGCAACCATCAATTCCTTCAATAAACATGTAATATTGTGAGAAAGGACTGGTCTAGTACTCAGTAATCTCTATTTTTGTAAAGCGAGCACATCAGCATTTTGTAAAATATAAACAAAGGTTAACTTTATGGATTTATGAGTTTAGGAGGTTATTTTTATAAATTTGACAGGGGTTACATTAATAGATTTAGTAGAGTTAATTAGTAACTCAAGTAATTTTCCACCTCTGATCCCTTTCATTTCAAAACCTCATAAGAAAACTCATCCTAGCCATAAAATAATCATTTTTTTGAGTTAAAGTTTTGATGTGTAGCTCAATATTATGATAACTGTAAAGAATAATTGGTAAAACTCAGAAACTATAGAGATATTATGAAAACTGTAAGGAATAATTGGTAAAACACGAAAACTATTAAGGAAAATTAACAGCAATCTCCTTTGCATCTCTTTACCGTGCATTGAGCTTTGATCTCGGGGACTGATAACCATGGCTTCCCATTTTCATCCTTCGCTGAAATGAAGGCGTCAAGCAGGTCCTCAGCCTCCTTCTTCTTCCCACATCTCCATTGTCGAACCCTCTCATCTATAATCGGATCGTGATACTTGGAGTTCGTTCTCATAGCATCACTGACAATCCTTTCACGGCCTTCTAAATCTAACACTCTCATCCAAGGAATGTAATCTGATAGAGTGAAAGAGTAGATGTGGTTAAGTAAAATAAAGAGTGATTCAACGTGCTCTTCTTCTTGAAATCCTGGTCCTCCACTAGCTTTTCCTTCACCAAAATACCTCATGCTAAACATGATGAAACGACCCGCCCCGCACCCCCAGGGCGAGTCTATCTAACCCCGTAAAATCGAATCGAATAATATAATACTATCTAAGGATTCTACCGAAAATTCGGCAGAACCTCCCCTATCAATACAACATTTCCAAAATTACAATTTCCAAAAGAACACTCCCAATAATATCCCAATAACCATCCAAACTTCAAATCCAACTTCTCCAGTCATCATCTCAAATATCGCACAAATCACTTCAATATAAACACAAATACAATGGTTATCCTTAAATACAAAACATAACCATAAATACAAATCACAATATCCTAAATAACAAGATACTAAATCTACGGCTTCTAGCACCATCACGTGGTCACAATTACAAATCTAACTACCGATGCTGGGTTGACTGATGTACCTGCAAATCTCCTGTGGGGGGAAAAATAAAATATAATAAAACGTGGTGAGTATAAAACTCAGTGAATGGATACTAGTTTCTGAAAAATAAATGTATTTAAAAGAATTACTCTTTCTCAAAACAATTCCATCCAAATATCATTCTATTAGTCTCAAACTTTCACATTCTCTTTCAAACTACTTACTTGAGCTATCTTCATTCGATTACCGCTTAGTAGGACACTTTCTTAACTTTCTTAACTTTCTCTTTCATACTCTTTGGGCTTCTCGCAATGCGTCCTTCGCCCACTTATCTCATAACTATATAACCATCTAGAGAGTCATCCACTAAGCCAGTAACGAATTCAAGCATCTAAGCTAAAACTGTAAAACAATCTTCTTTTCTTTTAAATCTCATTTGCTAAAATCAACTTTCTCATTTTCCAGGAAATATGGAAAACATAATGCATTTTCGTGCTCATGCCAATGAACTATTCATACGTATGCCCATGTCAATAAACACATATATCAACATCTCATATCAACACATCACATAAACACATGGGCATAACAGATAAATCAATAATCGTACATATCTCAAAATAGACTTTTCAAACATGTCAAACATATATATTGTTTATTGTGATTCATTTGAAAATCCAGTTTACTTACATCAACATATATAAGTTAAATCAGTCACTGAAATACTATATTACATAAATCTGCGTAAAGTCGATGGAAGCATAATACTTGTCATATCAAAAGTTATCATCAAACAAGTACTCAGGAAAATGATCTCATCATATCCGGACCTCAACAGACAGGCAATGACGTGCTATCTGGGTATCGCCACGCCCCGGAGCTACACGGATAGATAAAGAAAATCTCATATATCATTATATCCGGACCTCAACAGACAAGCAATGACGTACTATCTGGGTATCGTCACGCCCCGGAGCTACACGGATAGACAGAATAAATCTCATATCTCATTATATCCGGACCTCAACAGACAGGCAATGACGTACTATCTGGGTATCGTCATGCCCCGGAGCTACACGGATAGATAGGGAAAATCTCATATCTCATCATATCAATCTAGTCCTCAAAGGACAAAAGCATCCAAGCACACGGCCCAAAGCCTCTGTGTGTACTCAGACGGCCCCAAAGGCCTGTATATCATCTGTATCATTTGTATCTCAACAGCTGTCTGTATCTCATATCAGTATATCTGTACTCATCATACTGCATGCATATGCCCCCAAAAGGCAAAAGCGCCCAACACACGGCCCAAAGCCTCTATGTGTGTTAGATGGGCCCCAAAGGCCTCTATTTCATCTCATCTGTATCTCTGTATTCATCTCATATTATCTGTTTCTCTGTATCTGGAGGGGAGGGTACTGTTTAACAATTTCTCAAATAACATGTAATACACATGTACGAAAACATATAATCACATCTAAAATCTCATTTTCTCTTTCTTCAACGTATTTCAAATCTATTCAATTATAATATCATGCATTTACTCAAAAACGATAAAAATCGTTAATTAAACTCATTTTTAATAACAATAGATTTCAACACATAAATAAATCTCAATTTTCTAGAAATCATTAAATTAAAGCATCAAATACTTATTTTTCAAATATACTGTTCTGTATAATAAATAATAAAATCAGCATATACTTATAAAAATAAGTGTTGTATATTCCACTCACCGTGACAATGTCCAAACTCGGTATCAACCACGCCCGCGGGTTGATTCTCGTTCGCGGATCCTCCTAATCAAGGAAACAACAATCATTCTCTGTGAATTGAAATACAACTATTCTTATATAATACTTCTCGAAACGAATAGCTATCAATAATAATTCTTCTCGCATGTATAAAATTACCAAAATACCCCTACATGCCAAAATTACCAAAATGCCCTCAACATCATTATTTTACCAAAATATCCGTAGAATCTTCAATTACCAAAGTATTCTCAATTCGGATCACGGAAATAATCACAATGTCTGAAATTACGAAATTACTCTCGGAGCGTAAAATTACCAAAATATCCTTAACAACTTAAATTATCGATTTATCCTCGAAATCACAAATTACCTTACTGCCCTAACCTCAAATTACCAAATTACCCACTGATTTCACAAATTACAAAATCACCCCCAAAGTTTTGTGAAATTACCGAATTGCCCCTGCCGGTCAACGGTGACCGGACTTCAGTCAACGGCGACGGAGAGCTTAGGTCTGCTAGTTCCGGCCACGCTGAGTCCAATGGTGGCGGCGGTGACCTCCCACGCGCGGCGACGGCGGCGGATCGAGCTCCCAAACCCGCGAGTTTTCCAAGAGCAAATCGGCGGCAATCCGGCCGATTCAGGTGACGGGGTCGGTCGGAAAATGATGCTGGGGAGCTGAGGAACAAGATTCAAGTGGTGGCGTGCCACAAATCCGGCGAAATCGACGGCGACGAAAACGGGTTTAGGCCGCGGGTTTCGGGCTTCAACCGACGGCGTTCCAGGCAGTTTCCGGCGACGAGGATGGCAGGGATACGTTGCTCGTCTCTCAAGCTTCAAAACGGTACCAAGCACGGCCGGTGAGGTGGCCGGAATCGGGAGAAACGACCGGGTCAACGTCGCGGGTCCGGGTCGGGTCAAACATGTCAAACCGGGTTATCTCTCTCTTTCTCTCTCTCTTCTGTCTCTTTCTCTCTCTTAATTCCAAAATAGTTTCCCCTTGTCCACAAATATAAACCGGCTCTTTTTTTTTTTTAACATAAGCTTAATACAGATTAAGCTTATACCGGATCCGTAACGGAACTAAACTCCGACCACTCGAGCTCTTAATTGTACTCAATTTATCTCGATTCACAGTAGAAAAATTAAATCGTACTCTTTAGTAAGAAATTCAAAGTGCATATGTTACAATCTTCCCCCCTTATAAAAATTTCGTGCTCGAAATTTACATGTCTGATAAGAAAAGTGGGGATACCTCTTTCCAAAGAAATATCCGTAGAAAAGCCTTATCACCCACTTCAAATTCAAATTCCCGTTTACGTTTATCTGCATAATTCTTTTGTCTGCTTTGGGCTGCTTCTAGTCGTTCCCGAATAAGTTGTATCTTCTCATTAGTATTCTGAACTAATTCGGGACCAAAAAGCTTCCACTCTCCAACTTCATCCCAATATATGGGAGTTCTACATTTCCTGTTAGATAAGGCCTCATAAGGTGCTATCTCGATGCTAACTTAATAACTATTATTATAAGCAACCTCCATCTCCAAAACACAAGCTCGTAACATTTCCTCTAGGATTTAAATAGCTGCATATGTTACACATGATTTTCCTAATCACGTTTCCACAATAACGACGAGCTACAAGTCTTACATTTATGACAGAATCAACGTTATTGCGAATGCATTGATTATAAACGAAGCTAACAAGATCGTCAGCTTCTTCTCTTCTCTTAACGAGTAAAGAGTCAAGTCGTACTGAATGTAACACATGAGAAGCCACCACCTTTCTCATTTTCTTCCATTGCTGTCCCCACGGCACAAGTGCTATTGACAAGAATCCACCGCTGAGGTACTCTGTCCCCATTGTAAGGGGCCTTGATGCAAAAACTGAGTCATGAACTTTTAAAAATTCTAGGGCAATTTCTGGTGAAGTCACTGGGATAACATGAACATTTCCTAGACGGATGCAACAAATGTTCGTGTTCAGTTCTCTCATGAGACCATGAATCCACTTGGAAGTTGGCTTGTTTCTCCACATTTCTGGAAGGCTTCCGACAATTGGCCACGGAGCTGGGCCTGGAGGGAGAGGTTTCCGCTTGTTTCTTTCCTGAAATTATTTGAAGAAAATGTTAACACTGTATGTGTTGAAAAGCACACGGGGGATTACTGTTACGTAATTTGAATGTATGGAACTAGTACATGCATAATGCTTAGTGCAAAATATTAGTGTTGCTTCAAACCCCGTCCGAATAAAGAAATAAATGATGAAGGAAACAAAAAAAAAAAAAAAGGCAAAATTTTATATGACATGCATATCAATATATTATATTTTGAAAGAGCTTCATCTTATGGGAGTTTGATTATCTCTTTGAATAGTTGATTCTTAACAAATGAAAACATATCCTTTGCAAATCTGCGGATAAGTTGAGGATACAGAAAGCTTGCCCTTGCAACAGTGCCGAATGATCCGGGTGCAAATTTGTTGCCTAGCAACACTTTGTTAAGTCTGAAGAAACCAGCAATAAGAGCAATCAGTGTCGGCAAAACAATGGTTATAAATGATAATTTGGATTCATCAGTCGGAATATTTTCAAGATTAAAAAGGAAATCCATGGAGATAATTTGATTCAAAAGTATGAACAGCAAACTAATGTCTGTCGAAGTAAGCAAAAAGCAATTGTTGATGGAATGAAGAGGAGGCTGCATGCATATTTATACAGAGAGATGATCGTCAAGTTAAATTAACAGTTGCTTTCAATCAAATTAGGTAGTTTGCACATGTATCACAAAAACCATTCAACACACTGGATGTATACTAGGACCACAAGTTCTTTTCGAACACATCTTGCTGTTATTGTTGAACAAGTTCTAATCATAATTATAGCTAATGAAACTTTAATCAGTTTTTTCAAACTTTAATCATAATTAGTTTGTCTCTATTAGCTAATGAAAAATAGACAAAACCCTCTATCAAAGAAATAAGAACCCTTCATGTTTTAAACCCCTCCAAACTTGGTTAGATTAGTTAAGTATTAATTTAATGTTGGATCCTTAATCCAACATTGAGTTTATATATGAATAATTGCAAAGTACTGAAATTTAACCCCCTCGAATCCTCTCACTACCCTCATTATTCAATTAGTACCACTTATTTTCAAATTTACCCTTATTAAAATATAAACATATTTTTTTTCTTCTTTTCACTCTCATCTCCTTTGCACTCACTCTCTCACTCAGGCACCACCATTTACGATTATTTTTAAAGAAAATGATATACTTCCCCATGATCTATAGAGCAACACTAAGCCACCCTACTTCACACTAGGGCAAAGAATTGCCACGCCTCGCGATGCATGATGCAGGGCAGAGCCGTTGTGCTGCACTGCTTCGTGCCATGTGACCAAGAAAGCCACTTCTTACACGCCATAAAGCAATCTCATTTTGAAATTTTGGCTAGGATTTCATTTCACTGTTTCTTTTGTACTAATCTTTTTTTAACAATTAATAAATGTTAATTTGTATAAACTATTGTGAAGTAATTGTTGATCTCTTTTGCTACTTAAGTAGGATTTTAATATTTCTTTAAAGAATTTTGCATGATTGAAACTTGAAATGAAGCTAGAATCTTTAATTTGGTTTCTTCTGAAAAAGAATGGTTTGGTTCTAGTTTGAAATATGTCAAGATACATTGTGACAGGAATTTTATAGTTTTGCTGTGTGGGTTTTGAATTTAATTTAGAGAAAGAATGTGAAATTAAAAAAAAAATTTTCTTGGAAGTAAGGGTATTTTTAGAAAGATACTATATTAATTTAAAAGTGTGGGTTAGTGAGAGAAAATGAGGGGATGAAATATCATTACTCATAATTTTATATTATTGACTATCTTATAAGATTAAGGTTAATTAAAAGTGATTTATTAAAGTTTTCAATAATTTGGGTTTTATTATATTTGATAGGGTGTGATCCTTTAATGTGTAGAGGTTTAAAAGTAATTTCTATTTTTATGACGAACTGAAATAAGAATACATGATAATAATTAAAAAGTTATTTATATAAGTACTTATGCTCCCCAAATCACATATAATATTCTAGTGTTTTTTTACATTTCATCATTAGAGAGAGTGCAAAGAGAAAGTTAAATGATTATTTTGGAAAACATATTAATTTAGAAGATAAACAACATGGCTCTAGAGAGTAGTTAAGCATTTTGAATTCAGGTATATTTCCGTATATTTATTTTTGAATTATTGATAATACGACATGAGTGTTCCTGAAATCATAACTGATGGTTTTATCAAGGTTAATTATTTTATAGCATTTAATTGATCATTTTATTATTATGGCCTTAGTGGCCTTAAAGCTTAATTATATACCATTAATGAGCAGCAACTTCCTCCTCATCCAAGCATTTATTGTTTCCTAAAATGTATGACTTTCAATTTAATTAAGTTTATGATGATATGAACGAATTTCACTATAAGACCCATATATAAAAATTTTCAACAGGCATGGCGCTCAAATGAATTTGAATTTTATGGTGAAATAATTGAAGAGCTTCATTATAAGAGCCGAAGAGGAAATTTTTAATATGAATAGTGCTCAAATTAAGTTGGTACATATTCTATATAGTCATAGGGGTTTAATTAATAATGTTGTATTATTAATTAAATAAATTCGACAATTAATGGTACATAAGTGATTTTATTTTGATTCATCTTCCGAAAACATTTAAGCCTAACCTTAAGGCCCTACCAAGTCACACCCGATTACTTTTTTTTTTTTAAAAAAAAAAAGTGCTTTTGGTCATAAAAAGCAACTTCGCAAACGAATGAGAATGAGGAAAGGCACATGCATAGTTTGTATATGTCATTATCATTTATTTATCGAAGATAAATTGTTGAATCCAAATTTCTTAGTTTAAATTCAAACCTTGATTATGTATCACGTGTTTACTTTTTAAAACAATCGTTTATCACATTCTAATTAATTTTCTCCTTGTATTTACTGTCGGTTGTCGGTTTGGCTGTAATTTTGAACCAAACGTACTAGTGTTGTCCACGTAAGTTATATCTTCACAAAACACAAAGGGATAGCAACGACCGATCCAGGATCTGATAATGAAGCCGATGACATGCAATTAAAAATCTAAATGGGATTCCAAATACCCTTTACAAAGGAAGAATGTTTCTACTACCATATATATGAAGACTTACTGAGTCATGAACATTTAAGGTCTAACAAATTATTTTATAATATCTTAAAACATTTTGTTAAATGGTAAAAAAAATTTCATGTTAGTAACACCTGAAAAGGACTTCAACAGATTATGAATGTTGTCTAGGAGAATACTTCGACTGACTTATTTATTTTTACGAAATCTGGATTGAATATTTGTCAGAGAAAATTTTTTATAAGACAGTCTCACTGCCTTAGCATACTAAATCGGCGAGATGGTCCACTAAAATTCTATCAAGTAATAGAGTTGTAATTCCTAAAATCAGTACTTTTAATAATAATTCCAGTGAGTCTCTAAATGAAACTCAATGTTAATCCTACTTGAAAACCGATTACTGTTGTCTCATAGTAGAACAACTCTGGACTGCGCAAGTTTCTGTCCCCCTTTGATTGAAGTTTGACCAGAACCTCTGCGAAATCTGTCTTCCTTTGATTGAAGTTTGACCAGAACCTCTGGGAAAGGGACACGGCGGCTTTGTTATGTCACGAAAGGCCATGGTTTCAGGTTTCACGTGTCCTATGATATTTTGCTGTCGAACCCTAGGTTAGAATTCGGTCACTATTGGTTGTTTTGCGAACGTCCTTTTTTGGTTTAGCAAAAATGATAAAATGAAACACGTTTTTAATTTTTTTAATACTTTTTGCATTTGGATAAAAATGCGTTGTATGATTGTATCCACTTCCTAATTTTTGTGGCTAACAATAATAATAATAAAAAATAAATAAATCAATAAATCTCTGTCTTGATTTCATTGTTCCCCGTAGACGGCCCCAGTTATGTTGGCCACATATATTTTCCTCATTTAAAACTTCACCAAATTGGAAACAAGGTGGTGGCCCCGTTTCGACTTGGGACCAGATGTACATCCTTGGCGAGTCGGTATTATGAGCATCGGCGGACTCGGAAAAAATAATATACTAGGGACTAATTTACACATTGACAAAATATAAAAATTAAAATCTTATGAATTCATAAGTTTATGAAATTTATTTTACTGAATTTGTAGAGGTTAAATTAAATAATAGTCAAATGAACTAAATGGGTTATTGTGATTTTTTATTTTTTTAATTAAAGTGTTGATTTTTTATTATTTTTAAAATTAAAGTTTAAATTTTATAAATTCATGAGGATTATTTTATAGAATAAATGGGATATTTAATAAATTTAGTGAGACTAGTTTGAAACTCAAATAACTTTCTCTTTAGTGACCACAAGAAAATAGAGTATTGGCTACAAATTCTATAGCAACAAAACTTACTTTATTGCTAAAATTCATATCTTGCAACAAAAATTAGTCTTTATCGCTATAGCTAAATAGATTTTGTTCTTCTTAATGATGTGGAATAGGCAAGAAAATTAGAATATATGGCAACAAAATATTTTCTTGGCCTACGCTATGTTTGGCAACAAAAGTGTTCTTGTTGCCTAACAAGCTTAATGAAGGCAAAATATGTTTCGTTGCTCAAGTTTCTCCACAACAAACACTTGAATTAGTTGCAACAAATGAAATATTTCAAAAAATTGTGATTAGCGAGAAAATTTGTTTTGTGCTCTCAGAGTTTTTTGCAACGAGATTAATTTTGTTGCGCAAAGGTTAACAAAAATATTAAATTTTCCAATATTGCTAATAGCAGATTGTTGCACTAAAGTTCCATATGATGTTCAATAACTATTATGCGGCATCATTATAGCCTCACGTTTCACTATAATGGTTGCCAGACAAGAAATACTATACTAATAGCAGATTGTTGCACTATAGTTCCATATGATGTTCAATAACTATTATGTGGCATCATTATAGCCTCACGTTTCACTATAATTAGTATAGTATTTCTTGACTGGAAACCATATTCCTCTTTTGACACATCTTGATAAATTGTTAAATTATTTTAATTATGATTCCAAATTTACTTTTTAGGTAATAAGGTTTATAATAATATTTTATATAAAATTTAAAATGATGACATTAAATCTAAGAAAAACAATGGTTTACTTTCATCTAAAGAGAAATCAATTTAATCCTTTTTGAGTAATTTCATTTAAAGAGAAATGAAAATTAAATTAAAAATGATTATTGAGGGGTTAATGAGAAAATTGAAGACGTTAAATATCATTACTCATGTTTTTTTTATAGAGTTAAAATTTATTTTTGTTTTTTTTTAAATATTTCCAATTCTAAATGCACTCAATTAAAGCACAAAAATTTAAGGCCCAATCCCAAAGCCTTCTAAAAACATTTAAAAGTTAAATATTTTTTAACTACTAAAAAATATTTAAAATTTACTAAATATCTGGGCCTGGAAAAAGTGGGGCCCAACTCGACAAGTGAAGGCTGGGCTTTTTACTTGGCATAAGTCAACAATGGCCTGGCGGTCCTGTCCATTTGCCATTTCTATATTTGTTACTGTATACAAATTAACTTTTAAATCGGTATCCTCATGATGAAGCACTACAATTATAGAATCTATTTCGTGATCAGTTTCTATTGCAACACAATCTGGTTACTAATTGGTTTAACTGATAATATCCCACTAACCCTAAGACTAAAAAAGAAATTCATTTAAAATGAGAAAATTTTTCGTTTTCTCAATTAAATGGCTCATTGGCCTGCCAATTAATAAAGCAACATTAATGCCCTCCTACTAGCGTTAATACACACCCAATTTGTGCCATGAAATTTCAAAAAATCCCGATAAACTATTATCTCCTTTGATTGGGACTAAAGTATCTGTACAGAGGCAAACAAGAAAAATAACTCCAATCCAGACCAAAATCCTTCATTTCTTCCATGCTAGGATCCTATAATATGATCTTATTAGAGGATTTGGATGCAGAACTGAGCTGACTTATATTCAACTTTTCATAATTTTTACTATTTGAACGTATATAATAATATACTATTTAATAATTAATTAATTTAATATTCTTATCATATATTTAAAATGAGTCTCTGGTACAAAGCAATCACTCTGCCAAAATCCAAGGGGCCCAAAATTTCATTCAAAAGGTCCAGCAGTTAGTTTCTTGATCCAATTCTTGTCATTTACAGCTAGTATAGGGACAGATTCCTCGTATAATTAACCACAACAAAAGTTCCGATTTAGGAAGGTATGGCCCTTCTATCTCCTGGTACGTTTTATCAGCTACATCAAATGAAATGAGCGCTCTATGGCCATATATTATTAATACTTGGTAACCTCTCGAACAATTATTTTGCCACTTCTGGTTTTCACCTTTTTTCGATCAGATAAGTGCACAAAGATAGAGATTATAAAGGTAACAAAAAAGGTTGGAGATATTGATTTTGAGACTTTAGTTCTACTTTCCGACGAGCATGGCTAAAATTAAGGATGGCGTACAAAAAGGCCTTCCACTCTTGCCTGTTTGTTTGTTTCTTTTTTCTTATTTATGTATTTATGTATTTATTCATTTATGTTTTTGAATCTCGACAAGGTAAGGAAATTTATTCAAAATAAAAAAGAAAATATAAACAAGAAATTACGGAGGACAAAGTGAATTAGCTAACTCCTAATGAAGTAAGATCACAATGCTAAAACAACGAACCCTAAAAGCTATAAGGCTAACTAAAATAAGAATTCATACAAAAAATCATATTAGTCTAATTAATATATAATGTTGATTAAAAGTTATTTTAATTTAGGCTGGACTGAAATAAGTTTCTAGTTTCGCCACTAGTGGTGATGCTAACTATGCTTCCTGACATTATGACTTTGTTTGGTAATGCTAATTAACTATGCCTCCCAACATTATGATTTTATTTGGTATTGTGATTGGGCAGGTATAGCTTAAAGAGTTTTGCAATGAATTGTTTAACAAATATTTGGTGTTTTGATTTGAAAATTAAGTTGATTTTATCCCATACTTATATAATAAAAAAATTATAATATCTCATGAATAATTGAAAAGATAAAAAGAGATTAAAAAAAAAAAGTGCTGCCAGAACACCCATTAAGTTTTATGCAAATATATATAGACATACAAACACTGTTTCAATGAGAATGAAGACAGCTTACATCACAGACAAACATTGTTTCAACATTCTTATACATTCTCAACTATGAGAATGAAGGCAACTTACATCGTTCTGTTCGTTCTGGTAGTTTCCTGCATTATTTCCTCTATTGGTCAAGTCTTTTATTTTCAAATGAAAAATCAAACCAACAAAGATTATGGCTCAACCTGTGGATAAAACGTGGCATTAGCAGCTGATTTTCATTCTCAATTCAATGCGCAAACAATTTTTTCTCAACAACGTCACGGCCCCGCTATTAGCCTCCTTAATCAATTTTTACGATATAATGTTACAGGCTTACCAGCTTACCATTTCAGTTTATGTTTTCTCCACTATGGAGATTCTTTCTTAAGTTGTTCGCAGTGAATTATTGACCATATATTAGAAATATAGTTTCATTTGTAATCATCAGACCATATCTTTTGAGGGGTCGGTTGCGTGCAGCAAAGGGATCTGACCATTATGAAATGAAAAAATTGAAGAATTTTTTTTTTTTTTTATCTTTGTATGTTAAACAAAAGTTTCAAACTATGGTTATTGAACAATTTCCTTTCTTTATCTTTCAAAAACTATACAATTAAATTGAGTGCTTGTGCCATTGTGATCAATGAAAGCCAAGCATTTTCCCAAATTGTAAGACTAAATAGAAAAGATATGTGCAGCTCGCTCTGGATATCTAAGCTGTTGATTCATTGCAGTTGATCATTATTAACACTCTACGCACCATAGGAAAAATTCATTTAAATCCTCAATGTTAATTTCTGCAATTCAAAATTGAAATTCTTGTTTTCTAATCAATTCTACTGGCTAGTTGGCCTACTAATTAATTTTTCCATGAAAGCAACAATACCCTCTTGGTTCATGAAACGACCCGCCCCGCACTCCCAGGGCGAATCTATCTAAACTCGTAAAATCAGATCGAAAATATAATACTATCTAAAGATTCTACCGAAAATCCGGCAGAACCTCCCCCATAAATACAACATTCCCAAAATTACAATGTACAAAACAACACTCCCAAATAATATCTCAATAATCACCCAAACTTCAAATCCAACTTCTCCAGTCATTATCTCAAATATCGCACAAATCACTTCAATATAAACACATACAATGGTTATCCTCAATACCAAAAACATAACCGTAAATACAACACATAAATCTCAAATATCAAAATATAAAATCTACGACTCCTAACACCATCACGTGGCCACAATTACAATCTAACTACCGATGCTGGGTCGACTGATGTACCTGCAAATCTCCTGTGGGGGGGAAAATAAAATATAATAAAACGTGGTGAGTATAAAACTCAGTGAGTGGATACTAGTGTCCGAAAAATAAATTTATTTAAACTAATTTCTCTTTCTCAAAATCAATTGCATTAAAATATCGTAAGAACTTATTTAAACATATTTAATTCAAAATCAGTCACTGAAATACTATTGTTTATAAATCTGCGTAAAATCGAAGGAATCATAATACTTATCATATCAAATACTGAATATCAAAAACTATCATCAAACAAGTACCCAGGGGAATGATCTCATCATATCCGGACCTCGACGGACAGGCAATGACGTACTATCTGGGTACCGCCACGCCCCGGAGACTACAACGGATAGATAGGGAAAATCTCATCTCATAACTGATACATCTCAATATCTGTGCATGCATAAGCCCCCAAAAGGCAAAAGCGCCCAAACACACGGCCCAAAGCCTCTATGTGTGTTCAGACGGGCCCCAAAGGCCTCTATCTCATCTCATCTAATCTCATCTGTATCACATTACATGTTTCTCTGTATCTGGAGGGAAGGGTACTGTTTAACAATTTCTCAAATAACATTTAAAACAAATGTACGAAAACATATAATCTCATCTGAAATCTCATTCTCCTTTCTTCAACATTTATTCAAATCTCATACAAATCTGAAATCTGAAATCTCATACAAATGTATCAAATCCATTCAATTCTATATCAAGCATTTATTCAAAAACAATAATAAAATCATTATTCAAACTTTTTCTCAGCAAGAATAAAATCAACACATGTAAATAAATTCACTTTTCTAAAATCATTAAATCGAAGCATCAAATACTTATTTTTCAAAACATACTGCACTGTATCATAAAATCAACATATACTTATAAAAATAAGTTTTATATATTCCACTCACAGTGACGATGACCAGACTCGGTATCAACGACGTCCGCGGGTTGATTCTCGTTCGCGGATCCTCCTAATCAAGAAAACGACATAATCATTCTCCGAACAACTAGTATAACATAATACTTCTCGAAACGAAATATAACAATAATAATTATTCCCGCATGTACATAATTACCAAAATACCCCTACATGCCAAAATTACCAAAATGCCCTCAACATCATTATTTAACCAACATATCCGTAAAAGCTTCAATTACCAAATTATTCTCAACTCGGATAACTGAAATAATCACAATGTCCGAAATTACGAAATTACCCTCGGAGCGTAAAATTACCGAAATGTCCTTAACAACTTAAATTACCGAATTATCCTCGAAATCACAATTACCTTACTGTCCTAACCTCAAATTACCAATTGACCCACTGATTTCACAAATTACAAAATCACCCCCAAAGTTTCATGAAATTACCGAAATGCCCCTGCCGGTCAACGGTGACCGGACTTCAGTCAACGGCGACGGGGAGCTTAGGTCTGATAGTTTCGGCCACGCTGAGTTCAATGGTGGCGGCGGTGACGTCTCACGTGCTCTACCGGCGGCGGATCGAGCTCCCCAAAACCGCGAGCTTCCAAGAGCAAATCGGCGGCAATCCGGCCGATTCAGGTGACGGGGTCGGTCGGAAAATGACGCTAGTGAGCTGAGGAACAAGATTCAAGTGGTGGCGTGCCAAAAATCCGGCGAAATCGACGGCGACGAAAACGGGTTCGGCCGCGAGTTTTCGGGCTTCAACCGGCGGCGTTCCAGGTGGTTTCCGGCGACGAGGATGGCAGGGATCCGTTGCTCGTCTCTCAAGCTTCAAAACGGTACCAAGCACGACCGGTGAGGTGGCCGGAATCGGGAGAAATGGCCGGGTCAAGGTCGCGGGTCGCGGGTCAACGGGTCGGGTCAAACGGGTCAACTCGGGTCAACTCTTTCTCTTTCTCTCTCTCTCTCTCTCTCTCTCTCTCTTTCTAAAATTCCAAAAAATGCAAACAGTTCCTCCCGTCCAATTTATAGAATTCAGCTCTTTTTTTTTTTTTTTTTTTTTTATATATATAAGCTTAATACTGATTAAGCTTATACCGGACCCGAAACGAAAAATAAATCCGACCACCCGAACTCTTAATCGCGCTCAATTTATCTCGATTCGAAGCGGAAAAATTAAATCGCACACTTAATTAAGACAATTAAAGTGCATATATTACAGTTCAATCTCCAAATCTGGAAACCCACCAACACTTTTAACTCTCCATTTTTCTTTTCCTTCAACAAATGAGAGTTTCCAGAACTAATCAGCCATGCAATTTCCACAGCTTCAACAAGGTTACTGAAAACAGATATTGAAGGAAAAGCCTGCTGATATATAGCACTGACATTTTCATTGTCACATTTTTCCGGTGGCCTCATGTCTTGAATATCAATATGCTTGGACCTTAGAGAACCTGTTAAGATGGCATTGCTGACCATTTTGGTTGCAGCTGAGGTGCGAAGAACTTTCAGTAATCCGGAACCCTGGTTGCCGACAGCAGATGGAGATTTTCCGGGGACTTGGCCAAATTGGGATAATGCTTTATTGGCAATTTTTTCGATATTTCTTCTTGATTTAGCCCATAAGTTGGGAACATTATCTTCCCAGGGATAACCATCTATCACAACAATTAGGCAGAGATTGTTCTTAAATATGTAAGGTATGTGAGAAACTTGAATAATAAATTTACAAACTAATCATAACATACAAAATTATATTATTACAAGCTAATCATATTTACAAAATCATTCCACAAACTGACATGTCATGATACCAAGTTAAGTGGTGTACGTTGCGAAAGGGTTAACTAGGTTTATATGGAATTAAGTAAAGAAGTCTATGGCCCTAACTCAATCCAAATGGTAGCTCAAGAGATAAGGATTTTCCAAGTCATACATACTTAAAATAAAGTTCAATACTCAATCAATGTGAGATATTTTCTCCTTTTCCTAACACCCTTATCGCGTACAAGCCAGTCTAAAAAAATGATAATAATAATATTTTCCATTATACCGAAATGAAAAAGACTTGTAGAAAACTTTCAAGGAACAATATGTTACTTGATCTATTCTTAGTTTCTTTTTCTTCTTCCTTTTTTTTTTGGAAAATATTCTTAGCTTCTTACATAATGTGATAATATGATGAAACTTGTTTTCATTGTTCACATAACTTCGGTATGATATCATTGATAACTAATCATCGGATTCAAAAGCTAGTTTAATCTGCTATGTATTAATGGAATCTAGATGATCCGATAACATTAAATTTAAGTACTTATCTATTACCTTCTACAGTTCATATTTAGTGTACCTTTATTATGATACCATTGATGACTAATCGTCGGACTTAAAAGCTAGCTGAATCTGCTATGTATTTGAATCTAGATGATAATAAGATAGTATTGAAGTTATGTCTTTATTATCTATTACCTTCTACACATTATGTTTAGTGTAGACGTTTGCTGTTTTAAAATGTAAATTTGAAGTTAATTACTACTATTTAGGTACAAGCTGACTAATTATAAATTCATATCTTAAAATGTGTGAACGTCAGCATTAAATAATTTTCATTACAAATATTACCTCATTACGTAGTTACTTTATTGGAAAAAAATCATAAATGAAAAATAAACATAGGTATGAGATTAATAAAATTACCATTACCAACTTCTCCTCTCCCGAGATGCTTGTAGTCAGCAAATTTCATGAAAATTGTTTCAAGAGTGTCCATCATTGCTTCTTGGCAGGAAGATGAAAATTGCAAGCCATATAAGAGCCCCGGCATTTCAAATCCAAAGCCTCTTGTGTGAACTCTAATCACAGGAGCATCCTTCGTTATCGGCCATTGAAGCTCGCCCACAGTGCAAGTAATCATCATAATGGGGCTACATTTGTGCATGATGAGAACAACAGAAAAAGCCAAGGCGAAGAAATCTGAGAGTTTGCTCATCATCATAATCCATTAAAAAAACTGCAGCAGAATTGATACTGAAGAGTTCAGTTGAGCTTCCATAAGAAAATTGTGATGGCCTGTTAATGTTGCTTGACATGTCAGTTTGGATTGATGATGATGGGGGCACCGAAGTCTTTAGGGTTTAAGTATGAACGATGGATCCTCTGCAAAGCAAGCAAAGTAAGATCATAGTAGGTACAATATCTATATAAAGTACAACTATCGAATGACATTATTTCACTTTTTTGAGAAATACAAGACATTATAAGTAGACATCTAAGTCATTCAAGTAAAGAGATCTATTCGTTAATAAAGAAAAGAGGGTTGGGGAGGAGGGGGGACAATGATTGAACTGGTGATGAAATAGAATTTTGGGCACAAAACTGCTAAATATGAACTAAAACTCAATCAACTGACATGTTGTTTTGAGGAATAATGTTGAGATGAGTTGTCATTTGGTGTGTTGTTGAAGCCAAACCATTGGTGATAATGCCGTTCAAAACCATTAAGTCGGTCACGTGCAACACACGTGATTAAACAGAATTAAAGCACTTCAAGACGACGCGATGTTGCTGTCGTTTTGGAGTCACTTACGCATACACCAGCATGCAACTCAGGTTTGTTTGGCAGTTATGATTCTTAGGTTTTTGGCGAGAGCCAGCTGGTGGCTAATCAAGCCAGAAACCAACCTTATAAGGCTAGTTCTGGTGCATTATTAAAGCATCTTATCACTGGAAAGACCGAGAAAATTTATTGCTTGTATTCTGTGTGTTCATATTAAGTTCTCTGTAACTCTTCAACTTGATATAGTGAAAGCTTAAGGTTTGTTTCCTCAGTGGATGTAGGCACCATAATCAAGTGCTGAACCACTTAATTTTTCCGTATTTGTCTCTGTTTCTCATTGTTCTTGTCTGCTTGATCATTATTACTGGAATTAGTTCTTGTGTCTTGGAATAGAATTTGGTCTTGGGGTGGGTTGAGTCTAACTTACAGAAGGTTCAACTGTCAACATAAACAATAATTCGACTAATAATAAAGGAAAAGAATTCTTGATTCAATTCTCCACCTTAATCTAAACAATTAAAAAAAGAAAAAAAGAAAAAGGATTATTCAAATTCTATTGAATCGAGTTGCTTATTTCAAAATAAATTTAAAAAATGTATGCAATTAAAAATAATTTAAAACGAAATTGCAGTTGAATGGTTGAGTACTGAGCATAGCACGGTCAAAGTTATTGCATTTACTGCCACATTGCCATACAGGAGGGTAAATCCAGCATACTGACAGTGCCAGAAAACGAGAGATTAATTAATTTACACACATAATCTAACTCACTACTTAATTTTATGAAAGCATAAATAATGCAAACTATTGCCTATAGATTTATTATAATTTATAACATTGGCCCAAATGTTTTTGAGGTAAGTAATATGTAGAACCGAAATTTAATTTGGGAAAATGAGTATTACCCCTGTTGTTTGGAGAAATTATTGTAAACCTCTCTTATATTTTAAAATACATCTAAACCTTCCTGTCAATATAACAATAACAACTTTATATATCATTTTATTATTCTATTCTAATCTTGATGTTAGTTTTTTGAGAATATAAATAAAGTCAAATGATGTATATATCCTTTATGATGGAATTAATCTAATAATGAATTATAAATACCCCTAAATCAACTTTCTTCCCACCAAAATTAAGAAAAACATCCATGTTAGGCACCTGAGCACAGTAACAATGGACATTAGCATCATTATTTTTAGAATAGCTTAAATAAAATAAACTTGAATAGAAGTTTTAAAATTTTCTTTTATTCAAATCACTATACCAACAAAATCAGACCCCATTTAGCTACATTTGACATACATTGTAACAAATAAATAAGAAAGAAATGAACAAAAGATTCAAACTTTTAATACCCATAAACTTATGTGTCAAAAATATAAAAGAATCAAATATTTTTTTAATAAAAGTGCTCGTATTTTTATAATATAAATGATTACAAAATAAAAAAATAAAAAAAGAAATGAACAAAAGGTTCAAACATTTAGAAATCAATTCATATTTTACCATAGGTTACAGTTCATTATTAAATTAATTTAATCATTACAGGTATAAAAGTTATTTCACTTGATTTATATTCTCAAAATATTTAAATTTCATGACTAACATCAAAACTAGGATTAGAATAGTAAAATAATATATAAATTTAACACTGTTATAACTGCATAAGATTTGATATAGTTTAGAACATAAGAAGAGTTTCACTTAGTTTCTCTAAACAATAGGGATAGTCCTCATTTTTTCATTTTAATTTTATTTGAGACAACCATAATTAACATATATAAAATACAAAGATAATTAACTATTTCAGACAAGTTTATGATCATGAATTAAATAAATTTTCTTCCACAAAAAAATGCACTCTATGTTCATATGTTTCTTTTTTTTTTCATTTTATTTTGAAGTATATATTCAAATAAATATGGTCTTAGAGCATCTCTAAAAAACTTTTCAAATTAAATTCTACTTCTTATTTGAAGAGTCATATCAATATTAAACACTTCAAAAGACACGTTAATTTATATTTTTTAAATAAGATTTGTTTATCACTTTTTAATATTATCGAGTGAGTTTCTCCCTCTTCTATTAATATTTTATTATTATTTATTGAAAAGATAAGACTACAATAATTATTATTTATGTTTCATTTCAAAAGTATAACAACAATTTAACTTAATAATGGAATGATTTAATTAAAATAATGTTAACTTATTCTTCTTTGATGAGTCTTTTGGAGGAGATTGTATTTTTCCATATACTTATTTACCACATCAGTCAGCAAATTGACATTTGAAGAGTAAAATTTAAAAAGTCTTTTGGAGATACTCTTCTAAAAATTTTCCCAAAAAAAATAATAATTATTCTCTAGGTGTCACGAGCTATCCACTAGTCATAAATCATAAATCATTTTCCTTTTTGAACATTTTATCGGTACAATAAAAGTAAAAAAATCTAAATTTCTTTATTGATATGATTCTTTCTTTAATATGTCCTTAAAGGATTTATATTACGGGATTATTCCAGGTTCAGGATTGAACATAGCCAACTCATTACGAAAGCACACTGCCATATCTGTTCAATTTTTACTTTAAAATATTTGTTCAAAATTAGCCGTTTCGGAATCTTTCTAAAGAGGAAAATAAAGGCTTCTCTGAATGCAGCCAACTCATTGTCTTTGATTATTTATTGAAATTCTTAGCCAGCTAAAGCCCTAAAGTTAAAGGGCATATTTTCACGTTGGCTGAGAATTGATCTTGGGGTCAATTATCCAAACATGAGGAAATTCTAAACTCTGAATATAGCATTTAAATTAATTTTTAAGTATCAATTAGTTTCATGAACTTTTATAATCAATTTATAAGTATGTATGAAAGAAAGTGTCACTCTTCGAACTAATTTTTTAGCTAGATTGAGCAAAGCCTAAGATCACCTAACATGTTCAATCTTGATTTGTTGAGTTGTTGTGAACGCGTGATATTATCCGAAATAAGGATTGCATTCATAATTAATAATTTAATTAACTTATTGATTAATTATTATGTGCCTAATTAATTAATATTATTCTCTTGGTCTCAAAGTTGTTATATTATTATTCGACAATAATAATAACTACTCCCATCACCATCCGTAAAAGCGATTGGCTATCTTTTGCAATCTAAAACCAAAGCTTAATTAAATAGTTAATGGAAAACATAGGACCACAAGACTCATAATATTATTTTCTATACATCTGTGCGTTTAGATAACAAAAGATAAGAAGAAATAAAACTTAAACTATCAGATTGGACGCAATCGAAATAGGCGCTAATTCAAGAGATTGAGCCCAAGTATGATTGATACAAAATTTGTGATACTGATTAAGACGAGCAGTGCGAGTCAGGACACGGGATCTTATTAGTTGAATCACTAGTTCCAAAAATTGACGTTGTTAGACAAGGGCCTAACATAAGTACATATTAAGACAGATATTTACATGTATTTAAAGGCTAAACCTACTTTGATATCATGGCTTCACTAATCGAAAGCTTCAATTTGAAGAAGATAAGAGTATCTGCATGTAGTTTGATCCAAAAGTTTAAATTTAAATTTAAAGGTCTGAATGATATAATATTTCGTAATTATTATTGAGTCTAACTATCCCTTCCCCATCTGTGAGCGTGTTTAAACTTTAAATGACCTCCTATTTTCAATATAAGAGATTTTAATAATAATATCTAATTAAGCTTGAATAAAAAAATTTCGGACACCATCTAGTGGAAATGATAAAATCTCGTGTATTGAAAAAAAAGAGATCTGGGTTTAAATCACCTCACATAGATGACAAAGAAATTAGGTTGCTAATAAGGTTTGTAATCAAAAGAAAGCTTGATAAAAAATTCGTGCGTGCTACGTGCAAAAGTGAAAACAAGTATACAACTTATTTCTGTTCAAATAATAAGTTTATGCATACAAAGTGATGAGTATCTGCAGCTCATTCCTTGAAAAATTCTATACGTAATCGTTCTTGTTTAAATCATGAAGAAAATTATTGGAGATCAAGTAAAGTTGAGTAAAAAATAATTCACTTGTCAAGAGTCGTAATTATTACAAGAAGAGTACAGATTACAAACAGAAGAATCCAAACAAGTGATTCCACTTTAAGTAAAACGAACAATAACTCGGAAGCTAAAACATTGAAAGACGAGATTTAAGAAGATGATGAAAACGTTAAAGGAAAACTCAAACCTTAAATGACAAAGGACACTCGAATCAAAATGTACATAACTAAGCTTCACACAAAAGAGACAAATCAAAAGCATGAAATATTTCACAAGAGACATATACAAACTTCGTCATCACCAACATCAAGTTCCTTCGGCCTTGCATGTACATGCATAATTAAGCAGCTATATTACCGGATTCATAGCCTGGAATATTCCCAGGATGAACTTTAATGCTTCTCCTTCCAAACGCAGCTTTATTATTTCTCTCGTCATTGTTAATAACTTCGCCTCTCCTCACTCTTTGTTCTTCCATTCTTTTCAGCTTCTCCTTTTGTTGCTTTCTCCTCACATAAACTTCAGCACAACTGGCTCCAATGGAAAGAAAAGCACTGTTTGTTAAAGTGCTTCGGGTGCAAGCTTGAAGGGGCCTTGGGAGGAGGGAAATTTATAGGAATTGAAAGATGAGAAAATTATGAAAATCCCCCTATTTTTTTCAGAATTGTTTTTTACCCTCATGTTTCAAAATCCATTAAAACTCCCATGCCATTAAAAAAGTGACTTACTTCTATGTTGTGTTTGTTTGTTTTTTCATTTTACCCTTCAAACAGTTAACGACACAAACAAGAAGTGAGAGTTAGCCATTTGTTTAACGGCAAGGTTTTTTTGATGAATTTTTAAACATGAGGGAGGAATTCATAAATTTATTGTAACAACATGGGAATATTCTTTTGTTTCGATCATTTTCACTTGAAAGCTTTTTGGTGATGTAGCCATCACTAATTGTTGTGTCTAACGGCTGAGTAATATTAGTATTATCTTAATCATCCAAAAACGTTTAATAGTAAGAAAAATGACCAATTAAACTAGTGGCGGGGCTGCGGGGATGGCATATCATATACTGTTTTTGGCAACAATGAAAGTATATGAATGGATGTATCACATTACATATTATTTTCATCACATGGCTGCAAACAGTGGTTTTGCTTTTAGAGTGGTGTGGATGCGTCTTGTGGCATGGCCATTAGAAGCAAAAAGTGATTAAAAATTAATAAATTAGGCTCCTGAGAGTGGGTGTAGTGAATATACTCATTTTAAACTTAAAAAATTAGTAATTAAGTTGAATATTATCTTAAAGGCTCTAAGTTTTTCTCAAACCTAAAATCTAGGTAAACCACTAAAGCAAAAAAGTGTGTGTGTATAAATGCAGGCACCCTCGTTTTTTTAAATGTGAATACACTGTTAAGCCATCTGGTTTAATAGCATTAAAATATCACTCTATTAAACTCAATGACTTAAAATATGTCTGCATCAAAAAAAAAAAAAAGAAGCATGTACTAGAGAATGATTATAAATATATATTAAGGGAAACATGGAAATTTAATACGCAATTGCTCCCTGATATGAAAGAGTAATGCTATCCTTTCCATTAATCTATTAGACATTCGGATGATTGAATAAACAATTTTATACGTTATATAGAATTCACTAACAATTACGAAATTACTTGTGATGTACTACTAGAGATGGAATTACTTATTTTCAAGGGTGGCTACTACCTTCCTTTTATTAAAGTCGATTAAGTAAGTGTTTGCTACTTATTACTTCGCTTATTAAATATATTTCTACTATGTGCTTCTAAAGAAGTGTTTTTGCTATATGCTTTTAAATTTGGTCAAGTTATGTTTGATTTCGTCAATTTCTGTAGAAGGGGATCGGCTTCATGGCACTATTGCACTTGGCAGTTAGAAAACTTCTACTTTATATGCCACTAATCTAAGTTTTAAATGCAACCATAAACACCATTAATTAATTTTTCTGAATTTATTCATGGCTCGTGGTGGTAGAGAGATTCCTATTGCCTTTAAGGGGAAATTGACCCTTCATCCAGAAGGCTAAATTGGTGAAGTCCCTACCAACTTTTATGTTGCCCTTACTATAATCATATAACATCATTTTATTATGCTTTTTTTAAACATAAGTTTGAAGATATGGAGAGTGAAATGTCGACACATGCAGCGTTCTTAAATTTATATATTTTTGTAATATATATATATGACTCTTTAAAAGAAGTAGAGGCTGAAATTCTCTGCACGAAGATTTTATCAGAGAATTATTTTTTTTACAAGATAAAAGATAAGTTAATTAAATTATTGTATCTGTTTATTTTTTATTCTCTAATTAAAAAGTAAAAGTCGATTTTTTTTTTCCATATACCCTTCGATCACTATGACACTATTTTCAGTTTAGCGTCAGGAACTTGACAAGTGTTTTTTTCTAGCTCTTAATGAATGTATATTGTTTTGCCATGGTGTAAGGAATAATCAGACTTGTCCTGTTGTCCAAATCAGATAGGCAAAATATCAATATATATATATATGAAAAGATGGATTGAATATAACTCATCTAAATCAATCAATTTCTTTCTTATAGCATGACCCGGAACTTGAATTGATTGGTGAGAGGCCAGTAGCAATCTTAAATATCAGTTCCAACTGGTTGAGACAAAAGTTTGAAAGTGACAAATAAATCGTAGGATTTCTTTTTTTTTTTTCCCAAGAAATTAAGTGTGTGGTTGGAATCGAGCATAGGACGATGTCTCCTCCATTCTTTAATATGTATAATAACGTTACTATTATAGCATTTAATTTAAGAAGGCTTGTTAATTTCAATTAATTATTACTACTTTGGCAACTTGCAATTGTCTGTAATTTATTCTAAATAAAACCTTGCATGCGAGTATGCGATGTCTCAAGATAGACTTAATCATTAACTATAGTGCTTAATTAGAGGAAGAGTTTCTAGTGGTAGTGGAGAGCTTTAGCAAAAGCAACTTAAGCAACTCAAGTGCTGTCAATGGAATGTATATCCAAAGTAGAGAGGTCTGCATAATATTGGACCTCCAAGTCACTAACAATATTAAAATTTCCATACCATTAACAAATGAATGGGCTAAGAATGACAATGAAAGATCAATCTATTTATTATAAGGGTTTGTTGAATATTAAAACAGAAGCTGATTTTCAAAATCTAGCCATTAGGCCAATTACAAGAGAGCTCAAAGCTCTTAAGTTATTCCTTCCTCTACACATCCTAGCTACCTAATAAAAAGATGACGGCAACTTGAGCTTGAGTTTTTAATTTTATCTTTGAATATGGTGACGAGACTTGTAAACTTTTACATGATGTGGCTGAGAGAATATTCATTACCAGTCCCATAGTGCTAGTAGCAATTGCTGTTCGATTGTCATTTGTCGCAGTAGATCATTTCTTTATCTTTGTGCTAGGAGCATGAACGTGGCCTAATAGATTGTCATTGGGCTATATGTTCAGTTAACTCAATGGTCCGAGATTACGACTTAGACTCAATCCAGAAACTCGACACGGCGTCGCCCCCTCTTTTTTTTTTTCCCTTTTCATTTCAGTTTGAATTATCCAAGAAAGCTATCTACATATTTTAATACAATGAAAAAAATCAATATTTCAAATAAAATGTATTACATATAACATATGATTTACATTATTGGACTAAATATAAAATGAGCCTACTGAGAGATTAAAATCATTTTCTTAGATTTAGGCCAAATTGTGTATGCACATGTGTGTATAAAGTTAAAGTTTTATCTCAATTTTATTCAAATATATAAATAACTTATGTTCGTGATTAAAAAAAACAAACATGTAAAAATATATAAATAATTAAATAACTTATTATTCTATGTAATTAATAATAAATAAGTAATTTATTACGTTTATTAAAATCATATGAGATTCAACTTAGCAGATGACGCTTTGTTGAGTAAAACAGATAAATGTCATATGATCTATAGGTTAATAAATAAAATGACATATTTTGATTTATTTTTCTGGAGATGCTTAGGAAAAGGGACAGGAGAAACGTAGGTCTGGACACGTGTTGTTAGTTGGGATTGTAGAATTTTCGAATTTTTCACCTATGAAATCTTGGCGGTGTTCGTGGTTCTTTAACTTGTTCCACCTTGTTCTCTTTAGCTTCTTTTAATACACTTTATGGATCTTCAAGTTGTTTGCCACTTCTAAGTAGAGTTGGCAATGTAACGAGATGAAAAGAAAATTATTAATTTTAATTTTATTCTGTACATGTTAATGGAATAAAAAAAAGTTTTATTGTTGTCCCTTTATTTTTTTAAAATAAAAAATTTTCTTAATCTATTCTCATTAAATATCTTGTCCAGCTTATTATCCTAAATAGTTTCAAATATATAAATAAATAAATTTTGACTTTTTTTTTCTTTTAGGGGTCATCATAATTCAATATAGTAAAAATTTTGAATAAATACAGAGTAGAATAATCAAATAATATTTTTTTTACTACATGCATGTTCAAATATATATAATTTTATGCTAACATTTTTTATTTGTTTGTTTGATTCCATTGCACATTAATATTAAGATTTACGCTTCAAAAACTATAAATTTGGGCAGAAACTAACTTAGACTATGTTAAAATATCTAATAATTCAATAATATAATAATAAAACTAACCAACAGTTAGAGTTGACAATGAGATAGGATGGGACGAGATATGCTAATCTCAATTTTGTCTCGTTTATGCAAATAGAATAAAAATTATCTCATTCTCGTCCCTTTACTTTTTTGTTGATAAAAATATATTCCAATTCCGTTCTAAAAGAGATGGGATCTCGTAAGATTCCATCCTAACAGGAAAAATTGCCATCCCTACTTCTAAGTGTAATTGCCTTCGCTTGCTCATTTAAAACTATCATGGTGTAACTTAGAGAAGAGCTTGTGTTATATAGGATAATAAGTTTACCGTCTAACATATTTGAATCTTAATATTTCAGAAAGCTGTAACTTAATTTTGTAGAGTGAATTTAGTCTTTATTATAAACAGCGTAAAATTATTTTCTAAATTTTAAATAGCAAGAGCTTGATTATGGAACCTGATCTTGGATTTAGTGATTAATTATGTGATGAGCTTCTCCATATTGGACTTCTTTTTTTGTGGCTAGAACCTTAATGAAGGCTGCACCATAGTTTGACCGCTGCTCCATGAAAAATTCGGATAGCTTCTCTAAGCTAGATTGTAGGTATCAGAATAAGGATTATGTTGATGCTGATAAGTTGGATACCAAATGAGCTTGTTCGGTAGTAGATGGTGCAAAAGAATTTCCAACTTGACATTCATCACTTGCGTGGATGCCTCTACAAAAATCACATACATCGCTTGGAGCAAACATGACATTGGAGTACTTATTGACTATTTGCTTTTTGAGGTCTGCAACCTTGACAAATAAAGCAGTAACAACATCAATTTGATGGATTCCTGTCGTTCTTGCTGGAGGCAGTTGGTCTAAAGGCCATTGAGATTGCTTCAAGATGATTAATACGTGGGTCCTACATGGAATTCGCAACTTTTATATTCTTTCGATGACCATGCGAAACATGGGATAAGCATGGGATTAGACAAAACTTGTTCAATCACAAGATTTATCCTACGTTCCAAACAACTTTTATATTACTTCCTTAGAAATGGCAATAAGGTAGAGTGGGAGTAGGGCAATAAGGTAGAGTGGGAGTAGGGAGATTTACCTCATTCTCCACCTTATTAAAAGTTTTATCTTAATTCTTTAATAAATTTAGTAGAGTGAAGATGGATAATTTTCATGTGGACTGGGATGGACCCAATATTTATTATTATCCTGAATTAAATTTTAAAATTTATATTTTGAAGTCAATATAAAAATTTATAAGTAGACAAAAATACATTAAATAATGGGAACACTAAGAACTCTATCGGTCTATCTCCATAAATATGTACTATAAACAAAGTAATTATAAAAAGAGTAGAAACAAAAGACAATTTAAATATCAACACACTATTTTTCAATTATGGAATCTAACATTACAACCTATAATAACTTGTAATTATATAAGGATTAAGAAATCAATTAGGAATTCTAAACTAAAATAAATTAATATATGTAATTACAATCAATTAAAAATTATAAGTAAAACTTTATTTTGAAATCAAGTACTATACCAAGCTTAATAAATTAAAAAATTAAAATTTATTCATCCATTCAAATTATAAAAGTATTATTAGTTTAAAATTTTAATAATAAACTAAATTCAATTCAGCAAAAAAGTACTTGGATGCAGTTGTTTCTTTATCAGGTGCTCTAACTCTTTTTAAAGAACTAGATATTGATAATCCTTCTATCAAAAGCTCCTTAAAATAATCAAATCTTATTTTTTTAACTTGTCCTCCTAGTTAATGGAACTAAAAAATAAAGTCTAAAAATTCATATAAAAAATTTATGAAAATATTGATAATTGTTACTAAATGTTGTTTTTATAAGTATTTTTAATACCATTGATGATGTTATATTACATTGACATATTTTTTTTAATTAGAAGTTTTTTAAATAAATTAAAGCAGTAATAAAATTTTAGCTCCTTAATATTTACAATCTATTCAATAAATATATAATTTAATCATTTTATAAAATAAGTCACTAATTTCAATTGAAAAATATAATTGAATTAGGGATATATTTGAAAATAAATTAAAAACTCTATTATTATATGAAATTGATGAAAACATAAGAGTAATTGAGTTTGGGACATATTTGAATATAAAATAAAAACTCTATTGTTATACTAAATTGATGAAATCGTAGGGGTAGTGAATTAGGGACATATATGAAAAAAATAACAATTATATTATTTTACTAAATTAATAAAAACGTATGGGATATAAATGATTTTTTCTAGACTGGACGGGGCTACAGCCCGATCTAGCCCATGCATAGATCTACCTATGCATGTGGGAAATAATTTCTCTATCTTTCTCACATATTATTTTATAATAGTTATAAATACATAATTTAGTAAATTAAAGATTAAAAATAAAAATAAAATTATCATCATATTATAAAGTTTTTAAATTATAAAAAATCTCTAAAAATGTGAAATAATATTTTGAAGTGATATCATGTATAGCATTGTTTTAAATTCTTCTTTGTTAACGGCTTCATCTTCTCCTTATCTTATTCATATAGCCTATGAGTATAAAGTTTATCATTCTTTTATAAATGAACCAATGTTTTAAGATAGAATAAGAACTATATGAGAGGGTTTTCTTTTAGTTATAGTTAATTTATATCAAGTAAAAATAAAAAAAAATTATTAACCAATATTGATAATTAATAAACAAAAATTATAAAAATTTACATATAATACGGATTATGTGAAGGTGTGGTGGGGGGTAAAAAATCAAATCCCATCCATTAAGAATTTGGTTATTATTTTTTCCCATATACCACCCTATTTCTTAAAAAGTTATTCAAAATTGGGGTAAAAAATCAAATCCCACCCATTAAGAATTTAATTATTATTATTTCTTATTTACCACCATATTTCTTAAAAATTATTCAAAATTCACCTCATTCGGGATGAGGCCTCAAACCCATGTAAAAGTTTACCATCCCTATCACTCTTGAATAAAGAGGCAATTGTTGCGGACCGCCCAATTCACTAGCCGAAATGCCCACAATTTCAGGCTAGAGAGCCAACACAAGGCCAAGAGTGCTAGCTTGGCCCAATTCCGGAAAATTCTAGGCAATTCTAGCACATGTAAGCTTGTAAATACTCTAGAATTCTCCATAGAATTCTAGCACATGTAAATAGCTAGGCATTGTAGAATTCTCTAGAATCTCTAGAGCTTGGAAAGCCTCCCCTATAAATATGGGATGACATTAGGCATTTGTATCCAACAAACTCAACAACAAGCATTGTAATCTCTCTTTGTGCAATACAAGTTCTCTTATTGGCTCAATTGCTCTCTTCTCTAGTTCAAGAAGCTCTAGGCTTACTTAGCAACATTCGGCAAAATTGTCTAAGTACCGCACGGGTTAGCTGCGCAAAATACTCATCCCGTGACAAGTGGTATCAGAGCTAAGGTTTGCACGCACACAAGTTAGCTCACAAAGCAATGGCCAACCCTTCGAATGTAGCACAAGAGGGTGTTGTTGGTGTTGATGTTCCACCGCAACCAGTCCGCGGCCGCGAGAGAGAACGTGCCCAAGGCAAGACTCGTGGCAAGTCTAAGGCCCCATCCGTAGATGCGTTGGAGCCTCGTGTGACTACTCTCGAAAATGCATTGTCCGCCGCTCAAGATAGCCTCGAGGGATTGGAGGAACGAGTGGACGGTCTCGAGGGAGAATAAGCCGAATTCACGGTGGCGACCAAAGCTTTCATCCAAGAGCAAGCGAACACTCTCCGAGGTGAGTTTCGTTCTTTTCATGATGAGTTGCTCAAACTTCGTAGTTTTGTTCAGGATGAACTACGCACTGTCCGTGCGGAAGTGGATGAAGTCCACTCGGATTGGGCATGGCACAAGCGCACACTCTCCGCAAGTCCAGCTTCCACAAACTCAAGTGATGCACGCCGCATTGACGTGCCAAAACCCGACACGTACGATGGCACACGAAATGCCACCATCGTGGACAATTTCCTCTTTGGGCTTGATCAATACTTCGATGCCATGGGTGGACGAGAGGAGGCATCGAAAGTGGGCACTGCACCCACCTATCTTAGAAGCACTGCACAACTATAGTGGCGTCGCAAGCATGGCGAGATGGCCAAGGGCATTTGCACCATCGACACTTGGGCCGATTTCAAGCAAGAACTTCGAAAGCAATTCACCCCAAGCAATGCGGAGAAGGAAGCGCGAGCGCGCTTACGTTGCCTCAAGAAAACGGGTAGCATGAGGGACTACATCAACGAGTTCACTACCCTTATGTTGGAAATAAGCGACATGTCCGACAATGATTCACTCTTCTACTTCCAAGATGGCCTCAAGAATTGGGCCAAGACCGAGCTTGATAGGCGTGGCGTTCAAACACTTGACGACGCCATTACCGTTGCGGAATCGCTCACTGAATACTCTACCAAATCCAAGGATAAAAAGGCCAACCAAGGTAAAGGTGGGGGAGAGAGTCGCAAGGACAATGGCAATAATCGTAAAGATTGGGGGCAGAAAAAGCCACCTAGCAATAAGCGCGGGCAAGGAAAATCGGAGGGAAAGAAAGAGGCACCAAAGCCGCGAAGCCCATGCTTCATATGCAACGGCCCTCATTGGGTACGCGACTTTCTGGAGAAAAAGTTGCTCAACGCTCTTACCGCCCAACTAAAGAGCAACCCCACAATGTCCTCGGAGGAACCCCAACTCAGCATGGGTTCTCTCCAACGTCTCGGCGCACTCAATCATCAACAGCCCACACTCGTCAAGGAAGGGCTCATGTATGTAAGCGCGAAGATAAATGGCCAGTCCGTTCGTGCGCTGCTAGACACGGGAGCGATGCACAACTTTGTGCCCGTAGACGAGGCCAAGCGCTTAAGCCTCAGGACCACCAAAGAAGGAGGTACAATGAAGGCGGTAAACTCACCCGCCAAGCCAATCGTGGGAATCACACAAGGCGTGCACTTAACACTCGGTACGTGGAGTGGAAAGCTTGATTTCTCCATAGTGCCCATGGATGACTTCAAGATGGTCCTTGGCATGGAATTCTTCAACCAAGTCCATGCCTTCCCGCTACCCGCTACAAACTCTCTAAGCATCCTTGACGGGAGCAAAGCATGCATGGTACCCACGGAGCGAGGCAAGTCTGAAGAGAACACACTCTTCGCCATGCAATTCAAAAGGGCTTTCAAGAAGGACCCAAGCTTCTTGGTCTCCATTCAGGAACTAAACGAGGAAGGAAATAGCAGAACCTCGCCAAGCCAAGTCCCTTCACAAATTCAAGCCGTCCTTAATGAGTACAAGGACGTGATGCCTCCAGAACTTCCGAAGAAGCTCCCACCTCGATGAGAGGTAGATCATGCAATTGAGCTGGAACAAGGCACGAAACCACGAGCCTTGGCGCCCTACCGCATGGTGCCACCCGAACTTGAGGAGTTGCGGAGACAACTCAAAGACTTGCTGGACGCACGATACATCCGTCCCTCAAAGGCCCCATTCGATGCACCAGTCATTTTCCAAAAGAAAAAGGATGGATCGCTGCGGATGTGCATCGACTATAGAGCGCTCAACAAGATCACCATCAAGAACAAGTACCCAATTCCCTTGATTGCAGACTTGTTTGACCAGCTTGGCAAAGTGCGGTACTTCACCAAACTCGACTTGCGCTTCGGGTACTACCAAGTGCGTATCGCCAAGGGAGACGAACCAAAGACAGCGTGCACTACAAGGTACGGGTCTTTCGAATTCCTTGTGATGCCTTTTAGTCTTACTAATGCACTCGCCATATTTTTCACGCTTATGAACAAGGTGCTCCAACCATTCCTCGACCGCTTCGTGGTCGTGTACTTAGACGACACAGTAGTGTATAGCACCACGCTCGAGGAGCATGCCCAACATTTGTGACAAGTCCTCCAAGTACTCCGAGACAACGAGCTCTTCCTCAAGTTAGAGAAATGCTCGTTTGCACAGCAATAAGTGGAGTTCCTTGGCCACGAGATTGTGGGCGGGAAGATTATGATGGAGAATGACAAAGTAAAGGCCATCCTTAAATGGGAACCTCCCTCGAAAGTGCCTGAGCTTCGCTCATTCCTTGGGCTGGTGAATTACTACCGCCGCTTCATTAAGGGCTATTCGGCCAAAGCGGCACCCTTGACGGATATGCTTAAGAAAAATAGAACGTGGCATTGGTCCGAAGAATGCCAACATGCATTCGAGGAGTTGAAGAAGGCAATTTCGGAGGAACCCGTCCTCGCTCTTCCGGACCACATAAAGCCCTTCGAAATTCAAACGGATGCCTCGGATTTCCCTATAGGAGGAGTCCTCATGCAAGAAGGCCACCTTATAGCGTTCGAGAGTCGAAAGCTAAACGATACAAAACGCCGCTACACAGTGCAAGAAAAGGAGATGACAGCCATCATCCATTGCCTAACAGTGTGGCGACATTACTTGCTTGGCTCACACTTTACAATTATGACGGATAATGTGGCGACAAGCTACTTCCAAACACAAAAAAAGTTGAGTCCGAAGCAAGCACGGTGGCAAGATTTCCTAGCGGAATTCAACTATCAACTCGAGTACAAACCGGGGAAAGCCAATGTCGTTGCGGATGCTCTAAGCCGCAAGACAGAATTGGCGACACTTAGCATTAGTAAAGGATTTGTTGGAGAAGGTGCTCGAGGGAAAGACAAGGCGCTTTTGGCAAGAGGAAGGCATCCTCCTCACCAAAGGAGATCGGCTGTTTGTGCCTAGGTGGGGAAACTTGCGGAAGGAAGTTATCAAGGAGTGCCACGACTCCAAGTGGGCTGGTCACCCAGGAATTGAGCGCACCACCGCTCTAGTCCAAGCCTCATATTTTTGGCCGCACATGAGGGACGATATCGAGGCATATGTGCGAACTTGTCTTGTGTGCCAACAAGATAAAGTGGATCATCAACTTCCAGCGGGATTATTAGAGCCGCTACCACTAGCAACAAGACCATGGGAAAGTGTCTCCATGGACTTTATCACGTCGCTGCCCAAGTCCGAAGGTTGCGGAAGTATCATGGTCATTGTCGACCGATATAACAAGTATGCCACATTCATTGCCGCACCAGTCGACTGCAAAGCGGACGAGGCAGCCCGCTTATTTATCAAGCATATTGTGAAGCTTTGGGGAGTTCCAAAGAGCATTGTGAGCGACCAAGACCCCTGGTTCACTGGACGCTTTTGGACGGAGCTCTTCAAGATGTTGGGAACTGATCTCAAGTTCTCGACAAGCTTCCACCCACAAATGGATGGGCAGACCGAGCGCATTAATGGCCTCCTCGAGATGTATTTGAGGCATTATGTGAGCGCCCATCAGCAGGATTGGGCGAAGTTACTCGACATCGCCCAATTTTCTTATAACTTGCAGCGAAGTGAGGCTACGGGCAAGAGTCCGTTCGAGATCATCATGAAATTCCAGCCAATGACTCCCAACGCCATAGCCTCAACTTACGGAGGTAAAAGCTCTACGGTATATAAGCTCGCCCGCGAATGGCATGAGGAAGCGGACATCATGCGAGCATACTTCGACAAAGCCGCGAGGAAAATGAAGAAATGTGCGGATGCAAGGAGACGGCATGTTGAGTACAAGGAAGGTGATCAAGTCATGATCAAGGTCCTACCCCAACAATTTAAGACTTTGCAGAAAGTTCAAAAAGGGTTAGTGAGGTGCTACGAGGGACATTTCCGAGTTGTTCGACGTGTAGGCAACATCTTGTATCAACTCCAACTTCTGCTAAGACTCAAGATCCATTCGGTCTTCCATGTGAGCCTTCTCAAGCCCTATCACGAAGACATGGGAGAACCAAGTCGCGGAGAATTGAGGCGCGCGCCAACCGTCGTTGTCACCGCATTCGACAAAGATGTGGACTACTTCATTGCGGATCGCACGGTTTCAAGGAGGGGCGTGCCAGCACATAGCGAGTACTTGGTGAAGTGGAAAAACCTCCCCGAGAGCGAAACCACTTGGGAACGTGAAGATGACTTGTGGCAATTCGCTGAGCACATGCAGAATTTCGAGCATGAGAACACGATGAGGACGCCGCGAGCTTAGGTGGGGGAGGATGTTGCGGACCGCCCAATTCACTAGCCCAAATGCCCACAATTTCGGGCTAGAGAGCCAACACAAGGCCAAGAGTGCTAGCTTGGCCCAATTCCGGAAAATTCTAGGCAACTCTAGCACATGTAAGCTTGTAAATACTCTAGAATTCTTCATAGAATTCTAGCACATGTAAATAGCTAGGCATTGTAGAATTCTCTAGAATCTCTAGAGCTTGGCAAGCCTCCCCTATAAATATGGGATGGCATTAGGCATTTGTATCCAACAAACTCAACAACAAGCATTATAATCTCTTTTTGTGCAATACAAGTTCTCTTATTGTCTCAATTGTTATCTTCTCTAGTTCTAGAAGCTCTAGGCTTACTTAGCAACATTCGGCAAAGTTGTCTAAGTGCCGCATGGGTTAGCTGCGCAAAATACTCATCCCGTGACACAATGGTACCAAATCAAGGAGTTATTGACATATATATTTAATCTTTATTACTTAAAAAAGAAACTAATGTAGTCTTTATTTCCTTTAGCTGTTAAGTAATGATGAGATGCTTTCCTTCCGTTCTCTTTTTGCCAGCTTGCTTTGACCAAAACATATTTAAATCAAGAGCATCGGTTATTTATTATGTCATACTCTTTTCATATTGTTCTTTTCTTGAACCAGCATATTTTGTTGCTTCTCTTTGCCATGAATGCTTAAATTAATGCTTTTTCCATACGTCACCTTGTCGATGGGTGGGGAGTACCACACGCCAAGTGGGTTCCAATGTGTGACTTTTAAGTGACACCCTCTACTAGGGCCAACTAAAATCCGATATTAAAAAATTATGAACATAGGAAACGTACTACAATACCAAGTAATAAAGAATGAGCATGATAGTATGATCTGTTCTGTATTGACTCATAGATAATGAAATGAACCAAACAGCCTTTCAGAAAGTAGGGTCTAAAAATCATTTCATATCATTTTCGCGGCTTTAAAGAAATTGAGAGGCATATAAATATCAACAAAGATCTCTAATTTTTGTGGCTTGAAGTCACGGTAATGTTTTGTGGCTTGAACTAACGGTGATGTTGTGTGGCTTGAACTCAAGAACTCTTGATAAGTCTTTTTCCGTCAAGGCATAATATTGACATCATATGTACTGGTTGGGAAATATAGAGGAAATGAACCAATTTATTTGAAAAAGATTGGGTGGCTCTGTTTGCCCTACCCATACAGTGATTTGGTAGCAATTTCAGCAATAATGGGACCATACATTGATCACAAAGATGAAAATTTACAAGATGAACTCTATCTTCCTGCACGGTTTTCATTTCTCGTCTACAAACTTAAATGACAAGTAGGCCAAAGAAAATAATAATAATTTTGATCTCAGACGGCAACTGGTGTAGCTTCATCAAGAGCTACGACAACTGGAAGCTCTTTGCCTTCCGGCAACTCCACACGGGCACCACCACCAGCACCGCTAGTTTATATGTGGTTCATGACACTGGCAACTCCCAACATTTTCAACGTGGCAACAGAGTCTCCACCTCAAATGATTGTTGTTACGCCCTTGCCACTGAGGTCTGCTAGCTTCTTTAAAATTGCCTGCAAGCAGAATCACTATTTCAGTTGGCTATCTATCTGTTCAAAAAGAGACGGCCAGGTACTCCAAATCAGATGTGGTGGTACCAGTCCGTGCAAGTCCATTTATGTTTTTCTGTTTCATTTGCATCGTACTTGTTTAGTATAGGAGCGTAGGCCCAACATGTTTCTGCTCTTTCATTTAAAATTTCACCAAATTAGAGTTATGGTGGTGGCCCCGTTGGAGACCACATATATCGTTCCGGAATAAATGAATGTGAATAAAATTTTAATTTAAAAATGTGGATGGCACCACCCATTCTTGAGAGAAATTTTGGAATAAATTGAAAGTAATATAATTAATTAATAGACATGTGTTGAAAATGGGTAAGTGAAAAGAAAGTTTTTTTGACTAATAGGCCAAATGTTGGCTAATTTTTAAAAAAATTTGGCACGAAACCTTGACTAGTAAAAATCAACATCAGACTGTCTATTCATTTTGGATGGAGGTTCCATTTTGTAATTGATGATTACTTTCTCCACTATAGAAGTAAAGTATATTGTAGCAACTGAGGCGGTAAAGGAAGTTATTTAGTTAAAAGACTTGTTAGGTGGTTTTGGAATAATCTAAGAGAATATTAATAACTTTTGTGATAATTAAAGCGCGATATTCTTGGCGAAGAACCAAACATATCTTGCTTGAACAAAACACAGAGATGTAAAATATCAATATATGAGGGAGGTTATCAAGAGTGGTATTCTGCTGTTAAAAAATATCGATACCAAGAATAATTCATCAAATATGTAGACAAAGATGATTTCTAAAGTTAAGTTTTAAGATTGCTTGAAATTAATTCAAATCCTGAGAACGTGATGAATTCTCAGGAGAAAAGCGAACTGCAATTAACTTGATCCCAGATTTTGGGTACGTAGGCTGCCACAAAGATGCAACCACTTTGGGATGATGGTTCATTAGTAATCGATTCAGTTTGGATAAATCTTCACCGACGTGGAGAATTATTGAAAATCGATAAGTCAAAAGAAAGCTTTTTGACAAATTGGCAAAAATTTGGACACCGAATTTAGTGTGCACCAAATGAACTTTGAAAATGGAAAGTTGAGCATGTGCTTGCAATTTTTGAGCTAAATGAAGAGGAGAAGCTCTCCACTAAATACAAAGGCATTCCTTTAGTGAATGCATCTTGAAATTAAGAGAAACAATATAAGTGAAGAATTTTTTAGAGAGTAAGCAATTGGAGAGCGTGTGTATTTGAGAGATTTTTCCTTTCAAATATGCATAAAAGTATTGAGTGTATTTAAGTTTTGGGAAGTAAGGTTTCTTTACTCAAATATTGTATGCAAAATAATTGTTAGTAATAAAATTATTTTTCTCTTACTCTCGTGGATGTTGGCATATTGTCGAACCACGTTAAATTATTATGTCATTTATATTGCTGTGATTATTTGGTACACTTGATTCCGCATTCTGTGCACAACAACATGTATAATTAAATTTAATATAATCACCACTTATGTATTGGTTTTCGAAAAAATACATACATATTATAGCTTCATTTATTTGTTATACAGCTAATATAGTACCTCTAATATTAGAATGCATCAAAGATAATACAACCACTGAATGCATTTATGAAACATGTATTTGAATTTTATATAACCACCAATTGCATGCTAATTGTTCAAAATAAATATGTACAGGCCAAAATATTTCTTATTATATATATAGTTGATATAGTAATTTACAGGTACTCCAGAATTTCCCCTCTCAAAGGTGCCCATGTACTAGGTCTTCTCATACTCTTTAATCTTTTTCCATTTTACTTATTGTTATCCCCGTCTTGCTCACTGATATTCAATAATTATGCTTAATAATTTTTTCTGTAGATTTCTTTTACACAAAATATTAAATGCAGATTTTTTAATTTTTTTTCTAAAGAACCAAAAATGAACAGTTTAAAAAAAAGAAAAAGTAATAAGTTCTGAAGTTGTTTTATTGTTGATAGGCAATTAAATACTTTTTTTACAAGTTCATTTGCTTTTTATTCTAATTAAAATTATTACTTAATATGTTTTCACTGTTTTTATTTTTACATACTATTTTAAAACAAGTTACTAAATAAAATTTTCTTTTGAGCAGATAAGATCAAAATCAAATATCATTTTCTCTAAAATAAATGTAAAGAATACCAATTGAAAAATAATACAAAACGCACCCTTTTCTTTCTTGTACTTTTTTTCTTTTTTGTCGCCCTCTCCTCCAAGGAGCCACTTCTTACGTTCTTCAGTTTTCCTTGCTTTTCTTTTCTTTTCTTTTCTTTTGTTCACTTTCTCAATCACAAATTTTAACTTTCCAGAAGGGGCAGAATTGAGGTAATCGATATTTTTGCATCATGATACATTTTCTTGATATAAAAACAAATGCTATGAATAATTTATAGAGTCGCATGCTAATAGAATTTACCCATAATTTCGATTTATTGATTTATTCTTTTCGCGTTTCATGGAATTCACATCATGAAAACAAAGGCTTGGTTTGCATCAGCAATTATTTGTTCTACTTTGAACTTTTGTATTTCGACAGCTATTTTATTTCGATACTGGGTACATATTTTATATTAGGAATTAGGCCGGGTATAGCTCAGCAGGCAAACGAGGCATTGCACGTGCATGCAAGGGTTTAGCCATAAACAGATCAGATTTCGACTCAGCTAAATCAATTTTCACCTCATTCGATGGCACGCTCCAATCAAATCCATGAAGAAGTCTTGCCAATAACATTACAGTCATCTCAGACCCAAGTGCCACGCCCATGCAACCACGTCTTCCTCTACTAAATGAAATGAATTTTAAATCTGGTTCGGTGAGCTCAACTTGACGATGATGATGGGCTAAATTAATATGGCGTTCTGGTTTGAATTTTAAAGGATCTTCCCAAACTTCGGGGTTCCGACCGAGCCCCAGTCGGCTTAGCAAAACATGACTGCCTTTTGGAATGAAGTACCCAGCAATTGTGGCGTCACATGTTGAGACATGAGGTACGTTAAATGGTACAACGGGATGAATGCGAAAAGCTTCCCTTAAACAAGCCTTGACGTAGTTGAGATGGGGGATGTCTGATTCTTGAACAAGTCTACCTTTTCCAACAACCCTGTCTATTTCGTCTGTTGCCTTTTTGAGGATATCAGGCTGATTGATCATCTCTGCTATTGCCCATTCCACTGCATTTGAAGGATTGTCCACAGTTGCAATCATCAATTCCTTCAATAAACATATAATATTGTGAGAAAGAACTGGTCTAGTACTCAGTAATCTCTATTTTTGTAAAGCGAGCACATCAACATTTTGTAAAATATATATACACAGGTTAACTTTATGGATATATGAGTTTAGGAGGTTATTTTTATAAATTTGACAGGGGTTACATTAATAGATTTAGAAGAGTTAATTAGTAACTCAAGTAATTTTCCACCTCTGATCCCTTTGATTTCAAAACTTCATAAGAAAACTCATCCTAGCCATAAAATAATCATTTTTTTGAGTTAAAAGTTTTGATGTGTAGCTCAATATTATGATAACTGTAAAGAATAATTGGTAAAACTCAGAAACTATAAAGATATTATGAAAACTGTAAGGAATAATTGGTAAAACACAAAAACTATTAAGGAAAATTAGCAGCAATCTCCTTTGTATCTCTTTACCGTGCATTGGGCTTTGATCTCGGGGACTGATAACCATGGCTTCCCATTTTCATCCTTCGCTGAAATTAAGGCGTCAAGCAGGTCCTCAGCCTCCTTCTTCTTCCCACATCTCCATTGTCGAACCCTCTCATCTATAATCGGATCGTGATACTTGGAGATCGTTCTCATAGCATCACTTACAATCCTTTCATGGCCTTCTAAATCTAACACTCTCATCCAAGGAATGTAATCTGATAGAATGAAAGAGTAGATGTGGTTAAGTACAATGAAGAGTGATTCAACGTGCTCTTCTTCTTGAAATCCTGGTCCTCCACTATCATTTCCTTCACAAAAATACCTCCTGCTAAACATGATTTTCCTAATCACGTTTCCACAATAACGACGAGCTACAAGTCTTACATTTATGACAGAATCAACGTTATTGCGAATGCATTGATTATAAACGAAGCTAACAAGATCGTCAGCTTCTTCTCTTCTCTTAACGAGTAAAGAGTCAAGTCGTACTGAATGTAACACATGAGAAGCCACCACCTTTCTCATTTTCTTCCATTGCTGTCCCCACGGCACAACTATTATTGACAAGAATCCACCGCTGACGTACTCTGTGCCCATTGTAAGGGGCCTTGATGCAAAAACTGAGTCATGAACTTTTAAAAATTCCAGTGCAATTTCTGGCGAAGTCACTGGGATAACATGAACATTTCCTAGACGGATGCAACAAATGTTCGTGTTCAGTTCTCTCATGAGACCATGAATCCACTTGAAAGCTGGTTTGTTTCTCCACATTTCTGGAAGGCTTCCGACAATTGGCCACGGAGCTGGGCCTGGAGGGAGAGGTTTCCGCTTGTTTCTTTCCTGAAATTATTTGAAGAAAATGTTAACACTGTAAGTGTTGAAAAGCACACGGGGGATTACTGTTACGTAATTTGAATGCATGGAACTAGTACATGCATAATGCTTAGTGCAAAATATTAGTGTTGCTTCAAACCCTGTCCGAATAAAGAAATAAATGATGAAGGAAACAAAAAAAAAAGGCAAAATTTTATATGACTTGCATATCAATATTTTATATTTTGAAAGAGCTTCATCTTATGGGAGTTTGATTATCTCTTTGAATAGTTGATTCTTAACAAATGAAAACATATCCTTTGCAAATCTCCGGTTAAGTTGAGGATACAGAAAGCTTGCCCTTGCAACAGTGCCGAATGATCCGGGTGCAAATTTGTTGCCTAGCAACACTTTGTTAAGTCTGAAGAAACCAGAAATAAGAGCAATCAGTGTCGCCAAAACAATGGTTATAAATGATAATTTAGATTTATCAATCAGAATATTTTCAATATTAAAAAGGAAATCCATGGAGATAATTTGATTCAAAAGTATGAACAGCAAAATAATGGCTATCGAAGTAAGCAAAAAGCAATTCTTGATGGAATGAAGAGGAGGCTGCATGCATATTTATACAGAGAGATGATCGTCAAATTAAATTAACAGTTGCTTTCAATCAAATTAGGTAGTTTGCACATGTATCACAAAAACCATTCAACACACTGGATGTATACTAGGACCACAATTTCTATTCGAACACATCTTGCTGTTATTGTTGACCAAGTTCAAAGCTCAGTTTTTTTCAAACTTTAATCATAATTAGTTTGTCTCTATTAGCCAATGAAAACAAAACCCTCTATGAAAGAAATAAGAACCCTTCATGTTTTAAACCCCTTCATGTTTTTTTTTCTTCTTTTCACTCTCATCTCCTTTGCACTCGCTCTCTCACTCAGGCACCACCATATACGATTATTTTTAAAGAAAATAATATACTTCCCCATGACCTATAGAGCAACACTAAACCACCCTACTTCACACTAGGGCAAAGAATTGCCACGCCTTGCGATGCATGATGCAGCACAGAGCCGTTGTGCCGCACTGCTTCGTGCCATGTGACCAAGAAAGCCACTTCTTACACGCCATAAAGCAATCTCATTTTGAAATTTTGGCTAGGATTTCATTTCACTGCTTCTTTTGTACTAATCTTTTTTAACAATTAATAAATGTTAATTTGTATAAACTATTGTGAAGTAATCGTTGATCTCTTTTGCTACTTAAGAAGGATTTTAATATTTCTTTAAAGAATTTTGCATGATTGAAACTTGAAATGAAGCTAGAATCTTTAATTTGGTTTCTTCTGAAAAAGAATGGTTTGGTTCTAGTTTGAAATATGTCAAGATACATTGTGACAGGAATTTTATAGTTTTGCCGTGTGGGTTTTGACTTTAATTCGGAGAAAGAATGTGAAATTAAAAAAAAAAAGTTTTCTTGGAAGTAAGGGTATTTTTAGAAAGATACTATATTAATTTAAAAGTGTGGGTTAGTGAGATAAAATGAGGGGATGAAATATCATTACTCATAATTTTGTATTATAGACTATCTTATAAGATTAAGCTTAATTAAAATGATTTATTAAAGTTTTCAATAATTTGGGTTTTATTATATTTGATAGAGTGTGATCCTTTAACGTATAGAGGTTCAAAAGTAATTTCTATTTTTATGACGAACTGAAATAAGAATACCTGATAATAATTAAAAAGTTATTTATATAAATACTTATGCTCCCCAAATCACATATAATATTCTAGTGTTTTTTTACATCTCATCATTAGAGAGAATGCACAGAGAAAGTTAAGCATTTTGAATTTAGAAGATAAACAACATGGCTCTAGAGAGTAGTTAAGCATTTTGAATTCAGGTACGTTTCCATATATTTATTTTTGATTATTGATAACACGACATGAGTGTTGCTGAAATTATAACTGATGGTTTTATCAAGGTTAATTATTTTATAGCATTTAATTGATCATTTTATTATTATGGCCTTAGTGGCCTTAAAGCTTAATTATATGCCATTAATGAGCAGCAGCTTCCTCCTCATCCAAGCATTTATTGTTTCCTAAAATGTATGACTTTCAATTTAATTAAGTTTATGTTGATATGAACGAAGTTCACTATAAGAACCATATATAAAAATTTTCAACAGGCATGGCGCTCAAATGAATTTGAATTTTATGGCGAAATAATTGAAGAGCTTCATTATAAGAGCCGAAGAGGAAATTTTTAATATGAATAGCGCTCAAATTAAGTTGGTACATATTCCATATTATAGTCATAGGGGTTTAATTAATAATGTTGTATTATTAATTAAATAAATTCGACAATTAATGGTACATAAGTGATTTTATTTTGATTCATCTTCCGAAAACATTTAAGCCTAGTCATACGGCCCTATCAAGTCACACCCGATTACTTTTTTTTTATTTAAAAAAAGTGCTTTTGGTCATAAAAAGCAATTTCGCAAACGAATGAGAATGAGGAAAGGCACATGCATAGTTTGTATGTCATTATCATTTATTTATCGAAGATAAATTTTGTTAGAATCAAAATTTCTGATTATGTATCACGTGTTTCCTTTTTAAAACAATCGTTTATCACATTCTAATTAATTGTCTCCTTTTATCCTTTTTAAAACAATCGTTTATCACATTCCAATTAATTTTGTCCTTGTATTTACTGTCGGTTGTCGGTTTGGCTGTAATTTTGAACCAAACGTACTAGTGTTGTCCACGTAAGTTATATCTTCAGAAAACACAAAGGGACAGCAACGATCGATTCAGGATCTAATAATGAAGCTGATGACATGCAATTAAAAATCTAAATGGGATTCCAACTCTAATTGATCGTCATTCTGTCATTATATATATTTATGTGAGGGTAAATTTTGAATTACTATTGTTGTGTAAATTTTATTGAACTCTCAAGTGCATAAATCTATTATAGTATAAATTAATGGTGACGAATGTCGATCCCACGAGAATGTGGATTTTAATTATATATAGAATTAATTTTGTAAATGGTGATTAAATTTGTGGTGGAAATGATTTGGAATATGCTAAAACTTAAATTAAAATGGTAAGAATAAATTCTAAAATTGGAATTGAAGTGACAAGAATAAATTAAAGAGAATTCTATTGAAATGACGTATTTGGGTATCTGGATCCGTATCAACATGCATTATGAGCTAAATATTTCTTATTAATACCAATTAAATCATAAGAGGGGAATCTACACCTTATGAACCACGCTCTAATAAATATGGTGCTAAGGGCTTATCGTGCCAAATAATAATAACCTTATACCAGGGAGCTGGTGAAACCAGGACGGTACTAGAAAATATTATTATTATTTGTCAACGAAAAGTCAAAACATCCACAAAAACTAGAGGGGAAGAGAAAATAAATTTACCAAATAAATCTCATGACACATGTTGAGACTTCACCTTTAACCCAAGCTTGAAAGAAAATTAGCCACTCATAATTGAATTAGGGCTAAAATGAGAATTTATTAAAGTACATAGAAAATACAAGATGGAGAAGGAATTACAGAAAATGGAGTCCAAAAATGGATTCAGAGGTATCAAATTAGGGGGAAGAGGTCCCCTTTTTATAGATACATCGAGTAAATCATGACCATCGGATTAAAAACAGTTTGGACGCTCAAGATTGCGCCACGTCATCAGTCAACAGTACACGGTTTGACTATACAGCTTGAACAGTAACACAGTTTGCACAGTAACGTGGTTTGGTTGAAAATAATCTCATGTGTTGCATGTAACATACGCGTGTTTTTTTAGTCCACTAATATGCTGCCACTTCATCGGTCAATGCCACGTCATCGATCCGTCTATGTAAATAGTGTCGTGAACAGTAACGTAGACAGTACCCCGTACATATGAACAATGCCATTTTTCCTTTTATACTCCTCCTAAGGTTTTCGACCGTCCTGAGTTCAAAAGTGATGTCCGTTTGCCGTTTGATCTCTCCTTTATTATGAAATGACTATGATGCACCTAAAATACATAAAATACTTAATTAAAATAAAACACACATAATTAAATTACAAAAAACTAAAAAACATAAAAGTAAAGGTTGTTAGTAAGACTTGCAATGTAAAATGATGATTTTCTCCTTTATAAATATACATTTTTCTAACACTCAACACACCCCCCAACTAGCTTATTGTTAATCCCTAGCAAATAAAGCGAAAACAAAATTCAAAAATAATTTTTTTAAACACTCTTATTTATTCAATCAGACTAATGATAACAATCAAATAAAAGTATAAGCATTATCTCAAGTCTAAAGAAACATCACACCCATATCAACCATCCACATGAATCAGCCTAGTAGATTTTATCGTAGCTACCTTCAAGAACCTTCAAGAATGACATGTCAAACCCCAAAATCTCATTGGAAGTAGTGACACTATCACAAAGAAATTAAACCCAATAAAATTAGTCACTCCAATAAATGGTAATTGAGAGAAAATAATCAAGAAATGATATCACATGCTCTCACCAAGATGAAAGAAATATGCCCTCAACTTAGAAATAATACGATCTCAAGTTAAATAAAAATGTTAGTCAACCCAATTTATTTATTTATTTATTTTTCATGCATCACCACATCCTTTTAGCACATAGAACTAGCTTCTACTTCAGACTATAGTTCCCTAAAATTAAGGACTTTTATTAGGACTTAACGTAGGCTAGAGACATGGCTAACAAATAAGAGAAATAGGAAAAACAAAGTGTATGTTTGAGAAAAATGCAAAGGAATTTTTTTTGAAGTTGCAAGGTGGATTTCACCTATTTTTTTTTCTTTGAAACAACCATTTGTTTTTTTTAAGCAACAATTTTTTTTTAAACTAGGCATAACTTCACTATGCAAAATGTTTATTTACATTTTTCTCAAATATAAATAGGTGATGGATCTTGTAAGATATTGGATAATACTCCAAATCGGAGTGGGTCAAGATGATAAGTTGACAAAGAAAAAATCTTTTTTTAAAGGCTCAAAAGGGTTAACTATGGATATTTGATAAAAATGATGGATAGAAAGGCTCAAACGGATCAAAGATGACCTTTCCATCATCTTTTAAGGCTCTAAATAATCTTTCATATCTACTAATTAGATGGGTTTCCAAATATAGCAACACACTTTTTTCTTTTTTTTGTAATTTTAATTATTTTTTAGGGTTAACTCAAAAGAAATCTAGAGATCGTGTATACAATAATAAACTGCTAAGTTGTATAAAGAATGAGCAAAATGGTTACCCTCCAAGAAAAATGATAGGCTCAAAAACTCACTTGGTACTTATTATGACATGTTCACTCCTTCAAACAACTCATATTTGTCTCCGACATCAACATGTAGAGTAGCAAACATAGCGTAATATCACTTCAGACTAAAGATAATACAAATACTATAATTTGAAATTAATCATGTCATCCAATGTTAAAATAAATCACACAAATTTTTTTGGTTTAAACAACAGCCTACCCCCAACCTATTCTAAACATAAAAGGAAAATATACATGCAAAAAAAACTAATTGGAAAATGATAGAAAATGAATTTTTTTTTTTACTTAAGAAGATGCATTTCTAGAGGTACTACACTTCATATTCAACCATCTTCGACTAAAAAAATTTTGAAAATATATATTTATAAAGGAGAAATTAAAAAGAAGAAGAAAAATGAACATCAAAACATAATAAAGAAAAAGAAAATATCTAAAAAAAATTTTATTAATTTTTTAATTTTTTTCAAACGATGAAGATGCGTTTCTAGAGTCACTACACTCCATATTCAGCCATCTCAACACAAGAAATTAGCAACAGTTAGTTTCTATAATAAAAAATTAGTAAAAACTTCACCAAGATTCCACAATTGTCGACTATTCCCTCCCCCCAACCAGAACGAAACATTGTCCTCAATATTTTAAAGGAAGGAAGTAGAATTTAGAAGGCATCACCTGGATGGTACAATACAGAAGAAAATATTTACGGGCGGAGAGTTAAATCTAATTTGTACTTCTTTACTGTGGCTACTGTTACCGTCGTCATTTAAACGCTCCAACACAAAGCTCCAGGGGTCTGCCTCCGGTTTATAAGCTTGTAACATATCAAGTAGCTCATTAGTAGTGTGAGCACAAATAAAAAGTTTTTTCGCATTGGAAGGAACGAAATAATTTTTTATTGCATGGTTAAGAAATGCGATAAAGCCATTATAAAAATTATTGACATTTAACAAACCGATGGATTTCTGGTGAATGTGCAGATGGGCCCAAGATGCTAGTGTGATAAGTGACTCTGTGTTACAAAATCTCATAGAAGGAAAATAAAAGCATCAGTATGATTAAGCATTTCAGTTATTCGTTCTTGCATACCTGAGACGACTAACTTTTCTCCAGTTGATAAGTCAAACAAACTGGCCAAAAGTTTTAGGACTCTTGGGATGATGCCTAACACTTGGCTTCCTCTGACAAAAGCAGCTTCTGAGATCAATTTTGATAACCCTCAGTTACCTCCTCCATACACTAAGTGTAATTTTCTCTCTGGTATGTGTCGACCGAAATCTATGGTTGCATCAATGAACTCTTTATGTTTGCCATAAGTAAATCCACAAAGCACACAAATATTCTTGAATTGTCTATTGGGAGTAGCTGCCATTGGAATATTTCTCAAAAATAATTTGTGAGTGCTTAACAAAAAGTCATATTTAAGAATCTTGGTGACAGTGGATCATAATTGTGTATGAGGTGGCATGTCAATGTCAAATAACGCGTAAAGCACATGGCTCGATAGTAAAAAAGAAAGTAGTAAAAAGGAAAAAAACAGTAATAAAATTATTAAAGATAATAATGCAAACAATAAAATAACAGTCAAATAAAATAAAATAACAGTAAAGTAAAAGGATATTTACAGGTTTTACGTCCAGAAACGGCTTAAACGCCCTCTATGGGTCGACGATAGGCTTCCCATCCATTTTTCCTATAAACTGGCAAACAGGGTCGTTTATAGTCAAATTTTCGAGACTATATCTTACATGCTCTTTCTAGAATAATGGTCATAACTGGAGAATCGTTTCTTGCACATATCCACTGGGATGCATTTCAAGAGACAGAAGGATATCATCCAATGACTTCTTATTCAAGTCGTCCGTAATGAATCGAATCTTATCTTCCCTGTTATCAGACACCATTCTTAAAGAAGATAGGTTTTTATTGCAACTCATTCTGGCACACTTATGACAAGCAACAGAAATTCTTCAAGCTTGTCGTTTTCTTGCATAATTTCTTTTCCCACAACCAGGCATGTATGCAATAAATTTTGGAGGTAACTCACATGCCAATCGTACTTTCGCCTCGATTAACCAACGGATGTCAGCAGGTGTGTTATTCCTCATGAGCAATCGCATGCGTTCGGACCGAGCTTTATAGATCGTAAGGAGGGCATTCTGAGGAAGTGAAAGGAATCGCTTGTGAAGCTTCGCTAGAATCTTGGTTCTGTCCATACCTTCGCCTCAGAATATTAGTTATTATGGGAAACTGAAGTAACCAGCTTGATTGTCACGGAGTACCGTTATCCGCCACTTCATCGAGGTAATAAACTAAAGCACACAAACATAAAAATAAATTAAAACACACAAAGAAAATTAAAATCTTCCTCTTATTGAATTCACTTCAGGCTCCAACTAGATGTCGTAAACACTTCTCTCAATATCTCTGAGTTGTCTTTCTAAACCCTCAACATAGGCTACTAACTCTTGTAGTTGTATAGCCCAAATACGATGTGTTTTACAAAATTGAATCTACTTTTTGAGATGAGTTTTGACACGTTGAAGTGGTTTAAGAATGTTCAGGAGGAACGGTCTAAGTAAGGTACTCATGATTAACAATGATAAGAGAAAACTTAATGATAAAATAAACACACTTATGCAAAAATAATTTCAATTAGCAAAAGAATAAGAGAACATTGTGATCATTGGCATAATGAAAGCATATTGTGAATTTCGCTTCTGGGACACATCTTCTGACAATTTGATCTGCACAATACTTGAACAAATACGGGTTATCCCAAAAGAAACTCTTTATTTCTGCAAAGAATTTAACTTTATCTTCTTTGGTCCAATGCTCTGGAAATTGACCTATAATAAGATAATTAACAATATCAGCATACCAAGGTAATACTTCCACACTCATTAATTGTTCATCTAGAAATGACTCATTCAATGTTAATGGCTCTATAATTGTGTCAAAATGGAGATGAGAGAGATGGTTTGCCACAACATTTTCTGTGCCTTTCTTATCTTTGAATTTCAAGTCAAATTCCTGCAAAAGTAACACCCAACGAATTAGTCTGGCTTTTGCATCTTTCTTTATGAGAAGATATTTAAGAGCAGCATGATCTGTGAACACAATTATTTTACAACCAATGAGATAAGATCGAAATTTTTCTAATGCAAGCACTACTGCTAACATTTCTTTTTCAGTAGTTGAATAGTTCAACTGTGCATCATTCAATGTCATACTAGCATAATAAATAACATGGGGAATTCAATCAACTCTTTGTCCTAATATTGCTCTTACTACATAATCAGATGTATCACACATGAGCTCAAATGGTAAGCTTCAATTTGGGGGCTGGATGATGGGTGATGATGTCAACAATTGCTTTAATTTTTCAAAAGCCACAAGACATGAATCATCAAAGATAAAAGGTACATCCTTAGCAAATAAATTGCATAAAGGTCTAGAAACTTTGTTAAAATATTTAAGGAAACGTCTATAAAAACCAGTATGCCCAAGGAAAATGAGATACACCTTGGCTTTGTCAACCTCAATACCTTTGCTCGAAATGATGTGACCATGAACAATACCTTATTTGACCATAAAATGGCACTTTTCCCAATTGAAGACCAAGTTCTTCTTGATACATCTCTACAGAACTAGTGTTAGATGATGTAAACATTAATCAAACGAGTCACCAAAGATAGAAAAATCATCCATAAAAACCTCAAGGAATTGTTCAATCATATTAGAAAAAATGCTTAAAATACATCGTTAAAATTTAGCAAGAACATTACATAAACCAAATGACATCCTCCTATATGCAAAAGTGTCAAAAGGGCAAGTGAAAGTGGTATTCTCTTGATCATTTGGTGCTATGGGAATCTGATTATATCCTGAGTAGCCATCTAGAAAGCAATAAAATTCATGGCCTGCTAATCTATCAAGTATTTAATCGATAAATAATAAAGGAAAATGGTCTTTACGTGTGACAGAATTCAACTTTCTATAATCAATGCATACACGCCATCCTATAGTTACTCTAGTTGGTATTAATTCATTATCAGCATTGGTAACTACATTGACTCCTGACTTTTTGGAGACAACTTGCACAAGAATGACACATGAACTATCAGAAATGGGGTAAATGATACCTGCATCTAATAGCTTAAGGACTTCAGTTCTAACAACTTCTTTCATATTAGGATTTAACCGACGTTGCATTTCCCTAGTAGATTTAACATTTTCATTGAGGTGAATGTAATGAATGCAGTCTACTAGGTTTATACCTTTGATGTCTGCTGTGGTCCATCCTAATGCTCCTTTTTACTTTTTTAAAACATCCAACAACTTACCCTTTTGCTCGTCACTGAGGGATGATGAGATGATTACCAGCAGAAAACTTTCTTCTCCCAAAAATATATATTCTAGAGTGCCGGGCAAAGGTTTGAGCTCTAGTTTCGGTGGTGATTCTGATGATAGGATGAGTTTCTTCTCTGATAGTGCTAGTTGTTCAACTCTTGACTTACATTTATTAGTGTCCATGGATAGTGCTGAGTTAAGTAGAGCGTTGACCTCATCGACTGATCTGTCAATATCAAAATCCAAACCAAAGTGAGTTAAACATGTTTGTAAAGGATTATCACTAAGGTTTGAAACAAAAATGTCATCAACTAATGCTTCGATTAAATCCTCATCAATAATTCCATCATCTATATTGTGAGGTTGTTTGGCAATGTTGAAGATGTTTAGCTCCATAGTCATGTTGCTGAAGGACAACTGCATATTTCCAGTCCTGCATTGAATATAAGCATCCACAGTTGCCAAGAAAGGTCGGCTTAGAATAATGGGGATGTGCTTCCTTGAATCCTGTATTGGTTGAGTGTCAATTACAATGAAATCAATAGGAAAATAAAACTTGTTTACCTGAATAAGTACGTCTTCCACAATACCACGAGGTATTTTCGTGAACCGATCTGCAAACTGTAACCCCACTGGAGTTGGGTGTAATTCTTCCAGTCCAAGTTTCACGAAAACAGAGTAAGGCAACAAATTTACACTAGCTCCTAAATTCAACAAAGCATTCTCAATTGTGTGGTTCCCTATGCTATATGAGATAGTGGGGGAGCCTGCGTCTTTGCATTTTAAATGACTTTTATGTCGGAAGATAGAACTAACATTTTCTGTTAAAAATGCCTTCTTTTGAACATGCATGTTTCTCTTTTTAGTACATAAATATTTAAGAAACTTGGCATAAAATGGAACTTGTTTAATAGCATCAAGTAATGGGATGTTAACACTTACCTGTTTGAAGATTTTGAGAATCTCACCTGTGGATTTTCCTTTCTTTCCTTTAGCTAACCTTTGAGTAAATGGAGTTTTGGGAACATATTCTCGTGGATTGGTTTCTTCTTTCTCCTCTGGTGATGAGTCCTCAACATTCACAGGTACAATTTGATTTTCTTTTGTCACCGGCATCTCAACTTTGTTGTCGACTTCTTTTCCTTTTCGCAAGGTCATGACGGCTTTGACCCCTCCATGATGTTGTGGTGAACTGGTACTTGCTGCATGCACTCCTTTAGGGTTAGGCACTAGTTGACTTAGAAATTTACCTTTCTCAACAGTCATTGCCAAGGTCTGAACTGAAGAAGCAACTTGTCCCATCATCTTTTCCAGTCTTGAAACTGATTAGGCTTACGAGTTGAAGTCTGCTTTCAAGTCATTTCGTAATCCATCAATAGTGCGGTTCTGTTGCTCAATCGTGGAGTGAGTAACATTCCTAAAATTCTAGAATGCATCATTCCATGATCTGGGTTAAGAGTAGTTTTGGTTCTGATTGAATGGTCTAAATGGGCGTTGAGAGGCTTGAGGATTTTGAGAAATTGGTTGCATTGGTGGGGCTGGAGCTGCTGGTTCATTCTATTGGAATCCTTGAGACCATGAAAAATTAGGGTGGTCTCTCCATCCAGGGTTATATGTGTTAGAGTATGGGTTGTAATTTGATGATTTTTCATTACACCTATGGCATTGGCTTGGTCTGAGTATGAGTTATGATCATTGTGGCTCTGTTGATTTAGTAGTCGATAACGATGCTATTTGTCGAGCGAGACCTTCAACCATCTCCTTGCCTTCTTTGATTTCTGAACTTGACTCGCCAATGTGAACCTCATTTACTCCCTTAATTCTTCTAATATTCCTAAGTGATCGACTCCGTTGTTGGGAATTATTCGCTTGTCGCTAGAAGAATTTCCAAATCTCTGATGCACTTTTTGACATTAGCTCTCCTCCACTTGTTGCCATTAGCCATTCTTGCACATTCGGCAATAATCCCTCCAAAAAGTATTGGCATTGGTGCCATTTCTCGTACCCATGATGTGGACACTTCAAGAGTAGCCCATTAAATCGTTTCCATGTTTCGAAAAACTGCTCGTTATCTCTCTGGGTAAACTCCGAGATTTCCCTGTGAATAACATTAGTTTTATGCATTGGGAAATATTTATTTAAAAATTTCGTTACCATTTATTCCCATGATGTAATGCTATTAGCAAGCAAAATATTTAACCATGAACGAGCTCTATCCTTTAAAGAAAATGAGAATAATTTGAGTTTAACATCATCGTCTGAAAAATTCTCGTATTTAAAGGTTTGACAAATAGCATGAAAATCATTAAGATGATTATATGAGTCTTCATTTTCTAAGCCATAGAATGTGGGAAGACAATTTAGCACACTAGATTTTAGTTCAAAACTCCTAGCAGCTACATTTGAGTATCTTATGCATGATGTGCTCAAATTGACTAAAGGACTGAAGTAGTCCTTAAATGGCCTCTCTTGCGGTACTTGTAAATCTATTTTATTTTTAATTTGTTTGTGTGTGCAAAGTGTTTTCTCAAGTTCGAAGTCTATAGGTTCAAGATTAGGTAATAATGACCTACGACCATGCATGCAAAATAAATAAAATAAAAATAAAGATGGGAACAAAACAAATAAAAATAAAGAAGATGGAGAAATTACGATACTAACCTTATGGCGCTATTACAACCTTACTATAAAAATACACAAAAAAATACGTGAAATAAATTAACTAAAAAATAATAAGATAAACAAAAAAATTTACAAAGAAAAATAGATTGAAAATTAAATTATAGAATTTTAAAGAAAAGAAAAAGAAAAGAAATACTAACCTTGAAATGTAGATTCACCTTTTTTTCTTTTTTTTTAAAACAAAATACAAAAAAAAATTAAATGGAAATATTTACAAAAATTAACTGTATGAATTAAAATTACTTACCTCCCCGGCAATGGCGCCAAAAACTTGTTGTGCAAATTTTATTGAACTCGCAAGTGCACGAATCTATTGTAATATAGATTAATGGTGACGAGTGTCGATCCCACGAGGATGTGGATTTTAATTATATATAGAATTAATTTTGTAAATGGGTGATTGAATTTGTGGTGGAAATGATTTGGAATATGCTAAAACTTAAAATAAAATGGCGAGAACAAATTCTAAAATTGGAATTGAAGTGACAAGAATAAATTGAAGAGAATTATATTGAAATGACGTACTTGGGTATCTGGATCCGTATCAACATGCATTATGGGCTAAATATTTCTTATTAATACCAATTAAATCATAAGGGGGGAATCCACACCTCATGAACCACGCTCTAATAAATATGGTGCTAAGGGTTTATCGTACCAAATAATAATAACCTTATACTAGGAAGCCGGTGAAACTAGGGCGGTACTAGAAAAGATTATTATTATTTTTCAACGAAAAATCAAAACATCCACAAAAAAAGTCCATGACACATATTGAGACTTCACCTTTAACCCAAGCTTGAAAGAAAATTAGCCACTCATAATTGAACTAGGGGCAAAATGAGAATTTATTAAAGTACATAGAAAATACAAGATGGAGAAGTAATTACAGAAAATAGAATCCAAAAATGGATTCAGAGGTATCAAATTAGGGGGAGGAGGTCCCCTTTTTATAGATACATCAAGTAAATCATGGCCATCGGATTAAAAATAGTTTGGACGCTCAGGATTGCACCACGTCATCAGTCAACAGTACGCGTGAACAGTACACGGTTTGACTATGTGGCTTGAACAGTAACACAGCTTGCACACGGTTTGCACAGTAATGCGATTTGGTTGAAAATTATCCCATTTGTTGCATGTACCATACGCACGTTTTTTTGATCTATTAATATGCTGCCACTTCATCGATTCGTCTATGTGAACAGTGTCGTAAACAGTGTCGTAAACAGTACCCATATATATGAACAGTATCAATTTTCTTTTTATACTCCTATTAAGGTTTTTGATCGTATAAATTGTTGAATCAAAATTTCTTAGTTTAAATCCACACCTTGATTATGTATCACGTGTTTCCTTTTTAAAACAATCGTTTATCACATTCTAATTCATTTTCTCCTTGTATTTTTTTTAAAACAATCGTGTATCACATTCTAATTAATTTTCTCCGTGAATCCTTTTTAAAACAATCGTGTATCACATTTCACATTCTGATTAATTTTCTCCTTGTATTTACGGTCGGTTGTCGGTTTGGCTGTAATTTTGAGCCAAACGTACTAGTGTTGTCCACGTAAGTTATATCTTCACAAAACACAAAGGGACAGCAATGACCCATCCATGATCTGATAATGAAGCTGATGACATGAAATTAAAAATCTAAATGGGATTCCAACTCTAATTGATCGTCATTCGACCATTATATATATTTATGTGGGGTTAAATTTTGAATTACTATCTCGTCAATTGATTATTTTTAAATTAATTTTTTATTTTTAAAAATCTTAAATTATTTCATTTTTTATTTAAAAAATAAGGAAAAAATTGTGTGGGTTGATGATTTCTTTTTCTTGTCTTCTCAAAAAAATCAGAATTAATTTATGAGGGATAATTTCAAGATAATCAATTTATGAGGGATAACCTAAAACTAACCACACACACATATATATATATATATATGAAGATTTAGTAAGTCATGAACATTTAAGGTCTAACAAACTATTTTATAATATCTTAAAACAATTTGTTAAACGGTAAAAAAAATTCATGTAAGTAATTCCTGAAAAGGACTTCAACGGATTATGAATGTTGTTTAGGAGAATACTTCGACTGACTTATTTATTTTTATGAAGTCTGGATTGAATATTTTTCAGAGAAAATTTTTTATAAGACAGTCTCACTACCTAGCATACTAAATCGGCGAGATGGTCCACTAAAATTCTATCAAGTAACAGAGTTGTAAATCCTAAAAGCCGTAGTTTTAATAATAATTCCAGTGAGTCTCTAAATGAAACTCAATGTTAATCCTACTTGAAAACCGATTACTGTTGTCTCATAGTACAACAACTCTGGACTGCGCAAGTTTCTGTCTTCCTTTGATTGAAGTTTGACCAGAACCTCTGGGAAAGGGACACGGCGGCTTTGTTATGTCACGACAGGCCATGGTTTCGGGTTTCACGTGTCCTATAATGTTTTGCTGTCGAACCCTAGGTCAGAATTCGGTCACTATTGGTTGTTTTTTGAACGTGCTTTTCTGGTTTAGCAAAAATGATAAAATGAAAAACGTTTTTAATTTTTAAATACTTTTTGCATTTGGATAAAAATGCATTGTATGATTGTATCCACTTCCTAATTTTTGTGGCTAACAATAATAATAATAATAATAAATAAATTAATCAATCAATAAATCTCTCTGTCTTGATTTCACTGTTCCCCATAGACGCCCTAGTTAACAAATTTAGTGAGACTAGTTTGAAACTCAAATAACTTTTTCTTTAGTATTTAAAATTTATGATCGCCAATTAGATCTTTTTATCTCGTATCTACCTTATATACCTTCAACCTTTAATAATAAATAACTAATATGTTATCTAAGTTCACATAGATGCATACATCGTTATCTTTTTCTCCATTGCATAACTATTTCTGTTCAGTCCTCAACGTAGAGGTTTGCTAATTACATCCATTTACTTGACATTGAATGAATGAATCTTAGCTTTGTGAATTATTATTATTATTATTATTATTATTATTATTATTATTATTATTATTATTACTCCTCAATGCAGACGTTAAAATATGAATTTTTTGTAAAAGTAAATAATAAATAAGAAAAATATAGATTTGAGTGCACTATTTTTTGTTCTTTCAGTATTTGGGAATCCATAATTTTCTTATTTTTTACTTTCATCCATACAAAATTTGTATTTGTACATTTACACATGAGAATCTCTCTCTCTTTATATATATACGTGTGTGTGAGATAGTCTTTAGATAAGAGATTTCTTAAATTATTAAAGTAAGGGAATAAATTGAAAAAAAAACACACACTTTAATATACTACAAGACAAAAAAAAATAATACTTCTCTCTCTATCTTTTTTTTTTTGGGGGGTCTTTTAGCTTTTTTCATATTTTAATTTCTTGCAGATATCCCTATGTGAGCACCACTTTGTATATATTTATTTGTTAACTATTATTGTTCCATCAGTCTTCAGTCAAAGTTTCGTTTCAATGGTAAAGAAGATATTTTTAGGGTTTAGGTCGAACTTTATAGGTATATGAATAAATTAAAAAAAATATTTATGTTCAATCTTTATTATGCTAAATTACTTTTTTTAGTCATGATTAAATTCATAATTTTTAGTAAATTAGTTTTTTAGAAAATTATGTGTAGCTCCTCTATTATTGCTTTCTTAATGTGGAATCACATTGTAACTGGAGTAAAATGATTTCGTGGTGTTTTCATGAGAGATAAAGGATGCATGTAACTCAGATGGGTATTGGGCTACTGGCTGGGCGGGCTCATTGGCTCAACAAAATATCAGGGCTTCGTAAATTTTCAAAATTCGACCTGGTTTACATGATGCTATTTTCACCCCTCGTTCTTCTTTTCAAGCCCCATTTCATAAGCTATATTTCGATAATTTCCAAAATATCTTGTTTGCTCTTCTTCATCAATTAAAAAAAAAAAAAAAGCAAACTTTTGTCAATGCTGCGCCTTTTCTCCCCCCCCCCCCCCCCCCTCATTTCAACCCCTTTCAATTTCTTCTTGATGTAGCACTTTAAAAAAGCAGCAGAGATAACACCCAATATTTCTTTAATCAACTACTGTGGGTCTTATTGAATATGAATCTATTATGCAGCATCAACTTCCAAAAAAAAAAAAGAATTAACAATATCACTTAGGAGATGCAAATATTATTTTGATATTAATTAGACCATTGTTTTGGGTAAAGAGGATGCAAACGAAGAAGATAGGTAATTCATATTTAGGGCCTTAGAAAAAAAACAAATCTCAAGTTTATACTTTTTAATTTATATGAGTATTCCATTTTGAAAAAGGGAACAAAATGGGCTAAAGATTTGACTATCCAGCGCGCATGTTCATAAATCATAGTGTTAATAATCTATGAATTTTTTTTCAAATGATCTTTCTTGTAAAAATAGATTATAAAGTAAATAAATGAAACGACCCGTCCGAACTACAAAGACAAGTCTAACTAATTTTACCTATACGATTAAATAAAATAATTAATAAGAGTCTTGTCGAAATTTTGGGATTTGAGGTTAGGCTTTTTATGGACTATGTTTTTGGAATTTATTCAATTGAGATTTTCTTGAAAGTTTTTGATGTAATATTGTATATTATCACAAAATTTGTCAATATTAAAAGATCAAAATGCCATTCTAATTAAGAGTGAGTGTCTTCTAAACCAGTGAAAAGGGAAGTTAAGGCTTGTAGAAGCAATGCAACTTTACTTCGAAGATAAGGATAAGTTGTTGTAAGCAATCGAATTAAAGAATTGTCGAATTTGGTTAGAGGGTTTTGAAACATAAGGAGTTTTAATTAGTCTTGACAAATAACAGAGGGGGGTTTCACTCATTTTCGATTATTCAATTAACTTCATCGATCAACCTCCTCAAGCATACTATTAAATTTGATAATAAATTACTCATGTGGGGAATGATATAGTAAAAAGAGGTGAGTATAATTTCAGTGAGTGGATAACAAGTTTTGAAAATACTAATACTTTAAAATAAATATGTTACTACCATTTAAAAGTCTTATTAAACTATGTATAAAACCATAATCATGTATAAAAGAAATGTTTAATTTTAAATCAAATAAGTAGGGAAGTTTGCTTCATATGAAGGAAATATTGTACCACATGCAGAAAATAGCCCCTACAAGGTAAAAGTACCCAAGCACACACCCAAAGTGCCATGTATGCTCGAACTGGCTCTAAAGACCTTTATGTCAAACTGAATATCTGTAAATGAATATCTATAACGGTATCTCTTTAATCATACTTTGTAACTAGAGGGTGATGAGAACCTTCAAGGGAATACCATTAAAGTTTTAATTAATTTTTTGTATATTCATGAAGGCCCAATTATAAGAATGCAAGCTGCCTTAAATGGTTTAATTGAGAAAAATGTGGATTGAAAATGCAATTTAAAATCCAAAACATGATAAATTGGCCTAGAGAGAAGACTAAGCATTGTGGACATTATTTAAGCTATTGGATAACTAAATACACAATTTGGGGCAAATGCAGAAAGGGCAAATTTGGAACAAAATTGATATTAATTGAGTTGGAATTAATATGCAAGTTATATACCACTGAAAAATTGACTTTCCAATGTAATTTACAAAGCTGGATTTGGAGTTCTTTAGAAGACATTATGACTAATTTGTTACTGTTTATTCAAGCTTGGGAATTCCAACCATCCCTTTATTTATTCAACTTCATTTATTTGTTGTATTTCAAGTTTGTCAATATATTTGGTAAGTTTATCATTAATGATGGTGGGCTAGCATTAATTATGATAGGCTAGCATTAAGTTTATTAATGAATAAAATTAATAATGATAGGTTGGTGAAGAGTTTGAAACATCCTTTCATGAATCTATGCTTGGAGAGTTAATCCAATGATTCCAAGTGTATTTTTAGGAACCTAGGTTTCTATTAGTCTATTTAAACTTAACAACCTTGTTATGTAAAAGATAATTTGGGAGATTAATATTTGAATTTGCAAGATCATTCTTTCTTTGGTTCTTTTGAGAATTGATGAATTTATCAAGAATTTGTATTATTGTGACATTCCAAACTAAACTGATTAATTACCTTCTCATCTAGATCTTTAGTGTGGCATCACTATCATTCTTCATACCCCTGGTTCATATTTTCTTAAACATTATGTCAATGTTTTTGTTGGGTTTAAACTTGTTGAGAGCTTTCTTGGGCAATTGAAACTTTAATTAAATGTAGGTTTTGAAGTTTTATTGTGGGGTTCTTGTCTAATGATTTTGAAAACAAACTTCGAAACACGTGTAAATAAATATTTTAAACTTACTTTAGACTTATATTTCTATATATATATTTGGTAATAAAATACCCCCATGCATTTAAACTCGAAAATAAGTGTTGTGAAAAATTTTAATATACTTACAAGCACATGAATCTAGAAATAGAATAGTGGTAAAGAGGTCGAACCCACATGGATTGTTATAAATTGAAAAGTCTAATTTACATCTAAAATTAATATTAATTCTAACCTAGTTGAGCAAATTGAGTTTTTAAGAGAAATTAAACTAAGAAAACAAATAAAGTAAAAGAGAATTCAATAAGATAAAGATTAGCAAGATTTCAAACCACCAAAAGCAGGTGGATGCAGCCCTAGAAGGTTTGAAGCCAAGAGTCCCTTATGAGATGAATAAGCATCTGTTGCAGTCTTTTACGAAAGAGGAGATTATGGAGGCGTTGTCTCAGATGTGCCCTACCAAAGCTCCAGGGCCCAATGGACTGCCGGTGGCCTTCTACCAGAAGCATTGGAGCAAAATTAATACGGGTGTGGTCAACACATGTCTCCATATCCTAAATGAACGAGATACTATCACTCATCTCAACCACACTTACATTGCTCTGGCTCAAAAGATTAATAAGCCTAGGAAAGTGTCTGAGTTTAGACCCATAAGTCTATGTAATGTAATTTACAGAATCATTACAAAGTCAATTGCAAATAGGCTGAAACAACACCTCCACAAAGTGATTTCTCCATCTCAGAGTGCCTTCATACCGAATAGACTCATAACTGACAACATTATTATAGGATATGAATGCCTCCATAAGATTAGGCACAGTAAAAGGAGAAAGAATGACTTTATAGATCTGAAACTAGACAATTGTAAGGGTTACGATAGGATGGAGTGGCTGTTCTTAAAGCAAGTAATGCTCAAGCTAGGCTTTGCAGAACCTTGGGTTAACTTGATAATGAGATGCATTACCACATCTTCATTCTCTGTTATGGGGCAACTAAAGGCATAATTCACTCGCAGAGAGGGCTAAGGCAGGGCTGCCCTCTTTCCCCTTATTTATTTCTCATGTGTGCAGAGGTATTTTTAAACATGCTGCAAAGGGCAGAAGAAAAAAGAGTCATCCATGGGCTAAATTTTAGCAGACATATCACCATATCTCACCTTTTGTTTGCCGATGAACGCCTTATCTTCACAAGAGCCTTAGAAAATGATTGTATGCACCTAAAAAGAATATTTGAGTGTTATGTCATTGCCTCAGGTCAGCTTTTTAACTACGACAAATCCTCCATGTTTTTTAGTGGCACCATAACCAAAGAGGTCATTACGGCAATTAAGAACATTTTCCAACTAAATGTAGTTTCTAGATATGAAAAATACTTGGGGCTTCCTTCCATGGTTGGGAGGAAAAATTGGGATTCTTCAATGACATTAAGCTGAGAGTGTCCAGCAAGATTGCGGGCTGGCAGTACAAGTTCTTTTTGTGCGGAGGGAGGGAGGAATTGATAAAGGCAATAGCTCAGGCAGTTCCAGCATATGCTATGAGTGTATTCAAAATCCCCAGGAGCATTTGCATAGATATTCAACGAGCAATCATTAGGTTTTTGTGGAGCAGCAACATAGAGAAAAAGGGCATTCATTAGGCAAAATGGGAGAGGTTAAGCCAAGCTAAACGGAGGGGAGGGCTAGGATTCCGAGACTTTCCAAGCTTTAATCAGGCATTGGTAGCTAAGCAAAGCTGGAGAATTATTCAGTTCCCCGAGTCCCTGGTGGCAAGAGTCCTACAAGCGAGATATTTTAAGGATGACCAATTCCTTACTGCAAAATTGGGCTCCAAGCCTTCATTTATTCGGAGAAGCATACTATAGGGGATACAAGTGATTCATAAGGGGATTAGATGGAGGATCAGAAATGGTCAGCAAGTTTAGATTTATAAAGGAAACTAGATTCCAAATAAACCAGTTTCCCTCCATCTTTACCAAGTGACACACGGGTAGCTGAATTGATCAAGGAGGATAACCAATGGAATGAGGATATGATCTGCCAATATTTCTTGAGAGAAGATGCTGACATAATCTTAAGAATTCATATACCCAACACACCAATAGCCGATCAAATTCTTTGGCACTATGATAAGAAAGGAATTTACACTGTCAAGAGTGGATACCAAGTGGCCTTGAGGATTAATTTCCTGGATACCCCATCCTGTTCAGAGCAGCCAGCCAACCAATGGTCGATTATTTGGTCTATGTCTTTACCAGAGAAAATTAAGATTTTCATCTAGAGAGCAGCAAAAAAACATACTTCCAACAGCCGAGAACTTGTGGAGGAGGAAAATAGTGCCATAGCCCGAATGCCAAATTTGTGGTATCAGCATGGAAACTGTTGTTCATGGGTTGGTAGAGTGTAAATCTGCTCGCAAAATTTGGAAAACTACCAAGTTTGATGCTGAGCTTAAAAACATTAGTGGCCATGACATTATTGGCATATTGCATGAGATGGTAAAAAGAGTGGGAAAATTAGATACAGAGCTGGTGGTCGCTCTTCTCTAGGTAATTTAGGGTGTACGAAATCAAAGCTTGTTCAAAGGGAAGAGGGAGGACCCTGGCATAGCAACAGCTAAGACTGAGGCTGTTATGGAGTCTTTTAGAAGGATCAAAAGCACTGGGAAAATGGCCAATATTGGAAGTACAGTGGAGAATCGTATATGCTGGAGTCCCCCCCTTAAATTGGTGTAAGATCAATGTGGATGCAGCTATAAATTTGGAGAATCATTTAGTTGGGCTGGGAATTGTTATAAGGGATGCTAACAAGAATTTTGTGGTTGTTGCAATCAAGAATACAAAGCTGCCCGATGGGTTTACCTTTGCAGAAGCAGAGGCAATGAACTGGGGACTAAAAGTAGCTTATAATGGGCAAACATAATCATTGAATCGGCTTATAATGCTATAGATTATGTTAACAATAGGAAGAGCAGGAGAACGAAGATCCAGTGGCTAATTTCGGAAGTTCAGAATAGATTGAAGGAGTTTTGTTCATGGAAAACACTGCACACGCCAAGATCTTATAATTCCATTGCTCATTCTCTAGCAAAGTTAGCTCTAGAGAAAAGTATAACTGTTGTTTGGGTAGATTCGTACCCATCAGAAGTCATGAATTTGTTAAACTCTTTTACGGAATGAATTTTCATTTCTTCTCAAAAACAAATCTTGTGTAAATTTTTTTTCTGCTTAAAAGTATAACATCTAAATATCTCATGTAAACATATTAAATAATAAAGAGTTAAAATTTTCCTAAACACTTTGTGTAAACAGTTTAATGAAAGATATAGAATAAAAAATAATCATATATAAACTTTATACATCCAAATATAAATTTAATCGTATATTAATTCTAATAATCAATAATACATGAAAAAATTGACAAAAAAATTTAATAACATCAAACTAATTATGTGAAATAAAAATTATAATCATCAAAGAATATATATATAATTAATTAAATAAAAATATAATTATTTTATTAAATATAATTTCATCCTTAACTTCAATCTAAAAATTTTAATGCAAGAAAGCAAATAAAACCTGTCTTGAAGAATTAAATTACTGCTGCCGCCGCCGCCATTCTTCTTCTCCTTTTCTTTTGCATATGGGGCTCTTGCTTCCTTTGGCGGCTCCCCCTCCTTCAGACTCAGGGACGACAAAAGGAAGACAGAAACGGCAGCCCCACAATCAGTTTAAAAATTAAATTAAACGTAGCGCGTGAGTCATATAGCATTTAACAATTATTTTTTTTCTTGTCCTCTCTCTCTGTCTGCATCTCTCACTTCCCTACTACAGACTCACTCACGCACTCTTACTACCCTTTTGATAAACCACAAAATCACACCCACAATCAACAATCACCCACGCACTCTTACTTTCCTTTTGACAAACCACATACGACGGACGAGCCCACAGACGACGGACCACCACCATCACGTGATCGAGGGAGTAGAACTCACGCGGTGGTGCATCCAAACTCCGACGAAATCGACGGCGACGGGGTGGTTGGAGCCGCGGTTCTTTCGAGCTAAATCTCCTGCGTTCCTGTTGATTTTTGGCGGCGAGGATGGTAGAGAAACGACGGTCGGCTTCCAAGCTTCAGATCAATTCCTTGATCAGTCGGTAGAGTGGCTGGGATCGTGAAATCCAACAAGTCACGCTCGCGGGTCGGGTCGGGTCGGGTTCGCGGGTCAAACCGGGTCAACCTCTCTCCTTCCTCATCTCCTCATCCACTCATAAAGCGCCACACCACGGCTCCCCTTAGCTAGGTTGTTGCTGCTGGAATTTTTTTTTGCTGGAAGTGTTACTGGAATTTTTTTTGTTTTTGCTGAAAGTGTTACTGGTGCTAGAATTGATGCTGGAGTTGTTGCGGCTGGAATGTTTTTTGCTGGAAGTGTTACTGGTGTTAGAGTTAGTGCTCGAATTTGTTGCTGGAATTTTTTTTTTTTTTGTATTTGTGTGTGTGAACTCCTGATTGTTTTTGTTTGTCTCTGTTTCTATCCCTGTCTCAACTACAAGCTTCCGTAATCAGAGTTTGGCCTGGGCACAAAATCCATGTTTGTAATAGAGATAATCAATAAGAGTCAGTTCAGTTTTCCAATTTTGTCAGTTTTGCCTGGGCATAAAATTTTTTATGTTCTGATTTATTTCCGAAATAGAGCAGAGCTCACAACGTGTTGCCCAGCTAAAATGAATTGAAGCAGAGCAGAGCGACATCGTTTGATGAAAAGGGGATGCTCACACAGTGCTGAACTGAAATCAAGAGGAAAAAGGATTAAAAAAATGACGTCGTTTTTACAATATTCAGGGCTTGACGCGGGGCATATAGCAAACTCGTTCTGCATTTAACAAGGAAAAGCTCAAAAATTAATTTCATGTCCTCTCTATCTCTCAGGGGAGATCTTACTGGATAACATATAAGGAAAAAAGATAAAATAAAGAAATTTGAGCTGCTTTTCCATTTTTTATTCTTTATTGTGCCCACCATAAGCCATAAATTGTTTCCTCTTTTAATTGCTCAATATGAGCCCCTCCACTTAAGTTAAAACCAATGTTATCTTCGTGTGAATAGATGAACTGACTTTTTGAATTCAGTTTCCTTGACTTGAATTTCCGTGGATATATGCTTAATTGCTCCCAAAATCAATTAATTAATGCTTCTGAAATTGAGCTCCTTTATGTGTTTGTTTATCCATAATTTTCAATTAATTTTTTATTTAATAAAATAATTTAATTAGTTAAAAATAATAAATAAAAATAACTAACAATTATATAATTAAGGGTAAAATATGTATATATTGTATGCTCATCAATAAGTAAAAAGAAAAATTAACCATTTATTATATCTTTTGAGAAACACATCCATATGCAAATAACTATTACTAGAAAACTTAATCGAAGAATCAAAAATTACTTTATAAACATGTTTTGCTTTACTAAAATTAAAAAAAAATTATAAAATATGAGTTTAATATATTCCACTCACAATAATGACATTCAAACTTGGCTATCATCAACATCCACGGATGGACTCCCGTTCGCAATTCCTCCTAATTGAGAAAACGATGAGGGCTAAACATTTTAGGCTCTACGTCTCTAATTAAAGTTGTGCAAGACCCAAACTCAATTTCTGGCCAAATACCCAAGCCTCGAAAATTTTCCCATTTTCTTTTTCTTGTGCTCACGACTTCTCTTTCTTTTGAAGGTGAAAGTCCCCCCTCCCCTCCCCTCGTGGCAATTTAAGGGATTGAGCTGGACTTTTTCAAGCTCATGCCCAAACCCGTTAGAGTAAAAGCATAAGGGTTACACTTAGGCTTTTACTTATTTTTTCAAATTTTTTTAAAATTATTGTAAACTTGAAATGAATTAATAATAATCAAGTTGTTATAATTAACAATAAATTAAATAAAATAAATATTTCAAAAAATAAAATAATAACTAAAGAAAATGAAGCAAATAAGAGTTTATGAATTTAATTTTTTCATATTGGATTCTCTAATTCATGGGCCCTCTTCATTAATTAATATTTAAAAGAGAATTTTGTACTGCAATTTTAAATATTTTGGTTCATGATTATATATAAATTAAGGATTCAAGTTTTTTTCAATTATTTTTCAAATTTAAATTTATTATTCTAATTTCTAAATTTATTTTTTCTAAAAAAATAAAGAGCTTGAGCTTACCCATGACTTTTTGTTCTAAACCCTTCTCCAAACCTTTATGTGATAGGCACAGGCCGAAACTAGTAGGCATGAACAAGGCCGACTCAGACTTTTTTACCATCCCTACCCCCTTCTCTTTTATATGCTTAATAATATACAAAAAGACCATTAAGCTTCGCTTTTATTTTATTAATATTAATTTGGGCTTGGAGTTATTTGAGGCCCAATAAGAAAAATGAATTAAAAAAAAATTCCTTTCCTCGCTCAGTGAACTCACCCAACGTAATCCGAAGTCCAAGTCTCAGGTCAGCAATTAACTTATACATTCATGGGTTATATGTATGTGTGTGTGTATATATATATATATTATTACAATAAAATTTACTTTTAGATCAAATTCTTATACTTTCAAAATTGACCTCTTTTGTTTAAATGTAAACTTTGAATGTAAGTTAATAATGAAGAAAGAGACAATAAAATAAAATTTGAGCCACTAAGCCACACAATTATAATAATATATAACGTTTACTAAGCACTTGTGTGAATATTTAAAAGTTTTTACGAAAATTTTTTTCCGAAAGGTAAATAAGTTTAATTATTCTTATTATTTATTTAATTAATATATATATTCACTTTACGCACATTTTATATACATAAAAAAAAGTGTATATTTCTTTTCAATGCATACCTATTGTTGGCAGTTTCAACTCGAATGTTCGCTTTCAAAGTTGAACTTTTTTGACGCTGGACAATAAGGGCCAGCCGCCTCGTCACGGTGACACCACTCTAGATTTTTCTGACACCACGTTTTAGGTATAATTGCATTAATTTTTATTTTATTTTATTTATTTATTTATTAAGTGAACATACAAAAAATACTCTATGCGGTAGACCCACGTGTGACAGTTGATGCAGATTCATCAAACAAAAAGAAGCCCGATCGCCGCCCTGCCGTTTTCTGACATGTGCCCATTTTGTAAAGGAAAATGTTATTTGAACAAGCAGCAAGCAGATGACAAGAGTTTCGTCGATGGGTACGAGGTGGGGTCGAAGCCCCCGGTGTTTTATTTTTGTTTTAATAATTTATTTATTATAAATTGTCCTCTCCTTTTAAGTTTATAAAAAAATTTAAAATAAAAATATTATCTTTTCTTTTTGATTCCTTTTTGTTTTATTTTTAAAAAAACTCAGAATTTATCAGTCCTGTGCTATAGTAAATTTTATTATCTTCTTATTTGTGATCAAATTAAGACAAATTAAGATAATTTATGATAATTTCTTTATCTTATCACCCTATCAATTGTTAAATAATTTATCACCGTTACAAAATCTATCAACCAACTATATCTGAAAGCTCATAGTAGAGTTATGATTAAAAATTTTCAATATTACTGTAGCGTCAACAATACCCATATATCTGTCTACTGTCTTATTATTGTTCAAATAACAATACTCTTTGAATACTCGACAAAATCCTTATTTATTTTAATGTTCTAGTTAGTACATAGGTTTTAAAAAAACAAAAAAAAAATCATAATCTGACAAAAGATTAAATTCTAGATCATCGTATGATTCGTTGAAAAATGATAGATATCTTACTAATGAATCCTAGATACATGAACCATACTAAGATAATTTTTTTTTCATAATTTTTACAATTAATTTATTTTAATTTTTAGATTCTGGTGGGATTTAAGTAGGGTTCATTGATGGGATATATATAATTGTTGCAATTTGTTCAAATAGATAAAAAAAAAAAGAGCCAAATCCTTAGCCATCCCATTTTATTTATTTCGATGATTGAGACTGTTTAAAGGGATTAAATTATTGAACGACAAGTTTGACTCTTGGCGCCGATGGATTAGAAAATATTCTATCCAAAATTCAACGGATGCGATTGATTTTGGATGGTTCTTAAGTACACTTCATTTTATAAAAAAAAATAATTTAAAAATTATGTTTGATACATCAAAATAAGTTTTCCTTTTACTATTTGTAAGTCTTTAAGAGTCCAAACATATAAATCCATCACCAAACACAGTTATTGCCTCATAATATTTTACTATAAAAGCTTTCATTTTCTGATCACAAGAAGTATAATACATATACCATACGTCTATCTGGCTACTACAATCTTCTTCACTTCTTCCCTTTATCAGCAGCAGCCATGGCAGCAACTCTCTCAAAATTCTTCTCTCAAATCTACACTATCTTCGTAATTTTCTTCACTCTTTTATTTGTCGAAATTCTAATTCTAACCCGATCCTTCACAAGGACCGTTCGCAAAATCAGAAGTCGCCTAATCACCAGAACCCAGTACCTCAACTTCATTGAAGAAAAAAATCCAACAATTTCTTACAAGAAAAGCAAGCTGATGAAGAAGTCACCATCGGAATCAAAAGATTGTGCAGTTTGTTTATCGGATTTCGAAGACGGCGAGATGGTTAGGAAACTTAATTGCAAGCATACGTTTCATAGAGATTGTTTAGATAAATGGTTGGAAGAATATTTGGCCACATGCCCTCTTTGTAGAACAAAAGTTTTGCCTGATGAAATTGTTGCAAAATATCAGCATCAGCAAAATTTGCAGAATCTTGATTATGATGGGGGTGATGATGAAATGGCATTTTTGATTTCTTTATTACATGGTAGTGGTGTACATAGATTATTTTAAGAGAATTGAAATTCAGTTTAAATTGTTTCCAGTGAAGGCAGTTTATTTATGTTTATTTTATTTTTTAAAGGCAGATATGTGGAATACACTTCCTTTTTTTTTTCCTTAATTTCATTTTTTTGTGTGGCTTTCGGTTAGAATCCTTGGAAAATATCCATCTAGCTTTATAAATTCTCTTTTGTCAATTTCTCTGATAAAGTTAGCTTATAAAATCATAATCTTTTGGTTTGGTTTATTTTGGTATGAAGTATTTCCTAACATTGGCAATCATTTAATAAAATTTGAAATGTTCGTTTCTTCTTTTTTATTTTTTATGTAGATATAATCCAAAATTGGTTAATCTGCCAAAATGACTTGAAAGTGTAATAATCATCTGATTTAAATTAGGAAAATAGGGGTACAATAAAAAACGCCTCACTGGTAATGAAAAAATATTTAAAAATCTTTGGTTCATGAATATAGAAAAAAGGACATCATCCACTTTATAATTTTATATTATATATATTTTTCTAGATTGTAGGTGTGTTTGTCTCAATGATTTGTCTTCACTGTCCACCGATTGGTACGTAGATGCAAAAGTTGGAAGCTGCAGGTGAACTACAGCTGCTTTAGCTGGGCTAATTAGTTAATTCCTATAAATAACCATTAGACTTTGAAAATTGTAATTAGTCGTAATCATATATCTAAGTTATGCTAATCTACATAAATTATTAGAATAACATTTGTTACGTGATTATATTAAATTATAGGTAATTTTTTTTCCTTTTTTACGTGAACTTTCAAACATCATGAAAAGAGAATTTAAAATTATACGAAGTTAAATTATAAGCTAATTGCTAGATAATATTATCTGATTAGTTTCAAATTTTAAAGATATATAGAGTGATTTTATTTAATTAACCGCTCAAATTTAAATCTTAGAAAAAGGGTTGGGGCTAAAAAAATGTTATATAAATTATTTTCAACCTGACAAGATAACTATAAGAGTAATAAAATCTCCATAGAAGAACCTCTACGTTTATTAATAATGGCAAACCGGTTTTTTGTTATATGAATTATTCAAGATCTTACGTTATTATTTTCAGCTTCTAGGGACGGCAAATGAGGTAAAGCAACAGGGACATTTTGAATAATATTGCCTTTATTTAATGTTAATGAAAAGTGGTAGATGAGCAACTCTAATACCAAACAGCATTCATAATTTGAATTTTGAAACTTCATATCGCACCTGCTTTTGGGGACATTGTATAGATGCTTTTATTTCAAAGAATTATTGTGTTTATTAATTATTATTACTGTTTTTTTTTTTACAATTTTCATTTCAAAAAATATATAATAATGAGGTCCAGCTATGTTACCATATGATAACAAACCCCATTTTTCGCCATTACCTAATCCATCAATAAGATCTAACCAAAAATAATTCAGTGGCTAACATATTTCTGTTGGCTTATTAAAACTATAGGCTGTGATGTTTGTTACAAAATTTAAAAAAGTGCAGAAGTTCAAAATTTTACAACTAAATCCATAATGTTTTAAAATTTTTTATATGTAAGCCTATTAACTCAGTTAATTTCATCGTTAAAATGACTTACTCTTACATTAATTTGAATTAATATATTTAAATTAATGTTCTTTATTATTAATTAATTAATTTAATATATAATAAAACTATATCCTAACTGTAATTATGATAACTATGGATCTAGATTTAATTTTACGTTGCTAATTTGTAGTAAATTTTTTTGTTTCACAATGCTTATTTAATATACAGTCAATAATTTAGATATGTGATAAAAATAAATTAATTTACCAATAATGTTAATAATATATTGTTCTTAATTTATTCTTACAGCTAAGACTTGATGAATAAGTTTAGAAGTTTTTTTTAATAAGAATTTAGAGGGAAAGCCATTTTATACTCCGTACTTATTTGGAATTCTTTCCGCATCTCATACTTGCTAACTTTGTGCAAGTCATATAATTCTATTGCTAATTACTAGAAATACAAAATTGAAACTAGTGGGTGTGTAAATATTTAATCAATTCTTCATATATTAATTTATTTAGTTAAAAAAAGGTTATTAAAGATATATTTGATATTTAGTTAGGTGTATAGAGTAAAGTTTCTTTTTAATACTTTGATGATGGATGTGTGAGTTAGTAACTAGAAAAACAGCCCCACCCTTTGATCGAAGTTTAAAAAATTAAAACAAACAAGACTAATAAATCAAAATTTAGAAAAATCTGAACTTTTCTTTTTAAACCAAAAAAAAAAACAATGATTGCAATATATTTGGCCCAAAAAAGATAAAGGAAGGGATTACTTACTCCTCTCTCAACATAGTTTTGGCAATAATAATATGCATTTAATCCATTACAAAGTATAATCGGTGATATTAGAGTTAGTAAAATTTGACATGACTTGATTATTAAATACAAATAAATGGGCGTGGGTCGTCAAATTTGACACAATTATTAAATGTGTTAGGTCTGTATCGATACAAATTTTTTTTCGTATTTGGTTAGCGTTAAAGTTCTTAACACATTTACCAATCAATAATGCGATTATCTTTTCTATTTTAAATTAATTTTTATCTCCTTATCGTTAAAACTCAAATATTGGACATGATTCTCTCTCTTTTTTTTTGAAAGGATGGGCATATGCACAATTATTTATAAAATTTTATATATATTTAGAACTTCAATAGTGTAAATGTATAATATTTTTATTTTAAATTAATTTTATATACATTTACACTTGTTTCTTACACAATGTGGATATGACCCAATGACTGGTTTTGTGTTGAAATCATGAATCAGCGAAACCATAGCAATGAGCAATGCACACGAAAAGTAACGTTTGCTCTTTTAACAGCCTGTGTCTCCTATGTAAGTTCTACTAACTGACACCATAATAAATTTCATGTAACTAATAGAAAGCCTCTATTTTTTCATATATGAAACCAGAAGATATAGATCTGCACAAAAAAGAATACGTTGTAACAATGAAAATTTTATATTTCGAATAAAAGTAAATTGACAATCTACTTCTTTTCGTGGCGATTTGTCATTAGGTTACCCTTCAAATTATTATAATAAACAAATAAATGTGGCAGTAAGGATTATTTGACCGGTATATATTAAAAAAATAATTTTATTCGTTAATATATTATGAGTTTTGGTGGATTTAAATTGACATAAACTAATATTATTATTAAGGATATCACTTAATGTAAAAAAAAAAATTCGACACGTAAAGCTGTCTATGTCATGATAATTATTTAATTAATTCATCATATTATATTGAATCATTTTTTTTAATTTCAAGTCTCAACTATTATTCCTTTAAATTATTCAAATAAATAAATGTAGTGGTTTTTTGTTGATAAAAAATAATATTACCAGTCATGCATTATTAACATTTTTTGACAAGTGGACCTATCTATATCACAATAAAAGTATTATTATTTCTTATTCTAAACATTAGTTATTATCACATCAAAAATCATTGTTAAGTTTAAGTAAAATGCATGACACACATTATGACATCATAAGTCTAATTAATATTTTAAATTTTAATGAAATTAATAAATAAGTTGAATTCTTTTGGTTAAATTTAATATGGTTCAAATTCGATATGCTAATTTAAATTGTCACATACATATACTATCACGTATTACATGAGGATTTGCGTCAAAGTAACTACAAACTGTATTTTCATTTAAGATTTTACAAAATTTGGGTGTCGAAATGTTATTATTACTATAACAAAATTTTGGTTAAAATGGTCAATACTCATTGACAAGGCACAAAAATTAGATAACACCTCCAAATTAACCTGAGAAGAGCCTCCCACCCTATTTGGCGGCCAGTGCCGATTTTCTTACAACAGTTAATACTACAGTTAGCACAAAACGATGCGTTTTGTTCTCACTATAAATTTTCCCGGTGGTGAGCATCCCACACAACACACACGCATCTCCCACAGCACACGCTCCGTAAGCCCAATCTCACCTCACTTACAGCACCACAAATCTCATCTCACTCAAGCCACAAATCTCACCACCAGCTAATTCTCCCTCACCACGCTCCATTTTCACCGTCGGGTCTCTCTCTCTCTCTCTTTCTTCACTGACTTGCAACTTCACTCTCTCTTCCCCAAAATCCACAGCCGTCGTGGGTCTCTCCATAGCTGCCTTTGTAGAGTCCCCGTGTTGACTCTCTCTCTTCCCCGTCGAATGCGTCTCACTCCCTTACGGAACCTTACTCTCTAGTCTCTCTCAGAAATTGACTTGCGGCTTGACCCTCTCTCTGCCCCCCCAAATCTTACCAGACAAGAGCCAATCTGCGTGATTTTTTTTTTTCCATAAGTTTTATAAGCAGAAATCTTAATAGCCAAACTTGGAAATTGTTCAGTGGAGTTCTTTAGAGATGTAATCCCTACTTGCGAAAAACATAATAAAATAAATATTAAAGATTTTCATGAACAAAGTATTACAAATTTGTTCTTCCGGGCATTCTTCTGTAGAGCCATACTCGTCTTCTGGAGTTATTTTGTTATTGTGATTTTGGCTGAGATGAACACTTTTTCCGGTCATAATTTCATTAGTACTTGGCTGTAGCTCAGGCATTACTTTGCTCAAAGAAGATTAAGGGTCCGTAAACATTCCATCAATAACCTAAAGCTATTACTAACTGCAATGGTGGTTGATAAGATAATTGCACAGAGCAACAGGTCAAGAATCATACTGTAACAAAGAAAAGATAAGGAAAAGCTTTGTTTTCAAGAGTGAAGATGATAGCTTTTATTTGCCTCAAGAAAACAAATGATTTAGTAGTAAATATTGTGAAATTTTGTGTGTATCAATCAACACAATAATAAGAACCAAAAACTTAGAGATCAAAATCCATCATGAAAATGAGGCAGAATGTGTTGGGAAATTATGCTCTTTAAAAGCATATGTGTTTATTTAACTGTAATAAACATTTTTTCTGATTAATAAAATTAATGAGGTATTTTATTCAAATATCTTAATTGCATTTATATTTGTGTTAAAGTCCATTTAATCATATTATATGTATTTATGTGATCACCATGTGGATTCACAGAAGACATAAATACAAGTTATCTTATGATTAAATAAATTTAGTTCGCAGTTGATAAATAAAGTTGGGCACTTTATTCAGGTATAAACTGTAATAAATTCATTGAATGATTTGTCTTAATCATGTACGAATTTATTGATGTAGTACGACTACATTGAACTGGATCACATATGAGATTTAATTAACTTTATAATAATTGTCAGACTTATTAAATCTCCTAGGCGTTGATTTTACTGTAATCTTAATCTTGAGTTAATTATGATTTCATGATTGTGATTGTTATTCCATTTGAGTTACCAATGGGCACGACATATCTTTATGGTCAAGATTACCCGGTATCTTGGTGGGAGCAATTATGAGTATTGGAGTTATAGATTAACAATATAGAATTTGTACAACACATCTCTTGATAGGTTTTCGGTACTTGATCATAGAATTCTCTGGCCAGAGTGTGTCAACATATTTAGTATGTTGAAAATGATCATTGGAGAAAACCAGTAAGGATCAAGGAAAAAAGATGTTATTAAATTAATTGGACAGTTGAGATATCAATTTAATTAACGATGTGGTACAAAGGATTGTGCAGTAAAGAAATCAATGTGGCTTGGGACGAATTATTATTCGAGCATACAATTATGGAAGTCAGCTCCAATCTTTTAGTGGATTAGATTTGGAATTAAATAATTAGGCTAGTTTTATTACATGCCTAATTATTGTAGCCACTATTGTATGTTCCCAAATGATCCCGGGTTAGCTCATTTAATTGACTGCACCACTACTGGACTAATAAGCAAAATAACTAGCAATTTGGGTCAAAAGACTAATTATATCATTTAGTGGGAGGCTCCATTTAATTAGCTTTTGTATAAGGGGCCTTATGTTATTTTACAAGGTGGGTCCCCTATTGGAAAAGTAAATAACGTAAGTTTTCGTTTTGGATTGTTTGGAGCCTAGGGTTTCACTAAAGGGAGATATAAAAGGTTTATTTTCTCAACAGAAAAAAGGGAGGCCACTTTACACAGATCAGAGAATAAAATTTTTCTCTCCATTGTTGAGAGAAAAATTTTCTCGTGCTAGTTGCTTTGGTAGTGATAAAGGCGCCCACATGTCAAGTGCAGATCGAACCTGAGTCATAACCTGGAAGATCATTGGGGATAGTTCGTGATCTAACTAGCGTGGTGGTGACGGATCGTGATCCAATAGGAGTGGTGGTGGCAGATCGTGATCCAGGAGCCTAAATCACTTCAGCGGAAAAAGCCAACTGGGATTTTCAAGGTACGATTTCTAGATTACGTGTTCTTATATATTATATGAGAGCGGTCCTTAATAGGTTTTATAAAAATTTAAAAACCTGATTTTTCCCCAACAGAATGCTCTGCAAAAGCAAGGACACCAAACTGAGATTTCTTCTTCAGCTCATGTGGGACTGGCCCAAATATTCATTTTCCTTTTGGTCAAGCTGCAACTGCAATCAACGGGATGAAGCCGTGATGGATGCAATCGACGGGATGAAGCCCTGAGGGATGCAATCGACGGGTAGAGATAGAGACAGATCCAACAACCAAGTGTGGAGACACCCACAGTGAGAGAGAGGGAGAAAGTTGACGAAGAGAGCACGGAGCATAGTGAGGATGCGTGAGAAACGGCTGCGTTTTGGTCTGACTGTCGTGTGGGTTTTGCTCGATTGCTGTGGGGAAGAGAGGTCAAGAATCAGGCAGACTGTGGGAGCTGTGTGTGCGTGTACAAGCCACAGTAACCTCTTTTATAGTTAGCATAAAGTGCACCGTTTTATGCTAACTGTGTTACTAACTGTTGTAAGAATCTCATTTTACTTTGGCGGCTGACATTGCTTTTCCTTGTATTGCTCTGACAACAAAAATCCACCTATCTGAACAGAGGAACTTTTTCTTTTCTTCGCAGCTTTAGCCTGCCTTTACTTCTTTAAAAACATGCTGCATGAAGAAACAATAAATGCTCGCTTAATTGAAGAATTCACATAGGCTCCTAAAAATTTTTAGTGTTGTATATGGAACTGCTTAAAACACGATAAAATGTTTGATGAATGGTTAATGAAGAATTTACAAGAGACTTCTACAAGAGTTCTGAGGTTTAACTTTCGATTAGATGAGATTTTGATTTAGTTGCTACTTAGCAATCATGGTAGAAAAAAATGCTAAAAAACAGGGGAAAAAAAAAGGAATCCGATTAGTTAGAAGGTTTTAAGAGGTCCAACCAATAACCTTGCTGCCTCTTCAAATGCTTTTCTTATGAGTTTCGATGGATCCACGTTTTCATATTTAATCACCTCTATAAATTCACCTAGTGTGCAAACGTTTCCATCAACTGAAATTGACCAAAAGGACGACAATGGAAATTTCATTTTTTTTTTTAAATTCATGAAATGAAAGGGGAAGGGGAAAAGAAGAAAATTTTGCTCCTCAACTTCGACTGTAGAAGTTATTGTGTGTAGTGGTTTCTGTGGATTCAGACTCAAATTAGCAGATGGAACAAGTATACGACATGTAGCGAACTCCAGGGTTTTATGGGAACCCGAACGAGTGGGTTATAGAAATTATTCCTTTGAATAAAGCTGAATAAAAAATTCAATCAAAAGGGAACAACAAAAAACGACTTCAAGAGCATTTTGGATGATCTGAATAGCAATCTATTGAGAATAGGTTGTCGTTTGCAATTTTTACAGCTCCTGTTAGCCATTTAGAAATGCGTTACTACCTCCTTCATAATAGCATTCGCTTACACTCAAGACATTAGGTAGCTCCTTCATAATAGCATTCGCTTCTCCATATCCAGGACCTTTGATGGGAAAAATCTTCGATGAATTGGTTAGAAACTACCAAGTTAATGTTCAATAAACTCAGAAGATGCACTCTTTAGTCTTTAGTCTTCGTGTCAATTATCTAGCTATTCTTTGTAATTCTATAAATTATCTAGAACGTTCATGTTGTAAATTTATTTTCATTAAATATATTTAATTATTCTCTACTTTTCACGTGCCGCATATCAGAGTTGATCAAACTTCAAGTAATAAAATAATAATAATGTTCTATATCCAACGACTATATATAGAAATAATTAATGACAAGAAGGTTTTGAGTAATTTTAAAAATATCTAAGTAATTGATCCAAATCTTAAGAACTAAATAAAAATTTATTCACCGAAACCTAATTCCTTACTAGATTACCTTGGCTCCAGTAATAAACTTATTCTTATAAGAGTATCCAGGACAGCATTTTCAAAAATCTTCATCAATGCTTAGTACAGGACGAAGAATCTGAGGAAAAACAAAATGTTGATCTAATAATTAACATAACTACAAAACTACTATTAACAGACTTTTCCCATGTCTTCTTACCTTCTTCATAGCCGTCCTTAAAATATCCATGACTACATCCATATCTAAAAGTTTCTTTTCAAAGATTTAAACGCTTGGGGCATAAAAAGACTGAGAAAATGAAAAAAGTAGTTCATTAACTTAAAGAGCCTTTTTTAAAGTTAATTTTCAATGCAAATACAAAGAGATATATTGATTATTGATTGAAACGCTTCCACTTTTTCTTTTGGTTGGTAGAAAGCAAGAGTATATGTATCCCTGATCTAAGCTTCATTCATGACTAGAAAACTAGTTTAACACTCAAACTTTTCCGTTCTTGTGACTCTGAAGGGAGTAAATTAAATGGCACACATTACATGATATTTGAATTAGGACTGGGCAATTTCGGATTTGTATGAATCTAATTGTGTTTCGGATTGTTTGAATTGGGGAAAAAACAAAAATAGCTAAATCCAATCCGAACTTCAAATCTGATCTGATTTGAAATAAATTGGATTAGATTCGGACCAGATGAATTCTTGTTTGGATCAGTTTAGATGAGTTTGGATTCATATAGTATTTTGGATTCATATTAAGTTCAGATTTGGGGTCCTTTTGGCAATTCTCACATAAAATTCATGAAATGTATAGTTAATTTTAATTTTAGTTTTTTTAATATTGCAATCCGATCGAATTGTTTGGATTCACATATCTCCGATCCGATCCCGAGAAATTTTGATCGGATAGAACAAATTGTATCGGATTAGATATTAGGCAATATCTGGATCGTCTAGTTTAGACCTATCTAAATTCTATCCAATTCCCAACCCTAAATTGAATGGTTCAAAAATTCTAATAAAAAGAAAGGGTGACCAATAGAATACATGAGTTGATTAATAAAAGCTATATCATCATTTCTATTTAACAAAGAAAAAAAAAGATAGGATTGTATTGACCTTCCCAAACTTCGAAGGGAATCCGAGAATAGTCTTTAGATACAATTTAAGAATGACCATAAGCATCTCTATACAATACATAAAAATCCAATCCTAAAGCAGCGGAAGGCTTTAAAATTTCCGAACCATCTACAATCCCCACTTGAAGTCCTTGTCCTCACTCATTATGAATCAGTCAAATTTTTGGGAATTCCAGTAAATTATAATGAGTACAAAACTCAAGTAACAAATTAATGTTTCATATAGTAATTAAAATACACACATATTTCATATAGTAATTAAAATACACACATACTTATATACAATGCAAATGCATGATATCCCATATTTCCTTTCGGTAGTTACAATAATAACTTTAACCTCCTAAATTAAGCACCGTAACCTGACATCAAAATCAAAATCCCATCAACATCATCGTATACATATAAAATTATAGGTTCTGCTCTCCTCAAGGAACTATTTCAATAACCATATTCATCTTGATATCCCTTTTCTATAGTAGCAAAAAGTTACTAACCAGTCCTCAATCTCCAATTTGTATTAAATAAAATATTAACTCAAATATTACAAGATTTTGTAGGGTTTATACAATATACATGTAATAAAAATTTCAAAGGTAAATTCGTTTAAAATATATTTTAAATCACTTTTATTTCAAGACTATTAAAGCTTGAAATCCAAAATCCATCGTTGAGGATGCTTCACTAAGCAATTCAAAACAATTTAAGATACAAGGAATTAGGATCCTAATTTTTGGATCTAATAGACTACATAAATAAAATAGCAATCTGAAGGGGTTTTGTTCGATATTGTGGTATTGGTTTATTTAGAAAATAATTTCATAACTAATTAAAGGTAATGCTGTAAATGAAATTAAAATAAATTTAAAGGGAGACTATCATTTAAAAAATGCTTTAAATTAATAAATTTTCATCCAATACGGGTTCAGAAATTTGATATCTTTGGCATTCCAACATAATCTACTTCGAACCCGATTAAAGAAAAAAAATAGCGATTTACCATTAAATAAGCAACAAAATGACAAATCTTTGGAGAGGGATTATATAATAGAAAGAAGAAAATTAAATCCCACCTGAAAACTGTTTTCGGGGAATCTAACCTTGATATAAACAATTAGTTATAAAAATTAATCAAATAAAGTGGATACTCACAAATTCTTAAAAAATAAAAATTAAATATATAAAAAGATGTAATTTTTTGGGGAAGCAAAATTAAGTCTATGCCTGACGACTTCGAAGGCAAAGGCTAAAGGCAAACCGGAACATCTTGTTTTATTTTACGGAGTTATACATATGTTTTAGACTTTGCCCAGTTCCTTCCTTTAAAAAGACAAGCGTTTCTCCAAATTTATGAAATGATTCTAATTAATTTTTTCTTTAGCTTATTATATATACATGTATAAGTATGTATTTTTTACAACGTTAATGCTCTTCTATAAATAGGAACGAAGTTATGCAAGGACTCAAAAATCTCACAAATCCTAATCACACGCAACGCAGAGCAAATACCTATTTGGGCTGCAGTAGCATTTATTCGATAAACATATTCATTAAGTAAAATAACGCCTCAAAATTCTCTAATACCCAAATCAATTCAGTCCTTCTATTAAACTATGTGACTAAATATTAGTGTTTCAAAGAAATTAAATAATTAAAAAGAATTAAAATCATGATTAACTTCGTCAACAAGAAACATCACTTAACTTCATCTACAAGAAATTAAAAACCATTACTTCTTCTTCATATCAATAAAAAAAAAAGAGACAATAAGGCTCTCTTAGTCTACAAAACCCTCTCCGGTACTTCACTTTCCCTTTCAATAAGATAATTTAAACCGGAGAGTCATGTTCGGGTTAGCCTCTATCCTTGCCCCCAGAGTCAGGTATGTGCATTCTGAACATTTTACCGTGTGATAAGTTCCAAGGATCCTACATCTTTCATTAACTTCTGAGATTCTTGATGCATGTTTGTGTCAATTCCAGGTTGGCTAGGAGCAGCATTCAGCCAGTGAGATGTCTTATTTTCTTCTGATAACGTTTCTGTTTCAAGTTCGTTTGATTTTTAATCTATGGCTAATTATTTATGGAGTTGTAATATACCATCAGGTTGCTAGCCCTAGAAGATTGAGTACCGTTCTGCAACCACGGACATCACTTTTGGTAGCCATGAAAGCCCTTTTAAAGTTAGTCACTCAATCTTAAATTGAAGAGGCATATTTGAAGTATCATGACTTGTTGCAATATCCTTTTTCCATGCCTGTTGTTGCATTGCTTTGATCATAAATATTGGCTACCTTTCTCTACCATTTTCATAATATTGCATCACCTTCTAGCTTGACTTGATTCTATATAATTTTCACAGAATACATATACCATCTGCATTGGAGTAGTACTTTTCCTATATTTTAGTTCGGTCCTTTTTTAACGGGATATATAAACTTTATTTTTCTTGTCTTTTTGTTTGGTTCTCATTTTATAATTTATGTACCGCATATATTCATGTATATATTTTTTAACTTTTGGGATGAAGTTTCAGCGCTTAAGCTTTCCTTTATTAGTTCCATCAATTCCATATATATGCGTGTGTGTGTGTGTGTGTTTGTGTGGGCGTGGGGGCTAATATCCTTGTTTAATGGTCCCATAGGATTATGACTATGATATAGACCAAAGTATTCTGCCTCGTTCAATAGAAAACCCTGTTGGGGAAAAATCAGGTTTTTAAATTTTTATAAAACCTATTAAGGACCGCTCTCATATAATATATAAGAACACGTAATCTAGAAATCGTACCTTGAAAATCCGAGTTGGCTTTTTCCGCTGAAGTGATTTAGGCTCCTGGATCACGATCTGCCACCACCACTCCTGTTGGATCACGATCCGTCACCACCACGCTAGTTAGATCACGAACTATCCCCAATGATCTTCCAGGTTATGACTTAGGTTCGATCTACACTTGACGTGTGGGCGCCTTTATCACTACCAAAGCAACTAACACGAGAAAATTTTTCTCTCAATAATGGAGAGAAAAATCTTATTCTCAGATTTGTGTAAAATGACTTCTCTCTTTTTTCTGTTGAGAAAATAAGCCTTTTATATCTCCCTTTTAGTGAAACCCTAGGCTCCAAATTAAACTCACGTTTTTTACTTTTCCAATAGGGGGACCCACCTTGTAAAATAACATAAGACCCCTTATACAAAAGCTAATTAAATGGAGCCTCTCACTAAATGATATATTTAGGCTTTTGACCCAAATTGCTAGTTATCTTGCTTATTAGTCCAGTAGTGGTGCAGTCAATTAAATGAGCTAACCCGGGGATCATTTGGGAACATACAATAGTGGCTACAATAATTAGGCATGTAATAAAACTAGTCCAATTATTTAATTCCAAATCTACTCCACTAAAAGATTGGAACTGACTTCCATAATTGTATGCTCGAATAATAATTCGTCCCAAGCCACATTGATTTCTTTACTGCACAATCCTTTGTACCACATCGTTAATTAAATTGATATCTCAATTGTCCAATCAATTTAATAACATCTTATTCCTTGATCCTTACTGGTTTTCTCTAATGATCATTTTCAACATATTAAATATGTTGACACACTCTGGCCAGAGAATTCTATGATCAAGTACTGAAAACCTATCAAGAGATGTGTTGTACAAATTCTATATTGTTAATCTATAACTCCAATACTCATAATTGCTCCCACCAAGATACCGGGTAATCTTGACCATAAAGATGTGTCGTGCCCATTGGTAACTCAAATGGAATAACAATCACAATCATGAAATCATAATTAACTCAAGATTAAGATTACAGTAAAATCAACGCCTATGAGATTTAATAAGTCTGACAGTTATTATAAAGTTAATTAAATCTCATATGTGATCCAGTTCAATGTAGTCGTATTACATCAATAAATTCATAAATGATTAAGACAAATCATTCAATGAATTTATTACAGTTTATACCTAAATAAAGTGCCCAACTTTATTTATCAACTGCGAACTAAATTTATTTAATCATAAGATAACTTGTATTTATGTCTTCTGTGAATCCACATGGTGATCACATAAATACATATAATATGATTAAATGGACTTTAACACAAATATAAATGCAATTAAGATATTTGAATAAAATACCTCATTAATTTTATTAATCAGAAAAAATGTTTATTACAGTTAAATAAACACATATGCTTTTAAAGAGCATAATTTCCCAACAATCTCCCACTAGCTCTCAAAGCATATCTAGCATATTACTCATGCTCTAGGGCTCTAAGTGCAGGTTATAAAGGTTTCCCACTTATGGCCATTGTAATAAGATCTGCCATTTAGCATCTAATGCCATTTGGGGTACTGTCATATAACCTTTCTACACTATTCCCTTATGAGATTATACTTCCTGTCAATATGTTTTGTTTCTTGTGGTTCTTTGGTTTCTTAAATTGAGCTACCGCACTACCATTATCACAAAATAGTTTCAGGGGTGCAGTTACAACAGGTACCACCTCAAGATTTCGTAGGAACTTGCGGAGCCATAGAGCTTCTTTTGCAGCTTCAGATGTAGCCACATATTTAGCTTTAGTTATTGAGTCTGTGATACAAGATTGTTTCACACTCATCCAACTAATAGCTCCACTTCCTATTATAAACACATAGCCGGAAGTTGTTTTTCTAAAATCCTTATCTGACAAAAAATCAGTATAACTCACTAGTATAAGTTCATCACCAGAATACACAAGCATATAATTTTTAGTTCTTTTCAGATACTTTATAATATGCTTGACTGCAATCCAGTATTGAGGTCCAGGATTAAATTGAAATCTTCTAACCATCCCTACCGCAAAACATTTGTCTGGTCCTAGTGCAAAGCATGGCATACATGAGACTTCCCACAGCTTCTGCATAGGGAACTCGTCTCATTCTCTCTATCTCTTTTTAGGTGATTGATCCTTAGAGAATGTAATTCCATGTCTGAATGGTAATAAACCAGTCTTGGAATTTTCCATGCTAAATCTAGCCAATATCTTGTCGATATAGACCGCTCGAGACAAGGCTGAAGTTTTATTCTTCCGGTCTCATAGTAACTTGAAACCAAGAATATGACTTGTCTCCCTAGGTTTTTCATATCAAATTGTTTTGCTAACCAAATCTTTATTGTAGTCAATACTCCTATATCGTTTCCAATCAGGAGACTATTGTCTACACAAAGAACTAGGAAGGCTATCAATTTTCCTTGAATTTTCTTGTACACACATGGTTCATCAATGTTCTGAATAAATCGAAGCGATTTAATTGCTTGATCAAATCTTATGTTCCATGACCGGGATGCTTGTTTCAATCCATAAATGGATCTATGCAACTTACATACCATGTGTTCTTGGCCTTTTCGTATAAATCCATCTGGTTGCTGCATGTAGATGTTTTCTTCAAGATGCCCGTTAAAAAAGGCAGTCTTGACATTCATGTGCCAAATTTCATAATCTAGCACTGCAGCAATGAAGAGCAGAATCCTGATGGATTTAAGCATAGCAACCGGAGAAAAGGTTTTCTCATAATCGATTCCTTCTTTCTGAGTAACTCTTCGGCTACTAATCTTGCTTTAAATATTTCCACCCTTCCGTCTACTCCTCTTTTTCTCTTATAGATCCACTTGCACCCTATAGGTTTTACCCCATTTGGTGCCTCTACAAGTTCCCAGACTTTATTGGAATATATAGATCCCATTTCTTGATTCATGGCCATTTTCAAAATTCAACATCTCTATCTATTAGAGCTTCATTGTAACTAGTGGGATCTTGTACATGTTTATCTGAGATAGCCTTATAGGTTTCTCCCAAAAGTATGTATCTCGCAGGTAAACTAGTTACCCTCCCACTACGACGAGGTTCTAAAAGTGATGGTTGTTCAAGGATAATCCTGTGCTGATCAACTGGTTGTTGCTGTTCTTTCTGTTCTATAACAGGTGTTGAAAGCTGAGCAACAACCTGATCTTTTTTATTGCTCTAGTTTTACCTTACTCTTAGGTTATAAGTCATTATATAGTCTTCCTCAAAGAAAGTAAAGAATATTTCTATAAATACATTTCTATCTTGAGGACTATAATTCAGACTTTCCCTTATTCCTTTAAGATATCCAAAACATGCAAGCTTCTGAACACGAATCCATCTTCTCTATCTTTGATTCTAGTAGAAATACTAGTGAACTCCAAATACGAATGTATCTCAAACCATGTTTGTGACTTTTTCATAATTTCTTGGAGTAGTAGACACCGAGATAGATGAAACTAAGTTTAACAAAACTTTATAGTTTCAATTACTAGTATCTGGAATAAAAAAAAGGTAAATGATAAACTACTTAGTATATATCTTGTCTTATCCAAAAGAATCTTATTTCTCCATTTAATTACACTATTGTATCATAGTGTTCATTGACAACCAAATAGTGTTAGAATTCTCCATAGAGATATTCTTTGTTTCGATCATATCGAAATTCTTTTATGTTCCTTGTCTAATTGCTTCTGTCTTATCCACGTACTCTTTTGAATTTCAAAAGCAATGGAATCATGACGCATTTAGACAAACATAAATTAAAATGAATATTCATCAACAAGATTGATAGAATACTCATAACCTCTTATAACATGTAAACTGATTAGTCCGTATACAGTTGTATGCGCTAAATCATCAAATACAATGTTATGCTTTTAGCTCAAAAAGAGCATCCTTGTCATATTACTTTTCTAAATAAGATTTATAGAGTTACAATGATCAATCTTAATAGGCCAACAAGTCTATCATTAATCATTCTCTTAAAATCTTATTATAGTTTATATGACTTAAGCATAAATATCAGAGGTGATTTTGGTTTGAAAAAATATTTCTTTTCTTAGATAGATGCATATACTCTTTATCATTATATCTTGCTTTGAATAGATCAATAGACTTATATGATATAAACTGTCTTTATAAACAGATGATCAAAAAATAACAGTGTACTTCTGTTTATTAAAACAACTTACCGAAATTAAATTCCTCTAATGTTTGGAAAAATAAAGACAAATATCAAAACTAAAGTCTTGTACAATTGATCTAGTCTTTCAATTGATATAAACTAGCATGTCCTCAACTGCGGTTTGAAGCTTTCTTCACTTAATCTCTTGGTTTCCTGAAAACCAAATAAATGAATTACAAATAAGATTAGTTATCTCAGAATTCATCATTGTATGAATCAATAGAAATCTGAACTAATTAGGAAGCTTAAAGATTTCCTATACCTGATTTTAATAATCTTAGGACAATCTTTCTTCCAGTGACCCTTCTGTCCACATTTGTAACACTTGCCTTTTGGCTTGCCACTTCGTTTAGTGGATAGTTTGTCGATCCCCACTCTTGCTTGCTTATTCTTGTCTTTCGACTTAAGCCTTGAAGAGAATCCTTTTTCAGGAAGTTTTCTGCTATGATAAAATTCTTCTATAGCATGTAGTTCGTGCATTAATTCAATTAAGGTCATATCTTTATTGTTTAAGATATAGCTGACCTTAAACTCTTTGAATGTATTAGGTAAAGATTCAATCACTATGTTAATCTTTGATTTATCATTGATTTGGACACCATGAATCTCTACCTCATTGAAATAGTCCATCATATTGAGGACATGATCACGAACTTTTGTGCCCTCTTCCATCTTAGCATCCGTAATACGTTTTAATGCTGCTTCTCTGGCAAAATGGGTATTTTGCCCAAACATCTGATGAAGACTAGCCATTATTTCAGTGGCTGTTTCGATGCTCCGATGTTTCTTATGCAGTTCCACAGAAATCGAAGCCAATATATAGCGCTTAGCCATTTTGTTAGCTTCGCACCATTTCTCATAAGGCTCCCTCTGATTTCTATAATCGTATAACGATGGTTCAGGAGGGCAAGGCTGGGTCAACACATATTTGCTTCCCTTAGCAGTGAGAATATTAAATAGATTGCGTTTCCAATCTAAATAATTTTCACCAGTGAGTTCATTTTTAACAATGATAATTAATAATGGGTTGATGGAAGACATTTTCTGAAAAACAAAATAAAATAAACATGCATAAATATTTGAAACAAAATTCACAATAAATGACAAAAATGCAAAAAATCATAAATGCATTTTAATTTATTGTAACGAAAATCTAGTACCGCTTTGACAAGCTATCCGTTGGGGAAGTCATGTCTACACTTACTAGACCCAATTATGCATTAGATTATTTACTTTCATGTAAAGACATGATAAATAATTATCGTTATCCTTTTGGGCCTTAATTTGTTAACAGAGCTTCGTTGGGAAGGTTAATAACAAATTTTAGTTGAGTGTACAACCATTGTTTCAATCTACGTATTTTTCATATCAATAGTCACCGTTGGGGCAAACAATTGATTGAAAAATATTTCAATTTTATCTTTGAAGAAGTTCATCAAATAAAATGTCTAATATATATACCCTCTGTAGGGAGCATCACCGTATCATGAAGTCGAGGTATATATATAATTTTATTATTGAACTAACAATGGAGCCCGTGGGAAAAATTATCTTGAATTTTCCCTCTCCCACTCAATATTTTAAAATTGATTTTTCCTTTTTAAAACATACATATTGTTAATTGCATGCTTCCTATAATATTATCTAGATGATATCCAATATTATTAAGCATGGGCAAATATCAAACAATATAGTGAAATTCATTATTTAATGAATGACATGTATCATTATGCATAGAGTGGCACTTCCTATTCTATATGACATGTTATCATGGCATGTTATCATCCAAAACATAACATATAGAAAAACAATTAAATAATCTTAATTCATGGCTTTCCTATTAATGAAAAATACATTAACCCTAAGCCTAATCTTTATTGGGCTTCTTGTCAATGTCCATCTTCCATAAGCTTGTCTTTGTTAATGGACTAGGGGAAATTGGGCTTTTAAAATTTATAATTGGTCCAATTTTACATTTTTGAAAAGAAATAAATAAATAATTATTATATATATATATTTTTTATTAAAATAAAACTTTTGGACCAAAAATAAATTTAATATATTTAATTTTATCTATGCATTTTTAATCCATTAAGCCCAATTAAATTAGGCCTAAAACTAGGATTAAGTCCAAAACTGTTTTTAGACTTATATGCAAAAAATTAAAACTCATCAGCCCAAAGAAAACATTATGAAACCATAGGGTCCTTCATGATAAAAACCATGAAACCCTAAAATCATATTTTTCTTTCTTTCTTCTTCCCCAGCCGCCAACTTCAAAAATGGAGTAGCTGTTGTTTCCGGTCAACCGCCGCTGTTCAGAGACGCCGGCCGTTCTCCTCCTCACCGGAAATCGACCAAGACCCGGCGCACGTTTCTGCTGCACATGCAGCGCGCGCCACTGGCCACGCTGGCCATGCGCGTTACAGCTGCGCGAGCTGCGTGTGCCAGTGCGCGCAGCGTGCGCTGCTGGCAGCGTATGCTGCGAGCCGCGTGCTGCTGGTTCGTTGCCGCAGTTTCCAAAATTTTTCGGCCTCCATGTTCCGATCTTGATTTTTGAATTTCGTTTTCCAGTGATGAATTACAAATTTCCTATACCAATTCTGGCTTACAAAATTTCTATTACTGAAAAATAAATCAAGAGGGAATTATGGTGATAAAAAACCACCCCTCTTGTTACAGATCCAAACGGAAAATACAACGGAAAATCTAACCATGAATTAAGACAAACCATAAAATGCTTTATTCATATATTTAAACAATTAATATATATCTGAATAAATTGTGCCACTCTAACACATAATTTCAAGAATGATTTCATACGAAATTCTTATTTATTAATATGAGATGGCTCTGATACCAATTGTTGGGGAAAAATCAGGTTTTTAAATTTTTATAAAACCTATTAAGGACCGCTCTCATATAATATATAAGAACACGTAATCTAGAAATCGTACCTTGAAAATCCGAGTTGGCTTTTACCGCTGAAGTGATTTAGGCTCCTGGATCACGATCTGCCACCACCACTCCTGTTGGATCACGATCCGTCACCACCACGCTAGTTAGATCACGAACTATCCCCAATGATCTTCCAGGTTATGACTTAGGTTCGATCTACACTTGACGTGTGGACGCCTTTATCACTACCAAAGCAACTAACACGAGAAAATTTTTCTCTCAATAATGGAGAGAAAAATCTTATTCTCAGATTTGTGTAAAATGACTTCTCTCTTTTTTCTGTTGAGAAAATAAGCCTTTTATATCTTCCTTTTAGTGAAACCCTAGGCTTCAAATTAAACTTACGTTTTTTACTTTTCCAATAGGAGGACCCACCTTGTAAAATAACATAAGACCCCTTATACAAAAGCTAATTAAATGGAGCCTCTCACTAAATGATATATTTAGGCTTTTGACCTAAATTGCTAGTTATCTTGCTTATTAGTCCAGTAGTGGTGCAGCCAATTAAATGAGCTAACCCGGGGATCATTTGGGAACATACAATAGTGGCTACAATAATTAGGCATGTAATAAAACTAGCCCAATTATTTAATTCCAAATCTACTCCACTAAAAGATTGGAACTGACTTCCATAATTGTATGCTCGAATAATAATTCGTCCCAAGCCACAATTCTTTACTGCACAATCCTTTGTACCACATCGTTAATTAAATTGATATCTCAATTGTCCAATTAATTTAATAAAATCTTATTCCTTGATCCTTACTGGTTTTCTCTAATGATCATTTTCAACATATTAAATATGTTGACACACTCCAGAGAATTCTATGATCAAGTACTGAAAACCTATCAAGAGATGTGTTGTACAAATTCTATATTGTTAATCTATAACTCCAATACTTATAATTGCTCCCACCAAGATACCGGGTAATCTTGACCATAAAGATGTATCGTGCCCATTGGTAACTCAAATGGAATAACAATCACAATCATGAAATCATAATTAACTCAAGATTAAGATTACAGTAAAATCAACGCCTATGAGATTTAATAAGTCTGACAGTTATTATAAAGTTAATTAAATCTCATATGTGATCCAGTTCAATGTAGTCGTACTACATCAATAAATTCATACATGATTAAGACAAATCATTCAATGAATTTATTACAGTTTATACCTAAATAAAGTGCCCAACTTTATTTATCAACTGCGAACTAAATTTATTTAATCATAAGATAACTTGTATTTATGTCTTCTGTGAATCCACATGGTGATCACATAAATACATATAATATGATTAAATGGACTTTAACACAAATATAAATGCAATTAAGATATTTGAATAAAATACCTCATTAACTTTATTAATCAGAAAAAATGTTTATTACAGTTAAATAAACACATATGATTTTAAAGAGCATAATTTCCCAACAAACCCAAATGTGCTGTAATTGAAGATGACTGGTCCAAAGTTCAAGGTAAGAAAAATGGGTAGTCAATACTGTTTAGAATCTCCTGTAGAGAAGGGCGTGGTTACTCATCTGAAGGTTTTGATTTTCTATTTGCAGGCATTAAATATACGCCTGTCATGGCCCGTGCCATGTACGGGGATGGATTCAAGGCACTGCTAGCCGGTGCAAATGCCAATGATCTAATAAATGGGATTCATTTGGCAAAAAATGCAGCTGAAAAACACTTACAGTGGAGAGCACGAGTGGTCCGCCCAGCTAAAGAAATTGTTCAGGTTCATTAATTTACTTTGGACTTCTATTTTAATTAGTTTAGTTTGTTATCATATGAAATTATTTGATATTACAATAAGCTGGTCTTTTTATTACATAAAGGTTGGAACAACAGCAGCAAACGATGACAGAAAGATTGGACAGGTTGTAGCTAAAGCTATGGGAACATTTGAAATGAGCGTTTATTTATCGTCTCTGTAAGCTGATTGATGAATTATTTGTTTGAAAGAATGGAAACCCCTCTCAAGTTTTAAAACCCATTGAAACCCTTAAAGTTTTAGGGGAAAAATCAATTTTTGTAACTTTAGTTATTCAATTTTGACTTTCAAAATCTGATAAAACTATCTTTTTCAACAAAAATTGTCGGTCTAAATTTTTGAAAGACTTAGAAATGGGATTTTGTCGTTATAAATTTTAACATTAGTAGAGTTTCAATTGATTTGAAAACTACTGGGGGCTTCGATTACTTTTTAAAAACAAACAAGTGAGGGTTTCAACATTTTCCCTTTGTTTGTGGGATTAAGAAATGTAGACACTGGACTTTTTTTTTGGGTTGTAGGAGGGGAGAAAATCGAATAATAAATTAGAGTTTGTTAAAGGAATGAAGCTAGATTGGGGTCATATATCTCCATACTTCATCACCAATACGAAGATGGAAACATGTGTAAGCATTTCAATATATATAAATCCCTAAACTTTGATACATTAGTAAAACAGTTAGATTATTGTGTTATTAAGACATAAGTACTTGTTTAATTTTTTATCAGGTGTTAAGAAATCTGTTCATATTAATCTATGAGGGTGAAATCTCAAATGAGGACATTTGTCGAGCAATTGCTTCAACTAGTTATGCAAGAGGATTTGTATACACAAATCGAATAAAAGTTTAATTTTTTTATTAACAATTTTGTCAATTGATTGTTTGCTTTTGCATTTCTTCTTTTTCCATTTTATTTTTTTAGAGTAGACGACCTTTAGTAATTATTGCCAGGAATGTTGATGAAGCAGAAGCGGGATCTCTTATGCAAGATTGGAATTATGTTGGAAGCAAGGTAATCAAAACATTAAGTATTTCACTGATGATAATAATTGTTCATATACACATATAGTGATGGTTGGTTTTTGAACTGAATGAAGGTTTGCATTATCAAACCACCCACAAGCCAAGAAACTACAACGGCAATCATGCAAGACATTGCCATTCTCACAGCAAGCAAGGTACATGTTGGTTCGGTGTGATTTGTTATCCCATTTTCTTTTATAATACAGTAGAGAAATCAGTTTGTTTCTGACAGTTCATTTTAGGTTTTAACTTACGACCAAATGAATTTTGTACCACAAATGCTTGGCGCAAAGATGTAAGATTTATATCTGTGTGTGTGAATGTGTGCATTGTTGTGTTTTGTCTATAATCCGCTCTGTTTAGTGTTCTTGTCCAAACTTGAGCAAAATTGTTAAATATTTGGTAAATTTATACACCTATCATTTAAAGACGTACGGTTAGGAAATATTATCAAGTAATTTACACTAAATTAGATATGTGAATTATTCAACAAACTATAAAATATAATTTTATGAAATTTGCAAACTTATGTTTACCCAACTCTAATAAATTTGAAAAATTTGAGCTTTTTTTGTTCGATTTTAAAACCATTGTTCCACAATGCCAAACAAAATCTTTGTATTATATACTATGTCATGGGTAGCTTTTGTCGAAAATATGTACTTAGCCATTTCCATCGTTACAGGTTAGAGCATCACATAATGAAACAACTATCCTTGGTGGGTTTGGCAGCCAGGCAAAGATCAAAGAGAGATGTGAAGAGGTTAGTTGTGGTTTCTTTTTGTTGGAATTATGAAGCTCAAATATGATCTCAGGGATATGTATGACACGTCGTCTGTTTGTCAATAAGGATAAACGACATGTCAAGCATTAGAGTTCAGAACAGCTAATTGATACAAACGATATGTCGGCTGGATTCGTCAGTAATACACGTGATGCATCACATGTTTCACTAACTCAAACGGCAGCCATCTATGCGTTTTAATCAACAGATTATGTGAACATTTGACAAGTGTCCCTTAGTAAATTCAAGAAATGATTTTTTTCCGTTAGATCATGCGGGAAGTAGTTGGAGGTCTTCTTGGCTGGAAACCTAAGAGCGTGAACTGACTTCTTAGGGTTCTTTCCGATTGGTCAAAGTGGAGTATAAAAGGCCATAGGATCTGTTGTTAATGGTATCGGTTCATTTGCATATACTCTTCAGATTTACAACTTGTTCTCTGAAATCAGTAAAAAGTTTGCTTTGTTTTTCACAGTGAATGTAGGCCAGAAATTAGCCGAACCACTATAATCCTTGGTGCAACTGTGTGATTTGTTTTTCATTGATTGTGTGGTTGATTTCAAGTGCTTATTCGTGTCTCTGGTAAAAGCTTAGTTTAGTGATTAATTCTAGATCAAGATCAAGTTTCATAAAGTGGCTCTTAGGGGTTCCAAGTTGGTCTTGGTGATTGATTTGGTTTCAACAAATTGGTATCAGAGCCTATCTCTGGTTTCTTGATCTTTGTAATTGGGTCAACTAAACTTGAAGTGGAGAAGTTTATTGGCAAAAATGATTTTCACCTATGGAGGCTCAAGATGAGAGCTTTACTGGTGCATCAAAGGTTGGATGTTGCACTTGATAATGAGTCATCATCCAATAAGCCAATGAAAGGAACTGAAGAAGAATTATCTGAGGTGCTTGATAGGACACACAGTGCACTAATTCTAAGTCTTGGGGATGGTATACTCAGAGGGGAGGAGGGGGAAACAGCAGCAGGACTATGGAAGAAGCTTGAAGACTTATACACAAAGAAGTCAATGGCTAAAAGACTAGCTATTAAGAAGAAGCTTTATACCTTGCAGATGGAAGAAGGATCATTAATGATTGATCACATTGATGCTTTCAACAAGATCATTCTGGATCTTGAAGACATTAATGTGAAGATTGATGATGAAGACAAAGCCATGATCCTGCTCTGCTCTCTACCGAGTTCCTATGAGAATCTAGTTGATACATTGATGTATAGGAGACAGACTCTCGCTATGGGAGATGTAAAAGAAGCTATGAGTTCCAAGACTGCAATCAAGAAAGAAACTAGGGATGGAGAAGGTTTGACACCAAGAGGAAGAACTGAAAAGAGAGAGACAAGTAAGAACAAGAAGAAGAGATTAAAATCCAGACCAAAGAACTTGAAATGTTTTCACTGTCATAAGGAGGGCCATTTCAAGAAAGATTGCCCTGAATTAAAAAAACAAGAAAAATAATGCAAAGGAGAAGAGTGGAGATGCTGTTGTTGCATCAAAATTTGAAGAATTTGGTGGCTATGACTCAGCTGAAGTTCTAATAGCAACTGATGCTCAAACAAAAGGCAATTGGGTTTTAGATTCTGGTTGTTCCTTTCACATGTGCCCTAATAAAAATTTATTCACAAACTATGAGACTTGTGATGGTGGGATAATAGTAATGGGTAATTATTCAAGCTGTAGAGTGGTTGGTAGAGGTGCAATTAGGTTGAAAATATTTGGGTGGCATGATTAGGGAACTAAGGGATGTCAGACATGTGCCTGATCTCAAAAGAAATCTTATCTCTCTAAGAATGTTGGATAAAATAGGATGCTTAGTTAAATTTGAGTCAGGCACTTTAATGGTCTTGAAAGGGTCAATGGTTATAATGAAAAAAAAAAAGAATAGTCTGTATGTGTTACAGGGATTAGCTGTCACAGGGGATGTTGTTGTGTCAAACTAGAAAATAAATAAAACCATGTTGTGGCATATGAGGTTAGGCCACATGAGTGAAAAGGGGCTTAGTTGAACTATCAAAACATGGAGTCTTAAGAGTAGATAAAATAGAGCCCTTGAAGTTCTGTGAAGATTGTGTCCTAGGAAAATCTTCAAGAGTGAAATTCAGTATTGGTATTCATAACTCAAAGGGGACTCTAGACTATATTCATGCTTATCTGTGGAGGCCTGCACAGACAGTTTCTCTAAGTGAGGCTAGGTATTTCTTATCTCTTATTGATGATTACTCAAGAATGGTTTGGGTGTTTAGTTTGAAGAGCAAAGACAAAGTGTTTGATCAGTTTAAGAACTCGAAAATATTAGTTAAAACACAGACAAATAGAAAGGTGAGAAGACTGAGGATAGATAATGGGTTAGAGTTCTGCAATAGGGACTTTGATGATTTTTGTACAAAACATGGTATGGTTAGACATAAAACAATAAGACATATACCACAACAAAATGAATTAGCTGAAAGAATGAACATAACCCTAATAGATAAAGTTAGGTGTATGCTGATCTACTATAAGCTACCCATAAGTCTATGAGCTGAAGCTCTAGATACTGCTTGCTACATAGTAAACATGAGTCTCTCTTCTGGAATCAATTTTAGAACCCATATTAGCTCTGGTCTGGCAAATCAGCAGACTATTCTCATTTGAGAATATTTGACTGCCTAGCCTATACTCATGTCAAACAAGGAAAGTTAGAGCCAAGGGCCTTCAAATGTGTGTTCTTAGGATATCCTACTGGTGTGAAGGGTTACAATTAGTGGTGTACAGAAATGAAGCCACCAAGGGGAATAATCAGCAGGGATGTGGTGTTTAATGAACATGAAATGTCTTAAAACGCAGCTATTGGGAATCAAACCATTGAGAGAGAGTGAGGTTGTGACAAGAAGAGTTTTCTTGAGGTGGAGCTTTCAAGCTCCAGCAAAGAAGCTAACAAAAGGCAAGGCCTGAAAATGCACCTAGAATAGATTTATCTTAACAATAAGGTGAATCAGAAGGTGATGATAACCTCAGAGATTATCAATTGGTGAGAGATAGAAAGAAAAGAGAATCAAAGCCACCTAAGAGGTATGCATACAGACTTGATTGCATTTGCATTATCAGCAACACAATGAATAGAAAAAGATGAACCAAAGACTTACACTGAAGCTGTCAGTAGTAAGGACTCAAAGAAGTGGGTTACAGCTATGGATGAAGAAATGAGATCACTGGTCAAGAACCATAAATGGGATCTGATTCCAAAACCAGCAAAGAAGAAAGTAGTTGGTTGCAAGTGGATCTATAAGATAAAAAAAGGCATACTAGGAGTTGAACCACTTAGATACAAAGTCAGGCTGGTTGCCAAAGGCTTCACACAAAAGGAAGGGATTGATTTTAATGAGGTTTTTTTCCCCAGTGGTGAGACACTCTTCCTTGAGGATCTTGTTAGCACTAGTTGCAGTAAATGACATGCACCTGGAACAGATATTTGTCCATACTGCATTCCTTCATGGTGAATTGGAAGAAATGATTGTAATGGCACAACCAAGAGGTTATGAGGATCTAGATAAGGCTGATTATGTGTGTCATTTGAGAAAGTCTTTATACGGATTAAAGCAATCCCCGAGACAATGGTACTTGAGATTTAATAAATTCATGGCTGAGAAAAGTTTTCAAAGGTGCTCTAATGATTACTGTGTATACCACAAGATTTGAGAGATGTAGGTAAGATCTATCTGTTGCTATATGTTGATGACATGCTTATAGCATGTAACCATGTGGATGAGATAGATGAGCTGAAGAAGTAGTTAAAAAATGCATTTGAGAAGAAGGATCTTGGAGCAGCCAAGAAGATCTTTGGAGTAGAGTTACCATAATAAGAAAGGAATACTAAAGTTGTCACAACACTGCTATATAAAGAAAGTACTTGAGAGATTTGAAATGGTGGACTCAAAATCAATTCAAACTCCACTGTTAGCTCATTTCAGGTTGTCTTATAATCAGTGTCTAGGGACTGAAGATGAAAAAGATAAGATGAGCACAACTCCATACTCAAGTGTTGTGGGATGCTTAAACTTATGCCATGGTCCTAACAAGGCCATATATCTCTCATGCAGTAAGTGTAGTTTCCAGGTATATGGTTAATCCTGGAAAGGAGCACTGGAGAGCTGTAAAATGGATATTAAGATATCTTAGTGGGACTGCTGATTATGGTCTCATTTATGGTGCAAAAAGAGGTACAGAAGTTGATGTTGAAAGGTATGTGGATGCTGACTATACAAGGGATCTAGATAAAAGGAGGCCTTTGACAAGCTATTTGTTCACAGCAGTGGCTGGACCATAAATTGGAAAGCTTTACTGCAAAGTGTTGTTGCTCTGTTAACAACAGAAGCTAAGTACACTGCAGCTGCAGAAGCCTTTAAGGAGGCAATATGGCTCAGAGGAATGGTTACCGAATTGGGATTTGAACAAAGGTAGGTGGTTGTTCATTGTGACAGTTAAAGTGCAATTTGCCTAAGTAAGAACCAGGTGCACCACGAAAAGACAAAGCACATTGATATTAAACTGCACTTTGTGAGGCTGGAGGTGTCTAAAGGTGCAGTGAAGCTGTTAAAGATTCACACTAATGATAACCTTGCTGATATGTTGACAAAGGTTGTACCAGCAGCCAAGTTGGAGTTCTGCATGAACTCAGCTGAGATCTGCGGGCTATAAAATTGCAGGGATACAGTGGAAGGCAGAAGCAAAAGGGTAACTGATTTGAGTTCAACGTGGAGAGTGTTGGAATTATGAAGCTCAAATCTAATCTCAAGGATATGTATGACGCGTCGTCTGATTGTCAACAAGGATAAACGACATGTCAAGCATTGGAGTTCAGAACAGTTGATTGATACAAACGATATGTCAACTGGATTCGTTAGTAATACACGTGATGCGTCACATGTTTCACTAACTCAAACGGTAGCCCTCTCTGCGTTTTAATCAATAGATTACGTGAACATTTGATAAGTGTCCCAAAGCAAATTCAAGAAATGGTTTTTTCCGTTAGATCACGCGGGAAGCAGCTGGAGGTCTTCTTGGCTGGAAACCCAGGAGCGTGAACTGACTTCTTGGGGTTCTTTCAGATTGGTCAGAGTGGAGTATAAAAGGCCATAGGATCTGTTGTTAATGGTATCAGTTCATTTGCATATACTCTTCAGATTTATAACTTGTTCTCTGAAATCAGTAAAAAGTTTGCTTCGTTTTTCACAGTGGACGTAGGTAAGAAATTAGCCGAACCACTATAATCCTTGGTGCACGTGTGTGATCTATTTTTCATTGATTGTGTGGTCGATTTCAAGTGCTTATTCGTGTCTCTGGTAAAAGCTTAGTTTAGTGATTAATTCCAGATCAAGATCAAGTTTCATAGAGTGGGTCTTGGGGGTTTCGAGTTGGTCTTGGTGATTGATTTGGTTTCAACACTTTTCTTTATACATGTTATTCAACAATGCATTAGGTTCTCCATTATGTTTATTAACAATTTAACTTGGTCTTATGATCGTTGCTACAGTTGAAATCTAAAATTAATGAGAGCAAAGAGGATTGTGAAGTTAAGTTTGCAAGAGAGAGACTTGCAAAGCTTTCTCGTAATCTAGCTGTTTTTAAGGTTTGGTTGGAATTATACATTTATTTTGGATGCTCAACAGCTTATTGAAAATATATTTGGATGAGTTTTTATTCATTTTTTTTCTTTAAAGGTTGGTGGAGCTAGTAAAGCCGGGGTGGATAAAAACTATAAAAGAGTTCAAAATGCCCTAGAAGCTGCCAAGGCTGCAACGGAGGGTGGAACTGTACCTGGTAATTTTTGGAGCCTTTTTTTATATCTTTACACTATTTTTTTTTTGGCTCTTATCTTGTTGGATTAATTGATGAATCATAATGTTAGTAATGTGATAAAAATTGAAGGTGGAGGGGTGGCACTTCTACATGCCTCAAAGGAATTGGACGAAGTGCAAGTTGCAAACTCTGATCAAAAGCGTGGTGTTGAGCTTTTACAACTTGTTCTTAGGGTACTAGATTTTAGCTTTTTTTTTCTTTTTTTGGAAAAAAAAATCGTTTGTAATTAGCAAGCATCAAAACTGTTGTTGAGCTAAACGTACTAATGATTGGCTTGCATTTGCATATGCCTGTATACTCAATTGTTTCCACAGCAGGATTCGACGGTTTAGGTGTTGTTGATAAGCTATTAGAACATGGCAATTTTGACCTCGGATACGATCCCGCTAAAGGTATGTTTCTCAAATAATAAAGAAAAATAAATAAATAATTTAGTGAATTTATATACTGTTTTCATTGATAATTTGAGTTAGAGATTCATGTTTTTTTCTTTTGCACCAGGTGAATATATAAATGTGGTCAAGGAAGGGAATGTCGATTCACTTAAATTAATAATGAACGAGATGTCGGGACTAATAAAGTAAGTTTAGCATTTTAATCATCTTAATATGTAGAATTCTTTGTTATTGCTGATTCTAATATCTATGCCTAAAAATATTTTAATTGCTTTTGCGCAGTCACTTTGCTACAGATCATTGGCGTCAGCCATAACCTTAGAAGCTCAACGGATTAAAATATGGATTATATAATTTATGGATTACGATTTCCACATAGCTAATCAAATTAAAGTTAATTGGAAGTTTAGTTTTACATTTGTATGTTTTTATTTAGATATTTTTGTGAGTTGTTCAGGTTGAATTTTTTTCCTTTTTCTTGAAACAAATCATTTATCAATAAATAGAAAAAAATAATTTTTTATTTGCGAAAAAGCAAAAGCATAGATATTCCAGATCTAGCTTCATTCCTGAGTAAAAAATTATTTTAACAAATGAAGTTCTCCATTTCTGCGACTATTGAAAAACAAAATTAAAAATCACAATTAAGTGATATTTAAAGATTTAGATTCAGTGTTGTATTCAACTCTTCTTAATCTTTTACCAGATATGCATGTATAACATCATACATATTAAATTTAATTACAAAAGCTATATCATCATTGATATTTAACTAAGGGAAAAGGGTAGATAGGATAAATATAATTCAATAAGCAACTTATGGAGATGAAAAGATAGCTATTTGCCCATGTTCCCGTAAGGGAGTCTGGAGCTGTCCCAATTAAAGCAATAAACTAATTAAGATAAATCCAACTACAATAAAGAATTACAATAAAGTTAAATGCTTCCTAACTAAATTCTCCTAATATTATAAATTTAATGAAATAAAGAACATAAGACTATATTTTTACTAGTCAAATAACAGTTGTAACAAGAATAATGAAATTATGGAAAAATAAACTACAAGGTGATTTTTAAGTGGTTTTGAGTTTAAATTCTTACATCCATTAGGTGATGTTTAGAATTTATATAATTCACTAAGAGTATCTCCAAAAGCTTCTATAAATTTTATTTTTTAAATATCTATTTGCTTACCTATGTGGCAAATAGAAGGGTGAAAAAATATGATATTCTGCAACAGACTCTTCAAATAAAAAAAACGTTAACATTATTTTAATCAAATAATTATTTTTTTAAAGGAAAAGTCAATAGTAATTAAAGCACTTCTCTCACTTTCTTCAATGAAAAGTAATAAAATATAAATTGAAGAGAGATAAATTAACTCTCCAAATTTAAAGAGAGAGAATCAATTCTTATTTGAAAAGTCTTAATTGGAGTGTCTTTTGAAGTTTTAAATATTGATGTGGCTTTTCAAATAAATAATAAAATCTTATTTGAAGAGACTTTTGGTAATGCTCTAAGAGTGCATGTTAATGTATACAACATATCTGATGTATACTTATGCTATGATCAGACTATATAGCCGCCACGCATGCACCTTATTGTATGTGTCCTAATAAATATTAATTGAATACCACTCAACTTATTTTTATTGTGTTTAGGTGAAATCTTTTCGCCATACCAAACTGCTAGCTACCTCTATGTAGAATTACTATAAAAAATGAACATAATTAGTTACTATAGCATAACAATAAAGTTAAGATGTGCCCAACACAAATACAAGAACTAAATATCAACAATGTTTCCTTTGTTGGGTCCCCCTATGGGCTAGGTGGGTAATATTGTAGTTTTTAAAATAATTATTTTAATTATACTAAGGAAATATTCGGTTATGAAGAGAATAATTTAAATGTTTGGTAAATTTTATTTTTAATGTGTGTTTGTAAAGCAATTATATATGTGTTTGGTAATTTTACTATTAAATTGCTCTAAGAGTTTAAATGTCTAAAATTAACATGATGTTAAATGAAATTTACAAATCACTTGTAAACTTTTACATTTTTTTTTTAAAATTGATAACTAAAAATAATGATATTTGTACTTTGTTAATTTTATATTTCATATTTTTTTAATCTCAATATAATTGATAATAAAATTGGGCACAAAAGAAATATACTAAAGAATCATATGAGGGGTTAGAGTAATAATTATAGTGTATAAAAATAAATTATCTTGATTGTTATACCGAACCCCAATTTTGACTCAATTACACAATAGTCCCTACTATTTTCTAAAAGTAATAAAAACTATGGGTTTCAAATTTTCACATATAAGTCCAAATTAAAAAAATTATTTTCTAAAGTAAGGGGCCAACATAAGCAAGAAGGCCTTTACCAGAAGGAGAAAAAGAAGAACTACAGTAAGGATGTTAGAATAAGAAATCCATTAGTGAAAACCATCAGCTCTAATTTAGGAACATTCATGTTGTATCATCAATAATTAATAGCAAAATATGTGGAAGTGTACCCAAATTCATAGTGTTTAATTGCTCTTCAGAGTTATGTGGTTGGCCTTCTAAATCAACATGTTCTCTTATAAAATCCTCCAATTTTCTTTGTACCTCTTTCTGACTATGGAATGTAAAAAAAAAAATAGAAAGATACGTGTGATTTGGAGACCATGATTACTTTTGTAAATAACTTTTAATGTTATCTTTAGGTATTCTTATTTTATCTTATTATAGAAATAGAAATTACATTTAAGTCTCTGCACATTAAAGACCCACACTTTATTAGATATATTAAAGCCCATATTATCGAAAAATTTAATGGATCGCTTTTAATTGAGCTTAACCTTATATAGCAATCTGCAACACATAATTATTCACATATAAGTCCAACGTTAGATTATGGATCCAACAATCTTCCACTTGCGCTATATGTGTAACCTTATAATTATGCATTGTAAAAATAACCGTATAAGCTCAACCTTGCTGTCATTACCGAAATGTATATTTAACTAATCCGATCCATCATTATATCGACATAGGATGAAATCGTTCTTTGTTACAACTATTGTAATTTGGCCCATCAATGGTCACTATATTAATACAACTGAATGACATGGATCATAATATAGATGTGTAACATTAATTTCATGCAATGTGATCTTAACATGCCTATTTCCAATTAGTTTATCTTAAACCTTAGTGAGATCAACCATACAAAAAATCAGAATGTGAATAAACCAAAACTTTATTTCTGCAAAAAAAAATATAACTTTAAATTTTCATAAATCAAAATAACTAAAAATGTCTATAATATAAGAGCATTTAAAATCACAAACTTTCACTAAAAATAAATATCCTTTAATGACATTACACCCATACTAGCAATGTGCTCATGAAACATCTTGAGGGTAGATCGACATTGATGAATTTTGTGCCAATGTACTCTATAGACAACTATTCGCTTTGAACTCTTTCTTTAACAACTAGGAACTTGATGTCTTTATACTTTGACTTCGTTAAGCTCCTATTGTTATTAGAATACAGCATTGCTGACTTATTGTTACAAAATAACTTAAATGATCTATCAATACCATCTATTATATGCAATCCGTAATAAAATTCCGCAGTCATATTCCATGATTGGATGCCTAATAACATACTATGAACACTGCTGCCATCATAAAAGAGGCTATAAGAGATTGTTTAGTACTTTTTCGAGAGACAATAAGCCCAGTTAGCAAATATATGTAATATGAAGTGGATTTTATGCTATCTTGACATCCAATAAAATCAAAGTTAGTATACCCAATGATCTGAAACTGACCTGACCTCTGATATGTGAACATGTAGTCTTTTGTTTTTGGCTGCTTTTTAATGGTCTACTCCTAGATTACTTAAATACCTTCTCAAAATCCTAGTAACATACGCAATATCTAGCTGCATATAAACATGAGCATAAATTAGACTTCATACTATTGACACATGAGGAATTCTTTGCATTTTCTTTTTCTCAAAATCATTATGAGGGCACTGTTTGAGACTAAATCCATCTCTCTTAACGATAAAGGTATCATCTAGTTTGCAATCTTGCATGCAATATCTCTTTAGAACTATTTCGATATAGCTTTTTCTGATAATTTAAGAATATCCCAGGAGCGATCTCTATGTATCTGTATGTCTAATACAAAAAAGACATCACTAAGATCTTTCATCTCAAAATTCTTAGCTAGAAATCTCTTGATATCGTGAAATAAGCTGTATTGCTGCATGCAAGTAAAATGTCATCAATTTATACAACTAGAAAAATACACTTACTCTTAGAGAACTTATAGTACATACAATCATCGATCAAATTCATCTTGAAATCAAATAAGATGATCACTTGATCAAATTTAAAATACTATTGTCGAGATGTTTGTTTGAGCCCAAAGATAGATTTCTTAAGTTTGCAAACCATATTCTTTGAGTCTCCTGATATAAAGTTTTATGGCTGCACTATTGAGAAATGTTGTCTTCACATCTATATGATGTAAATCAAAATTGAAATGTGCCACTGATGTCATTATGATCTTGAAAGAGTCTCTCAAAGAAACCGGAGATAAAATTTCTTTATAGTCGATGCCTTCTTTCTATGTAAAGCCTTTTGTAACAAAATGCGCTTTATACCTCTCCACATTGCCTTTCGAATCCCTCTTACTTTTAGATATCTATTTGTAATCAATATGTTTTGTACCTTCTGGCAATAAGAGAAGATTCCATAAATCATTATCTTTCATGGACTTTGTCTCCTCATGCATGACATCTATCCATTTTTTCGAGTTAGAACTTTCCATAACTTGACAGAAATTAATTGGATCATCTTCCATCATGTCAATATCTACCTCATGTTCTTGGAGAAATACAATGTAGTCATCTAGTACTAGACTTCTTATTTCTCTAGCGGTTATATTTAATGGCATAAGTTTTTGAGATGGTAGAGTTTGTTCTTCCTTCTTGTATAGGGGATTCTCTAACATTGTCTTGATCTGTTGTGTATTGAACAAAGTTAGGATGAGACCCTAATAAATGCCAATAACATCTATGAGAATATTAACATATTCATCTTCAAAGACAAAGTCCCTAAATGTATCTTTTCTCATAAACTCAACATCATCAAAAAACTGAATAACATAGCAACTCACCGTCTTTGGGTTTTATTTCTTCTCATTAAGCCTATAAGGCCTTGCCTCAGTTGTATATCCCCAAACATGCAAGTGTTTTAGACTAGAATTCTTGCATGTCCGAAGCTTGTAAGGGGTTTTAGTAATCGCTTCAGTTGGAACCCTATTAAGGATATATACTACAGTTTTAAGTGCTTCTTCCCAGAATGATTCTGGTAAAGTAGAATGACAAATCATACCCTTCACCATGTCCTTAAATGTCCTATTTTGTCTTTTAACAACATCATTCATAGTGGGCGAACCTAACATAGTATACAGTGGGATGATACCACATTCATCTAGGAATGTAGTAAATAGTCTTGGACATTGTCCACTTGAACTGTCATATATACTATAGTATTCATTAACACTGTTAGATATGACGTTTTCAATTCTTTTGTCGAGTTAGTTCTCAATTTTAGCCTTAAAATTTTTAAACATATCTAAGGATTGTGACTTATTATGGAAGAGATATATGTAGTCATATCTAGAAAAATCATTTACAAACGTCATAAAATATTATTGACCATTCCAAGTAGCCGCAAGGAATAGCCCACAAATGTCGATATGTATGAGTTCTAAAATGTCCAAAGTCCTATTGACTTTAAATCTCCTTTTATTACTTTGTTTCCTCTTAATATAGTTAAAAAAATATCAAAATTTGTGACGCGAAAGGCCAGCATAGGACCATTCTAATGAATTAGGTCACATAATCGGGAGTCGTCTGGATGGGTTCCTTAAATGATTGGTGGGCTACTGCTTTTAAGGAATAAGATAATAGATACATAATTACTTTTTTGTAGGAGGGCTTGGGGGAGAGAGAAAAGCTTTAAGATACGCTCACTTCTACATTTTTGTTTAGGTTATCAACTTCGATGGAGGAGTTGCTTCTAATGTAAGTGAATATGAGGAGAGAACAAGCTCATGAAATTCAGGGGTCAAGAATTTTTTCTGACACAAGTTTCTCTATTCTCTATCTGGAGATATGACTCAATCCCTTGTGTTATACCGTAGTTGAATTCTCATTGGTTTATTTCCTCTTTTAATCTCGTGCACTTAATTGTAGGGATTATGAAGTAATTGTATCAAACATATAAAGATTATCATCGATTGACAAAGAACTAAAATCAATCAATTTGAAATGATGAAACAAACTATATTTTTCAATTCCCAAATGAATAAGAAAAACCAAATTTGACCAAAGCAAAAATAAAAATCAAATTCTTTCTAAAAGACAAAATAATAAATATTTCATCAAGTTCCAAATAAATTTTAATATTTAATAATAATCTAATTTTTCCAATCGCGTCAACTTCAACCTTATTGACATCACCCACATAGATGTATCTTCATTATCACTTGGTTTTTGGCAACTCAGGCAACCCTACATAGACACACTGATGTGAGTGATTGCACCAGAATCTATCAACAATGTGTATCTAGGTATTGAAGTTAGAGTAATACTTCTTCTTATGCCTGTTAGCTCTACAAAAGAAATTACCAGTACCTTTCGGATCATCCGATTTCTTTTGTTGCTATTTTTAAGAGTTGTATCTGTAGCTTCCTTATCATTCTTCATTTTCTTGCACTTGTACTTGCCTTTATCCTTCTTTAACTTATCGTCTTCTTGAGCACAGTGTGATATGAGCTCATTTAGAGACCAAGACTCTTTCTGATAGTTATAGTTTACCTTAAACTAATTAAACTGTGTTGGTAAAGATATTTAAATCAAATGCACTAGCAAGATTAAGTGCTCTCAGTTTTGAAGTAAAATGAGACATCTCTCTAATGTACTCTCTAATATTTCCTTTACTTGTATACCTCATTAAAATTAGAATTGTCAAGAGCGTATCAATTTCAATTTTTGTATTCTTGACAAACTTTTGTTCAATTTGTACAAGGAACACCTTGGCCGTAGTTGCATTTTCAGACATTGAGTCTTTAAATGATTTCATAATGGTCTTCTTCATGATTATGATACCCATGTTCTCTTTTATCATCAGGAGTACTCTCATCCGTAAGAGGTGAGGAAGAATCAACCCTTAATATAAGATCGAGATCCATGACTGCGAGAATTATCAAGAAGTTCTCTTGTCATGACTTGAAGTTAGAGCCATTTAACGTAGAAGTAGAATTGATGTTGGCAGTAATAATAGTAGCAGACATAACTGAATAGAGAACAATAAACAAAACAAGCTCATATTAGTCTTTAAATAAAAATAAATTCAAATAAAGGTAAACTCCATCTCAAGATACCAGACACTCCATTAATATTTCATCTTTGGACAAATATTAACTTTTAATTGATATCTTCGTATAGTAATCAAACACTAATAATAAGAACATGTCAAATAATAAATCTTCCTTTGGCCTGATTTATTATTCATGTGTAAAATCCGAATAATCATAATGTGTTTAATACCATAGGTTCACATGTAATTCTATTAAATATAGATCTTCTTTTGGGTCGATCAATATTTATAGAAATTACATACAGATAACTGTTTATATTCCAAAAATAAATTAATTTCCATAAGAGAGGTCACTTTGGCGACATGTTGCTTCAATTAATTCATCTCGATATTTGAATTTAAAATTGCACCAAAAATTACTAAAAATAAAAAATAAAAAATTCGGGTCAGTTTGATTGACAGTCAACTTCTTTTTAATTTAACCCAAATTTCCAAATTAAGAAAAAAAAAGTTTCTCAAATTCCAAATTCCTTAATATCCGAATTTCTTTAATAATCCTAATCTAGAAAACATTATAAATTGTTCTAAATGATTAAACATGAAGAGGCTCTGATATTACTTGTTAGAATATGAAATCCTTTAGTGGAAACAATCAGTTATAATCCAAGAATATTCATGTTGTATCACCAAAAATCAATAACAAAATTTGTGAAAGCGTACCTAAATCCATAGTGTTTAATTGTTCTCTAACGTTATGTGGTTGACCTTTCAGATCAATACGTTCTTTTAGAGAATCTTTTAATTTACTCTGTACTCTCTCTTTGATGATGAGATGTCAGAAAAAATAAAAAGATACGTGTGACTTGCGAACTATGACCACCTATATAGGCAACTTTCATTATTATCTTTAGGTATTTCTATTTCAGTCTATCATAGAAATAGAAATTACTTTTAAGTCTCTACATATTATATAAAGGCCTATACCTTATCAGATACATTAAAGCCCATATTACCGAAAATCTTAATAGATCACTTTTAATTGGGCCTAACCTTTTATGACAGTCTCTAACACATAATTATTCACATATAAGTCCAACGTTGGATTAAAAATCCAACAATGCAATTCAACAAGGGACTGAGGTTTTGCCAAAGACAATTATTGTTACAAGAAATAGTGTGGTTGAGAGAAACAAAGGCCAAAGGTAGGCTAAAATGGTGAGGAAGCTTATGATAGATTGATGACTGAGATAAGTGCAAGAGATAAATGTTGAGTGTTAGAAAATGCATATTTGTAAAGGAGAAAACCGTCATTTTACATTTCAAGCCTTACTAACAACCCTTACTTTTATGTGTTTTAGCTTTTTATAATTTAATTATGTGTGTTTTATTTTAATTAAGTATTTTATGTATTTTAGGGGTATCATAGTCATTTCACAATAAACGAGATATCAAACGGCAAAACGGACATCACTTTTGAACTCCGGACGGTCGAAAACCTCAGGAGGATCATAAAAGGAAAAATGGCATTGTTCACATGTACGGTACTATTCATATGTACGGCACTGTCTACGTCACTATTCACGATACTGTTCACATAGACGGATTGATGACGTAGCATTGACCGATGATGTGGCATTGACTGATGATGTGTCAAGATCCTGTTGGACTAAAATTCTTATGCACTGTTGATCGATGACGTAGTAGCATATTAGTGGACCAAAAAATGTGCGCACAGTACATGCAACACATGAGATTATTTTCAACGAAACCGCGTTACTGTGCAAACCATGTCACTATTTAAACTGCGTGGTCAAACTGTGTTACTGTTCAAGCCGTATAGTCAAACCACGTACTGTTCACACGTACTGTTGACTAATGAAGTGGCGCAATCTTGAACGTCCAAACTATTTTTAATCTAATGGCCATAATTTACTCGATGTATCTATAAAAAGGGGATCTCCCCCCTAATTTGGCACCTCTAAATCCAATTTTGGACTCCATTTTCTGTAATTCTTTCTCTATCTTGTATTTTTTACGTATTTTAATAAATTTTCATTTTGCCCCTAGTTCAATTATGAGTGGCTAATTTTCTTTCAACCTTGAGTTGAAGGTGAAGTCTCAACATATGTCATGAGCTTTATTTGGTAAATTTATTTTCTCTTCCCCTCTAGTTTTTGTGGATGTTTTAACTTTTCGTTGACAAATAATAATAATCTTATCTAGTACCACCCTAGTTTCACCGGCTCCCTAGTATAAGGTTATTATTATTTGGCACGATAAGCCCTTAGCACCATATTTATTAGAGCGTGGTTCATGAGGTGTGGATTCCTCCCTCATGATTTAATTGGTATTAATAAGGAATATTTAGCTCATGATGCATGTTGATACGGATCCAGATATCCAAGTACGTCAATTTAATAGATTTACACTTTAATTTCTTCTTGCCATTTCGATTCCAATTTTAGAATTTATTCTCACCATTTTAATTTAAATTTTAGCGTATTTCAAATCATTTCCACCATAAATCCAACTAGATTTGGCAACAATACCCGCGGGGCTCCAAACCCGCGGGTCCCTGATTAATTTGGGGTGGGTATAGGGCCCCGAAAAATCTAAAAAAAAAATTCGGGTCTATCTGGGTATGGGTCTAAAACTTCAAAACTTTTTGGGTTCGGGTTTGGGGATTTTCCTGATCCCCTAAATCAACCCGAAAATGAAAGAAAAAAAATAATATCGAATCAAATTTTTTCCCCCAAACGAAACCCTAACAATTTTTCAGTCTCACCGTCTCACTCTCTCAGTCCCACTGCCGTCACTTACGCACCATCCACCGCCGGCAATCGTGATTCAATTTTTTTATCGGCTCGCGGCAGATCGTGATCGTGATTCACAGTCTCACTAGCTCGCGGCAGTGATCGCCATTTATCCACTTCATCGCAGCCTCGTTCAATCGTTACCATTGCGCCGGCCGCCGGAGACTGTGAGTTGTTGACTTCATTTTTTTTATATTCCTCAATTAAATTGTTTGAATGGCTTCAATGGGTGTCATGAGGCCGAAGCTTGTTATGAAATCGATTGTTCCAGTGGTTATGGCTGGAGTTTTGGGTATTTATGGGTTAATTATTGCTGTCATTATTAGTACTGGGATCAACCCTCAAGTTAAGTCTTATTATTTGTTTGACGGGCATGGACATTTGTCTTCGGGGCTTGCTTGTGGTCTTGCTGGACTCTCTACTGGGATGGCTATTGGTTTTTACCCTTCACTGATTTGATTACCCTGAGTACAATTATTCTTGGACCTTGAGAAATAAGAGGACGTGGGGAATTATGAGGTGGATGGCATAGACTGTTTTCTGTGCATCTTAAAATTTTATAACTTATACACAGAATTGTTTTTGTAAGTTCAGTTATTGCTACAAAGATGGAAAATTCATCTACTGTGAAATAAAATGTTGCTTTCTTGATTGATTGTTTGTTGGAATTGAAATTCATGATTTGGGCTATTACGAATTGTTATTATTATTATCATCATCATCTGGAGTTTGTGTTTTCATGGTTGTATTTTTTTATCAGGCTTACTATTATGATTATTTCAGTTGTTTCTCAACTCTTCTGAAGTTAGCTAATGTACATAAACTTCTGCAGTTGGTGTAAATTATTTGTGATGAGTTTATCTTAGTTTTGAGGTGATTCTATTATGCCCTGATTCCTCTACAGCAGCCTTGTGTTGCCAACGAATCGAAACTTTTATGCCTCATGCATGATTCAATCAGTATGTTCACCATTGGTCGTCCCAGTGGCTGAACCACAAATTACTTAAAAGAGTTATTCAAATTTTATTAGAACGATTCATACCTAGGATGTTGTGTTACCCATTACTAGCTGTCCAGTTGAATATCACTAAAAAGAAAAAAAATCATAAAATAAATTGTACTTTAAAAAATAATTAACAGATCAATATTTTTCTGGCTGACATTATTATAAATTATAATCTGAGTAATATGCTTTTAATTGCTTGTTTCCTATTTGGAAACTGATTGCTAGTTTCCTATTTGATTTAACAAGTATCTTCTTGTGTAAGCTTCTGATTCCTAATTGAAAAATGATTCTTTTTGAATTCATATTACGTTACAGGTAGATTTCATTATTTTTTTGACGGGTATGCATATTTCTCCAAATTGCTTGTGGCCTTGCGGACTTTCATTGAGGTCATTTTGTGACCTACTTCACATTGATTGACAGATTGACTTAATTTTCCTTGTTTTTGTGAATTGACAGCTTGCCGTAATTTATATGCTGAAGTCTGTTAATTTTTTTTTTTTTTTAGAAACAAGATTGTTCTTGTGTAAGCTTCTGTTAATTTTTTTTAATTTTCCAGTACATGGTAAAATCAGATTTAATGTTTTGTATCTGTATAGTTCTTAATTGTTCGCTTCTAGTAAAATGCTAGTTTTATTTTTATTTTTAAAATTTGCTTATTTGCTTGATTGTAGGTTCGACATTTAATGTCAAGTTCTTTGCCCACACCACACTTAATGGATGATGAAGGCAATCAAACGCAAGGTGAATCAGCCGCCAGTGTTACTCATGGTGGGTTGCGACGTAGAGGAAGGTTGAGGTCAATTGTATGGGAACATTTCGAGAAGAAAAAAATTAATTTGATTGATAAGGCTGTCTGCAATTATTGTAAAAATGCATTGGTGGCAAGGAGTAGTGATGGAACAAAACACTTGCACGATCATTTGAAGACATGTCAAGTGAAAAAGGAAATAGAGGCCGCAGAATTCCCACCGGCAAAGAAAGCTGCTGGTGAAAAAGGGAAGAATGCAGTAGAAACTCATTTTGATCCTAATGTTACGAGGAGAAAAATGGCACGTGCTATTGTCATGCATGAGTACCCTCTGAGCATTGTAGAGCATCAGGGTCTGAGGGATGTTATGTCTTCTCTAAATCAATTGTGGAAGCCAGTGTCTCGAAATACTATCAAGAAGGAGATTTTAGACATGTATGAGTGTGAAAGGGCCAAATATATCAGTGTATTGGAGCAAACTCAAGGTAGAATTGCCATTACAAGTGATATGTGGACTGCAGAAAATCAAACAAAAGCATATATGGCAATCACTGCACATTTATTGACGATGCTTGGGCATTACGGAGCATACTTTTGAGGTAAAATTCTTACTGTTATGATTTTTTTATTATTAGTGATCAATCTGATTTTTTTAATTGTTAATGATCAATCTGATTTTTTTAATCGTTAATGATCTTTTTTTTAGCTTTTTGGAAGTGCCTGGTTCTCACACAGGCCAAGTGCTTTGTGATAAGCTGATGGGTTCGTTATTGGAGCTCAATATTGAGCGTAAGTTATCCTCCATAACTATTGACAATGCTGCTACTAATGATCGTATGATTGATTTTATGTTGTTGGCACTAGATAAAAATGATCTCATTTTGGGTGGACCAAAGTTTCATGTTCGTTGTTGTGCCCACATTCTAAATTTGATTGTAAAGGATGGTTTAAGTGTGATTGGTGATCTAATTGCAAACATTCGTGAGAGTGTTATTTTCTGGTCAGGATCAACTAAAAGGAAATCGACATTTGATGAGAATGCACGTAAATTAGGCATTACTTCTGGTAGAAAACTAGTACTAGATTGTCCAACTAGGTGGAATTCTACTTATCTCATGATATGCTCTGCATTACATTATAAGAATGTTTTTTGTCGATTGAAGAATATTGATGGACAGTATAAGTGTTTGCCTAGTGAGCATGATTGGCAATTGGCTAGTGCCTTAGAAAATGATTTGAAATGTTTTTATGATTGTGCAACATTATTTTCTGGTACTAGTTATCCAACATCTAATCTATTTTTGCGCCATGTGTGTGATATTAAATTGTGCTTGAATGAATGGGTTTCAACTCCTAGGTATGATGAATTTAAAATCTTGGCACAGAAAAATGATTGAAAAGTTCGATAAGTATTGGCATGACATGAGTGGAATATTGTCTATTGCATGTATCTTTGATCCTAGGTTCAAAATTAGGTTGGTTGAATATTATTTTTCCATGATTTATGGGGATGATGCTACTTCTTGTGTCCAGATAATGTATAGTGATTGTCAATGTATAGTGAAAGAGTACAAAGCTAGATATGCATCAGCTGCTAGTTCTCCTGGATATAGTTCTAGTTCTTTAAGTACTTCTCATTCTATGCCGAGTTCGGGTTCCTATAAGGGTTCAACTGAATGGATTTTGGGGTTTACTAGTTTTGTTAATGCTGGTAATGAGGAAGTAAAGGATGAACTAGACACTTATTTGGGTGAAAAGTTAGTACCATTTAATGTTAAGGAAGAATTTGATGTTTTAGCTTGGTGGAAGGTGAATGGTGGTAACTATCCGATATTGTCTCAAATTGCAAGAGATATTTTGGCTATTCTAGTTACCACTGTTGCTTCTGAATCTGCTTTTAGCACCAGTGGTCGATATGTAAGCCCATATCGCAATAGACTTCATCCATGCACATTGAAGGCTTTGATGTGTAGTCAAAGTTGGATACGTGCTCTTTGTGGAGGTATATGGTTTGCATTTAATTTTTGTGTTTTTATTTATTTAAATTAACTAATAATTAACTTGATATTTATATTTATATTTTTTTAAGTAGTTGTGGTACCAACCTCTCCAGCATATGCCAAGATTCTTGATGAGGAGTCAGAGATTGAAACAGATGTAGAGGTATATAGTTTTAGTTTATATTATCTTGTCAAGAATTTATTAAGTTGAATTGTTAAAACATGTTTTTATTAATTTTTTTTTGTTTATATTGTTATAGGTTTATGAAGAATGTTAGAATGTGCATCAATGGTGATGGCTACAAGTTTATGTTGAAGACTTAAAATTATTTTAATTTGTCATATAAAATTTAATCATTTGTAATTATGTTAAAGGCTTAAAATTATTATGTTTTTATTTATGTGGAGGTTGTTAAAATTTGATCACTTGTAATTTTATTTCTAATATGAAATTTGATTATTTGTAATTTTATTTCTAAATATGGAAGTTGTTAGATTATTATTATTTAAGAAAAAAGAAAACTAAAATATTTAGAAATTATTATTTAAAAAATGGGGAGCGGGTCCCCGTTTTAATCCCCGCTCAATTCGGGGATTTTCAGGGATATACCCAAACAATCCCCATTACAATTTTTCGGGTATGGGGCGGGTTCGGGGGATTGTTTTTAAATTGGGTTCGGGTTCGGGGATCATGATCCCCACCCGAACCCGCCCCATTGACATCCCTAAATCCAACCACCTCATACAAAATTAATTCTATATATAATTAAAATCCACCTCCTCGTGGGATCGACACTTGTCACCATTGATTTATACTACAATAGATTCGTGCGCTTGCGAGTTCAATAAAATTTGTACAACAAGTTTTTGGCGCCGTTGCCGTGGAGGTAAGTAATTTTAATTCATAGAATTAATTTTTGTGAATATTTCCATTTAATTTTTTCTTGTATTTTTAAAAAAAAAGAAAGAAAAAAAGGTGAATTTACATTTAAAGGTTAGTATTTCTTTTTTTTTCTCTTCTTTAAAATTCTATAATTTAATTTTCAATTTATTTTCTTTGTAATTTTTTTGTTTATCTATTAGTTAATTTATTTTCACTTATTTTTTGTGTATTTTTATAGTAAAGTTGTAATAGTACAATAAGGTTAGTATTGTAATTCTCCATCTTATTTATTTTTATTCGTTCCCATCTTTATTTTTATTTTATTTGTTCTTTACATGCATGGTTGTAGGTCATTATTACCTATTCTTGAACTTATAGACTTTGAACTTGAGAAAACACTTCGCACACACAAGAAAGTTAAAAATAAATTTGGAATGGATTTACAAGCACCACGGGATAGGCCGTTTAAGGACTACTTCAGTCCTTTAATCAATTTGAGCACATCATGCATAAGATACCCAAATGTAGCTGTTAGGAGTTTTGAACTAAAACCTAGTGTGCTAAATTGTCTCCCTACATTCTATGGCTTAGAAAATTAGGACTCATATAATCATTTGAATGATTTTCATGCTATTTGTCAAACATTTAAATATGAGAATTTTTTAGATGATGTAAAACTCAGATTATTCCCATTTTCTTTCAAGGATAGAGCTCGTTTATGGCTTAATACATTACCTGCTAATAGCATTGCATCATGGGAACAAATGGCTACGAAATTTTTAAATAAATATTTCTCAGTGCATAAAACCAATGCTATTCGCAGGGAAATCTCGAAGTTTACCCAAAGAGATGACGAGCAGTTTTTCAAAATATAGGAGCGATTCAATGGGCTACTCTTGAAGTGTCCACATCATGGGTACGAGAAATAGCACCAATGCCAATACTTTTTGGAGGGATTATTACTGAATGTGCAAGAATGGCTAATGGCAACAAGTGGAAGAGAGCTAATGTCAAAAAGTGCATGAGAGATTTAGGAATTCTTCCAGCGACAAGCAGATAATTCCCAACAACTGAGTCGATCACTCAGGAATACTAGAAGGATTAAGGGAGTAAATGAGGTTCACATTGGCGAGTCAAGTTCAAAAATCAAAGAAGTCAAGGAGATAATTGAAGGCCTCTCTCGACAAATAGCATTGTTAACGACTGCTAAATCAGTAGAGCCACATGACCATGACTTATACTCAGATCAAGCCAATGCCATAGGTATAATGAGAAAACCATCAAATTATAACCCATACTCCAACACATATAACCCTGGATGGAGAGACCACCCCAATTTTTCATGGTCTCAAGGATTCCAACAGAATGGACCAGCAGCTCCAGCTCCACCAATGCAACTAATTCCTCAAAATTCTTAAGCCTCTCAACCCCCATTTAGACCATTCAATTAGAACCAGAGCTACTCTCAACCCAGACCATGGGAGGATGCATTCTAGAATTTCAGCAATGTTACTCACTCCACGATTGAGCAATAGAACCGCACTATTGATGGACTACGAAATGAGTTAAGAGCAAGGTTCAACTCGCAAGCCCAATCAGTTTCAAGCCTCGAGAAGATGGTGTGACAACTTGCTTCTTCAGTTCAGACGTTGGCAATGACTGTTGAGAAAGGCAAGTTTCCAAGTCAACCAGTGCCTAACCTTAAACGAATGCATGAAGCAAGTACCAGTTCACCACAGCAGCATGGAGAGGTCAAAGCCGTCATGACCTTGTGAAAAAGAAAAGAAGTCGACAACAAAGTGGAGATACTGGTGACAAAAGAAAATCAAATTGTACCTGCGAGTGTTGAGGACTCATCACCAGAGGAAAAAGAAGAAACCAACCCACAAGAATATGCTCCCAAAGCTCCATTTCCTCAGAAATTAGCTAAAGGAAAGAAAGGAAAATCCATAGGTGAGATTCTTGAAATCTTCAAACAGGTAAGTGTTAACATCCCATTGCTTGATGCTATTAAACAAGTTCCATCTTATGCCAAGTTTCTTAAAGACCTTTGTACTAAAAAGAAAAATATTCATATTCAAAAGAAGGCATTTTTAACAGAAAACGTTAGTTCTATCCTCCAACATAAAATTCCTCTAAAATGCAAAGACCTAGGCTCTCCCACTATCTCATGTAGTATAGGGAACCACACAATTGAGAATGCTTTCTTAGATTTAAGAGCTAATGTAAATTTGTTGCCTTACTCTGTTTTTGTAAAATTTGGATTAGGAAAATTACACCCAACTCCAGTGTTGTTACAACTTGCAGATCGGTCCACGAAAATACCTCGTGGTATTGTGGAGGGGGTGCTTATCCAGGTAGACAAGTTTTATTTTCCTGTTGATTTCATTGTAATTGACACTCAACCAATATAGGATTCAAGGAAGCACATCCACATTATTCTAGGTCGACCTTTCTTGGCAACTGCGAATGCTCATATTCAATGCAGGACTGGAAATATGTAGTTGTCCTTTAGCAATATGACTATGGAGCTGAACATCTTCAACATTGCCAAACAACCTCACAATACAGATGATGAAATTGTTGATATGGATTTAATTGAAGCATTAGTTGATGACATTTTTGTTTCAAACCTTAGTGATGATCCTTTACAAACATTAACTTACTTTGGTTTGGATTTTGATATTGACATATCGGTCGATGAGGTTAACGCCTTACTTGACTCAGCACCGTCCATGGATACTAATAAATGGAAGTCAAGAGTTGAACAACTAGTACCATTAGAGAAGAAACTCATCCCATCATCAGAATCATCACCGAAACTCGAGCTCAAACCATTGCCCAACACTCTGGAATATGCACTTTTGAGGGAAGAAAGTACTCTGCCGGTAATCATCTCATCATCCCTAAATGACGAACAAAAAGGTAAGTTGTTGATGTTTTAAAAGAGTGCAAATGAGCATTAGGATGGACCATAACAGATATAAAAGGTATAAACCCAGTAGACTGCATGCATTACATTCACCTTAATGAAAATGCTAAATCGACTAAGGAAATGCAACGTCGGTTAAATCCTAATATGAAAGAAGTGGTTAGAATTGAAGTCCTTAAACTATTAGACGCAAGTATCATTTACCCAATTTTTGATAGTTCATGGATCAGTCTTGAACAAGTTATCCCCAAAAAGTCAGGAGTCACTGTAGTTACCAATGCTGATAATGAATTAATACCCACTAGAGTGACTACATGATGGCGTGTATGCATTGATTATAGAAAGTTGAATTCTGTCACACGTAAAGACCATTTTTCTTTACCATTTATCGATCAAATGCTTGATAGATTAGCAGGTCATGAATTTTGTTGCTTTCTTGATGGCTACTCAGGATATAATCAGATTCTCATAGCACCAAAAGATCAAGAGAAGACCACTTTTACTTGCTATTTTAGGACTTTTGCATATAGGAGGATGTCATTTGCATTATATAATGGACCTGCTACATTTCAACGATGCATGTTGAGCATTTTTTCTGATATGGTTGAAAGATTCCTTGAAGTCTTTATGGATGATTTTTCTATCTTTGGTGACTTGTTTGATCAATGTTTACATCATCTAACACTAGTTCTGTAGAGATGTATCGAAAAGAACTTGGTCTTAAATTGGGAGAAGTGCCATTTTATGGTAAAATAAGATATTTTTCTCGGTCACATCAATTCGAGCAAAGGTATTGAGGTTGACAAAGCCAAGGTGGATCTCATTTCTAATCTTCCTCCACCCAAAACAGTTAGAGAAGTAAGATCTTTCCTTGAGCATGTTGGTTTTTATAGACGTTTCATTAAAGGTTTTAGTAAAGTTTCTAGCCCTTATGCAATTTACTTGTTAAGCATGTACATTTTATCTTTAATGACTCATGTCTTGTGGCTTTTGAAAAATTAAAGTAATTGTTGACATCATCACCCATCATTCAGCCCCCAAATTGGAGCTTACCATTTGAGCTAATGTGTGATGCATCCGATTATGCAGTAGGAGCAGTATTAGGACAAATAGTTGATCGAATTCCCCATGTTATTTACTATGCTAGTATGACATTGAATGATGCACAGTTGAACTATTCAACTACTGAAAAAGAAATGCTAGCAGTAGTGTTTGCATTGGAAAAATTTTGATCTTATTTCATTGGTTGTAAAATAATTGTGTTCACAAATCATGCTGCTCTTAAATATCTTCTCACAAAGAAAGATGCAAAAGCTAAATTAATTCGTTGGGTGTTACTTTTGTAGGAATTTGACTTGAAATTTAAATATAAGAAAGGCACAAAAAATGTTGTGGCAGACCATCTCTCTCGTCTCCATTTTGACACAATTACAGAGCCATTAACATTGAATGGGTCATTTCCAGATGAACAATTAATGAGTGTGGAATTATTACCTTGGTATACTAATATAGTTAATTACCTTGTTACAGGTCAACTTCCAGAGCATTGGACCAAGCAAAATAAGGCTAAATTCTTTGCAGAAATAAAGAATTTCTTTTGGGATTACCTATATTTGTTCAAGTATTGTGCAGATCAAATTGTCAGACGATATCTCCCAGAAAGTGAAATTCAGAATATCTTTTCATTCTGCCATGAACAAGCTTGTAGAGGCCATTTCAGTGCTAAGAAAACAGCTACAAAAGTTTTACAATGTGGTTTCTATTGACCAACTATATTTCGAGATTTAATTGGTATTAATAAGGAATATTTAGCATATGATGCATGTTGATACTGATCCAGATGTCCAAGTACGTCAATTTAATAGATTTACACTTTAATTTCTTCTTGCCATTTCGATTCCAATTTTAGAATTTATTCTCGCTATTTTAATTTAAATTTTAGCATATTCCAAATCATTTCCACCACAAATCCAACTACCTCATACAAAATTAATTCTATATATAATTAAAATCCACCGCCTCCTGGGATCGACATTCATCACCATTGATCTATACTACAATATATTCGTGCGCTTGCGAGTTCAATAAAATTTGCACAACAATAAAAATCAGGACAAACTTGAACTCAAGAGACTTTTCTTGGATCTCCATGGCCTTTGAATCTTGATATGAGATGAGAAAATAAAAAAATAAATACAAGTAAAGAGATATAGAGAGTTCCCTTCAAAAAAATAAAAAAGAGAGATTTATTGGTGTTATTGGTTATAGTGAATGAGAGAGAGAGAGAGAGGGAGAGAGAGAGAGAGAGAGAGCAATTTGAGAGAGATGGGGGTGGATTAAAATTGATTAATATTATTGTCATTATTGTTGATTTTTTGAGAAATTATAGGGATTGTCATGTTAATTGCCCAGTAAATTCATTTGGGGATGGCAATAAAATCTAGATCTGTGCAACATCTGCAAAAATCTGGAAAATTTAGATCCAGAGAAATGTGGAAGATTCGGATCCGGATGAAAAAAGTTTACATCCGCATAGATCCAGTTAAATTTATATCAAATTAAAAAATTAAATTAAGAATATATATTAAAAATTAAATTAAAAATTAATTAATTGTTTTATAAATTTATGATGTTGTTGTATGTTATTCATGTTGGATTATTAATTGTTAAATTATGATTGAATTTTATTTGATATTATTAGGTAAATTATTAAATTTTATTTTAAATTAAACATTGAATTAAAAATATATTTTAAAAATTAAATTTTATTTGTGGATTTATGATGTTGTTGTATGTTATTCATGTTGAATTATGATTGAATTTTATTTGATATTATTAGGTAAATTATTGAATTTTTAAATTATATATTAAATTATTGAATTTTGATTTTTGCGGATCTAGATATCTAGAATATCTACTCGCATCAATTGCGGATATTACCTGCATTTGGATCCGTATATTTTTTTGTGGATCCGACTATAGAAATGTAAATGCAAATGCAGATACGAATGCGCACCTACATTCATATCTGGATTTTGCCCACCCTAAATTCATCTATGCCATTGGAACAATTTTTGCCACTTTTCCATTGGATCCAACAATGGGATCACGAAAAGACAAATTTAGGGGTAAATATTTATTGAAGTATTTTAAGTAATTGATTAATAAATTATCATAATTAATTATATTTCAAAAAGATTAAAAATATCAGCAAATAAGTTAATGCCATGTGAACAACCAGCTATGGGAGAGCTCTATAATTCACCCCACCTTAATTTGAATGGCCACCTTAATTTATACATGTATATACCATACAACCAAACCAAAGCCCCTTTAATATGCCAAAAAATAACTCTACTTTGAATTGAATAAATCAATTCAACCACTCGTTAACTCTAGTTGAATTGCAGCATTCAACTTTTACGTAACGTTACAATTCAATTTTTTCAGTCGAATCATTCACCCTGCTACTTTGTATAGCTACCTCTAATATTAATGCACGTTTACAATTAATTGAATAATTCATATTTGACTTGAACTGTTCTAACATGTTAGCCACCTCAGGTATTTTAAACAATTCGAATTCTGAATTAAAAAAAAAAAGAAAGAAAGAAAGAAAAAGATGACGATTTTGCCAGTCATCTTTTTTCCCCCTCATATTCTTTCATTTTGAAGAGCCATGCCCTTGACCTTGATTTGTTTGGGTTGAATGGAAAGTGAGTTAATTGTTACTCATCCTTAATGAATGTTTCTCTCTCGGTTTCCTTGTACTACAAAATAAAGTCAAGTTCAGACATTGAAAACGAATTTTGGTTTCATGGATTGGTGGGTACAAAGAGATAAAAGTTAGTAATTATTTGTTCTCTGTGATAATTTTTGTAATGGATATTTTAGTAAAAAAAGAAAATTATAAAGAGTATTTTGATGGGTTCAAATTCATCTCTTATAATTAATTAATTAATTAACTTATCTTGAATAAATCGAAAAGGAATAATGAATCAATAATTGTAACCAAATGAATTGACTTGAACTTTGTGACCCATGATTTTTTTTCCCCGAATTTGCTTTAAAATTGTTAAAAAATAGTAGGTATATGTGACATGAGCTTTGATGGTGCCAAGAGCCATATTGCATTCACATGGGTTGATCAATTTAAAGCTAAAATTAAGTACAATTTTTGAACCATCGATCTGTTCTTAATTTGTAGACAAACTTTTAGTTGGATTAAGAAAGACGCTAACATTAATTAGATGATCTTGATTATGCCACATTGACTTTGTCTAGGATTGAGACTTTTCATTAATTTGAAGCGGATATTTTGTTGAATCTAACAAGTTATCACCTATAACTAATTAACTGTCAAGCATGTCAACACCCAACAACGGCTCAATTTGTGTAGATTAAAAAATATACATAGGAAGATCCATAATCTACATGATTCAATCTATGTGGATCGAATTTATGCATCTGACATATATTTGTGTAGTGATACTTGACCCCTTCTATTTATCTCATTAGCCCCACTCTGTAATTAAATTTATCTATTTTTAGAATTAATGTTTTCATTATTTTTTTTTTCAATCTCTACCATTTTCAATTACTAGTGACACTAAAATGTATCCGCAAAAGAATTTGTATTTACCATTTACCAAATCATGGACATTTTTGTACAATCCCGTTGTGCAAGCAAATAGACATTGTTACCAAATGTCTCATTTTTAATTTATGTTTGTTTGAGCATTTAATTAATTGTGTACTAGTTCTTCTGGTGTACATGCCCATGTGTTTTCATTTAGAAGATTCAAAGCAAAGTTAAAGCTTGATTATGTATTATTCAGTACAGTATCTTCCCTAGGTGTTTATGGAAATATTATAACAGGTCGGTCTAGGCAGTTGATATTGCTCCTGAGAACTTCTTTGCAATGTAAACCTAGAATCTTATTTATTACTGATGACAGTATAATTGATATATCATTTCGGTATGTATCAAACTAGAAAGAACATCATCAATGTAAAACTGTAAATTGTTGACAAATACAAAAAAATTAAAACGGGGGGCTCCGGTTCAAAGATTTGTACAAGTGCAGACGTTCCCAAAGATCCGTGATTTGATTTCTCTACCGAGGATAGGGATGCAGGTAGAACCCTCTATAGACTAGATGTTTATCTCATATGTGAAGATTAAAAACAGGGGACTACTCAGATAAAGTAAGGGCACCAAATACGACTGGCTAATATATTTAGATTGGTCTGCATTTAAATGAGTAGACACAAGGCAGATATGAGCGAAGTACGCGAAGGCGAATCTCATAGAGCAGCCTAGCCCTCTCAATTTTTTTTTTAATTTAATTACATAATTGAACTTATTGAATCCTATTTAAGAATTTTTATTAATTAGTTACGCTGCTTCTTCAGCTATGATAAACTTGTTGTTAGAATTTATCTCACTTTTAAACTTCAACCTCTCGTCTTTTCATGTCTCCTGTCAATAATTTTTTAAATTTAAAATTAAAAAGTAATTACAAATTTCAAAGGGAAAGAGTAATTTAAATAACCCCACTCTCATCAGTTTCTAAGTATTTTAAGGGTGCAAATGGCACCACATTTGTCAATTTGTGATTATCTTATAATCATTGACTAGATTTAAAACAGATCATAGGATTTGCATGGATGTTTCGTTGAGCCACAGTATATAATTTTTAATGCAGAGCTTAGGTTGCATGCTCATAAATGTCATCTATATATAGACATCGATCTGAACTAACCTCTTCATTCAGAGTCTCAGAGCCAGCAACAAGCAATTAGCAATGGCCATTTTTCTTACACTAGAATCAACTGTTCTTTCAGCAATTGCTGCCTTTCTAATATTTCTCTCACTTTTTCTATTGATTTCACGATATGGGCAAACAAAAAATAAAAATGCTCACAGTCAAGCACCAGAAGCTGGGGGAGCATGGCCGTTAATTGGCCATTTACATCTCTTTGGAGGGCCAGAGCCAACTCATAGAATTTTGGGTAACATGGCTGATAAATACGGTCCAATATTTACTATGAAAATGGGCTTGAATCGAGCTTTAGTCGTCAGTAATTCGGAAATTACTAAAGAATGTTTTACAACCAACGACGATGGAGATGGAGATTTTAGGGTATAATTTTTTGGCCACTCCTTCAAGCCCATATGGCAGCTACTGGCGTGAAACACGTAAGATAGCTACAGTTGAGCTTTTATCAAACCATCGCCTTGAGAAGCTCAAACATGTACGTGAATCTGAAGTGAAGGCTTCAATCAAAAGGCTATTCAAGGATTGCCAAAATAGCACTACCGGTAAAGTTTCAGTGGAGATGAAACATTGGCTCGAGGGCACAACATTTGACATCATTATTAGAATAATTGCAGGAAAACGTTATACTTCACAAGAGGGTACCGATTTGCATGAGCATGCAGCCAGCTTTTTTACCTTGTTTGGTAAGTTTGTGGTGTCTGACGCTTTACCCTTTTTGAGATGGTTGGATATTGGCGGAAACGAGAAATTGATGAAGAAGACAGCTAAAGAATTTGACATTATTTTGCAACAATGGTTGGATGAGCATAAGATAAAAAGAGGTTCTAGCGAAGTTGAGAGAGATGAAGATTTCATTTATGTGATGCTGTCCTTGCTGTATGATAATGCAAAGCAGCTTCCTGATAGCGATGCGGAAACCGTCATTAAAGCCTTATGCCTGGTATGCATGATCATGAAAAGCTTATATGCACAATTAATGTTATTTTTAGTATGTCACGGAACTATTTTATATACAACCTTAATTTCTCCTTTTGCAGACGGTAATCTTAGGTGCTGCGGACACCACATCGGTAACATTGACATGGGCGATCTCTTTACTTCTTAACAATCGAGATGCTCTGAAGAAGGCTCAGGATGAGCTAGACATTCATGTTGGTGCAAATGGGCAAGTGAATGAATCTGACATTAAAAATTTAGTTTACTTGCAGGCCATCCTCAAGGAAACAATGCGTTTATATCCGGCTGCGCCACTTTTACTACCTCACCAGTCGATGGAAGACTGCACCGTCAGTGGTTACCATGTCCCTGCAGGCACACAACTTTTTGTTAACGCTTGGAAGGTTCATCACGACCCAAAAGTTTGGAAGGAGCCTTGCAAATTTCTGCCAGAAAGATTTCTTACAACACACAAGGATATTGACTTAAGGGGACAACACTTTGAATTGATACCATTCGGCAGTGGTAGAAGAATCTGTCCTGGAATTTCATTTGCCTTTAAAGTTATGCCACTAATCCTTGCTTCTTTACTGCACGGGTTTGATTTTGCAACCCATTAGATGAACCAGTTGACATGGAAGAGGCAAAATCCTTAACCATTACTAGAGCTACTCCACTTAAAGTGTTTCTTACTCCTCGCCTTTCTGCTTCTTTATATGATTAAATACGCTTTTGTAATACTACAGTGTAAGCTGTTGTACTATCAATAAGAAGTGGTTAGATGTGTTCATGTCTATCACTTTTAGGGTTCAGTTTTCGTTTTTCATTTTTTCCTGAGAATGTAAGTTGTGCCATCAATAAGAAGTGGCTAGATGTGTTTCCGTGTATCACTTTTAAGGTTTAGTTCTTTTTATTTAATGTAGGTTGTTGTCCATTTATAAATTATGTACAATTCTTTTAGCATGCATATCAGTTATAACATAAATAGGAGGATTGGCGAATTCAAAATCAATTGGAGTTAACAGAATCTTTTATAACAACAGTAGGGGAATCTGTAGAGTTCTTGAGAGATGAGATTTCTAACTCTCAATGAAAGCACTAGGGCCGGACCTAGGATTTTTAATGAACTTGGGCCAATTTATAAATTTATGATCAATATTTGTTGAATACGGTGCATATAAAAAAGTAAAAGAACACATATATCAAGAGATGTGATATGAAAACTCTTAGAGAAATACGTATATTTAACAAATAAGCTTATAATACAAATTATCAAAATTAAACTATAAAATAATTATTTATGAAATTATTTTTTATTTTATTGATAGAGAATGTCATATATTTGAATTATTTAATATAATCAAAAGAAAAAAAAAGTAAATATGATTGTGAAGTTAAAAGTCATGAAAATTATAGTTGAAAATGTTGTTAATTGTTATTATGTTCCATTTTGCAATTAGACCAAACTATATATTGATATGGTTTGACGATGTTCCATTTTCTAATACTAGTGACGATGTTATAATATATTGATATATGTTTCTTTCAATTAGATCAAATTATAATTTTTTATAATAAGTTAATGCAATAATAAATTTTTTACCTCCTAATGATTTCAATTAGTTCAGTGTGAAGCCGAGAGTTAGTTACATTCTGTTACTGATGAGGTGGCAGTGAGTCAGCTTATATAGGCCAGCTTGTGGTTAGTTAGTTAGGACCAAGAGCCGTATAAATAATAGAACCAAGGCTGATCACTGTAGATCTTTTTCGACTAAGTTGAGTGACTAATACTGAGAGTGAGGATTCTTGGTTTAGTGATATTTGTTCTCTGATATTTGTAGTCACATTGTAATCAGTCTTAAGCAATAAAATTTGACGCTTTTTAGGGTTCTTCAACCATGGATGTAGGTACCTTGGTACTGAACCACGTTAAAATCTTCTTCATAGTTTGTCTTCAGTTATCTTGGTTCATTTCTGTTATTATGTTTGTTTTGACCAAATCTTGGTGATTAATCGAGTATCATTATTCATCTTTTACTTAACAAATTGGTATCAGAGCCGATAAGCTCTCTGTTCTTATTTCTTTCTTTCAAGAATGGCAGCCACAAGGTTTGATCTTGAAAAATATAATGGTGATAACAATTTCTACTTGAGTCTGAAAATGAAAGCCATCTTGATTCAATAGGTCTTAGATAGTGCCCTCGATGATGAGGAAGAATCAAGGCCCAAGAAAGAGAAGGGGGAAGGTTCGTTAGGGTCAGGTGGAGACTTGAGGACCATAAACAACAAAGCTCACAACACTATTATACTCCATTTATCTTATGAAGTACTGAGAGAAGTAGCCAATGAGAAGACTGCCTCTGGCTTGTGGGCAAAGTTGGAAGAACTTTTCTTAAAGAAATCTTTAGCTAAAAGATTATACATGAAAAGGAAGCTCTACACATTCTCAATGAATGGGGGGACAATAATGAAGGATCATCTTGATGAGTTCAACAAACTGATACTCGATCTTGAAAATGTCAACATCATACTCGAGGATGAAGATATGGCTCTCATTCTGTTAAGCTTATTACCAGACTCCTATAAACATTTTGTGGACACTTTGCTCTATGGAAGATAGACTCTCACCTTGAAAGATGTCAAGAATGCTCTTGAATTAAAAGACTTGAAAAAGAGGCAGATGGTAATGAACATATTACAGGAGATAGATTAGTTGCCAAAGCAAAGACAGATAAAAAGATGTACAAAGATAAGAAGAACAAAAACCAAAAAGAAAAGTTTGACAAAAAGAAAAAGAAAAGGAAATGTTACTTCTATCAGAAGGAAGGATATTATATTAAAGACTATTTTGAGAAAAAGAAGCTAGAAAAGTTACAGAAAGAATCAAGTGGAAAGACTAATGTAGTATCTGTAGATGAAAGAGAATCAGAAGATGCAGATGTCCTTATTGCAGCAGATAAGAAATCTTCTGGTGATTGGATACTTTACTCAGGTTGTTCTTTCTATATGTGTCCACATAAAGATTTTTTTGTGACTTTTGAAAGTATTGATGGTGGTAAAGTTCTGCTTGGGAATAATCTAGCTTGTAAAGTTGCTGGAATAGGGTCTATGAGGATTAAAATTTATGATGGCTCAGTAAAAAGCTTGGAACAAGTGAGATATGTTCCAGAACTTAAAAGAAACCTCATATCTTTAGGGATAATAGACCAATTAGGTTGCTGCATAAAAGCAGAAAATGATGAACTTTAAATCCTCAAAGATAGTACAATCATAATGAAAGGCAGTAGGAGAAATGGATTGTATGTGCTTAGAGGATCAGTTGTGTTGCCTGGTATTATTACAAATGTAAGTAGTGATAAAACCAGGCTTTGGCATATGAGATTAGCACACATGAGTGAGAAATGATTAAAGGAGTTGAGTAAGCAAGGACTACTAGGAGCTGACCAAATTTCAGCACTTGAATTCTGTGAAAAGTGTGTATTTGGTAAAGCAACCGGGCAAAAGTTTATTCCAAGAAAGCAAGAGACAAAAAATACACTAGACTATATTCATTCAGACCTATGGGGGCCCTCTCAAGTTCTCTCTCATGGAGGAGCTAGATATTTCATCACTTTCATTGATGATTTTTCAAGAAAAGTCTGGGTATATGTATTGAAGCATAAGAGTGAAGCTTTTGAGAAATTTAAAGCTTGGCTGACTTTAATAGAAAATCAAATAGAGAGGAGGGTAAAGAGGCTAAAAACTGATAATGGGCTTGAGTATTACTGTAATGATTTTGATCAACTCTGCATCAAGAAGGGAATAGTAAGGCACAAAACTGTAAGGCACACACCTCAACAGAATAGACTAGCCGAAAGAATGAATAAGACCTTAGTTGAAAAGGTAAGGTGCATGCTGTTTAATGCAAATCTTTCAAAACACTTCTGGGCAGAATTTGTTACCACTGCAGCCTACTTAGTCAATAGAAGCCCTTCAACAGCTTTGCATTTCAAGACTCCCCAAGAAGTTTGGTTAGGAAAGACTCCAGATCTCAGCAACCTCATGGTATTTGGCTGTCTTGCTTATGCTCACCTAAACCAAGGAAAATTAGAGCCAAAAGCTGTCAAGGGTTATCTCATATGCTATTCAGAGGGTGTTAAAGGGTATAAGATATGGTGCATAAATGGAAAACCTTCAAGAACTTTGATAAGCCGAGATGTTGTGTTTGATGAAGAGCCTATGCTGCATCAGAAGGTAGAAATAGAGTTCACTATACTTTATAAAAATGGGGTTAAGGAACACAATTTTAAGGTGGAGTCAAGTGAAGAAAAGAAAACTACAGAAAGGGATCCCAAGCCTTATTAGAAAACACACATCACCTCTCAAATACATGACTATCAGCTAACAAGAGATAGGGAAAAGAGAGTCATTAAACTACCCAAAAGATATGGCATTGCTGATATGATTTCTTATGCCCTGGTAAGCTGAAGAAGTCATTGGTGAAGAGCCTGTTAGCTATAAACAAGCTATGGGCAATAAAAATAGAGAGAAATGGTTGGATGCCATGAATGAAGAAATCATCTCTTTAAAGAAGAATAGAACATGGATTTTGGTCAAGAAACCTCAAGAAAAAAGGCTAGTAGGTTGCAAATAGATCTATAGAATTAAAGAAGGGACTGTGGATGGTGAGCCTCCTGGGTACAGGGCAAGACTTGTAGCAAAAGGGTTCACACAAAAGCATGGAGTAGATTTCAATGAGGTATTCTCTCCTGTTGTCAAAATAGTTCCATAAGAATTCTACTGGCAATAGCAGCATTCAGTGACCTAGAATTGGATCAAATAGATGTGAAGACAACCTTTTTACATGGGAATTTTGAAGAAGAAATCCTTATGGATCAGTTTGAGGGGTTCATTGAAAAAAGGGATTGAAGATATGGTATGTTTGCTGAAGAGGAGTTTATATGGGCTGAAACAATCTCCAAGACAGTGGTATCTGAGGTTTGATGAATTCATGATCAGCCAAGGATATTATAGAAGTCAATATGATAGTTGTGTGTATTTTAAAACTTTATCCTCTGAAGATAGAATTTACCTCATTCTTTATGTTGAGGACATGATAGAATTTACCTCATTTTTTATATTGATGACATGCTTATTACATGCAAAAAAAGAGAGGAGATTGAAAGGCTTAAAATGGAGTTGAACACTGCATTTGAAATAAAAGATCTAGGGACCGCTACAAGAATTCTGGGAATGCAAATAGTGAGGAATAGAAGTAAAGAAACCTTGTTTCTTACTCAAGCTGTGTATGCTAAATGGGTTTTTAGCATATTTTAGATGAGTGGTGCAAAGCCTGTGTCAATACCTTTGTTAGCACACTTCAAATTGTTAAAACTTTAGGAACCAGAAGAGGATCATGATCTTGAGCATATGAAGTCAGTGCCTTACTCAAGTGCAGTTGGCAGCATAATGTACTCTGTGGTTTGTACTAGACCTGATGTAGCTCATAGTGTAGGAGTTGTTAGCAGGTTTATGGGGAACCCAGGGAAGGAACATCGAAGTGCTGTCAAATGGTTGTTAAGGTATATGAGTGGTACTGTAAATCATGGAATTTTGTATGGAGGTTTTGAGAATTACTCATGTCAAATATCAGGCTTTGTGGACTCAAATTTTGCTGTTGATTTGGACAAAAAAAGGTCCATTACAAGATATGTTTTCATTCTAAATGGAAGTGCAGTGAGCTAGAAAGCATCTCTTCAGTCAGTGGTTACTTTATCGACAACTAAGGCTGAGTACATTGCATTGACAGAAGCAGTCAAAGAAGCAAAGAAGCAAAGTGGCTAAGTGGGTTAGTTTATGAGTTTGGATTAAAGCAGGATTCAGTTTGCATTGGCTATGACAGCTCTAGTGCAATTCAACTCAATAAAAATCCTAAGTATCAGGAAAGAACAAAACATATTGATGTTATGTTACATTTTTTCAGGGATGAAATTGCAAATGGTGTTGTCAATGTTGTTAAGGTTCCTACTCAAACTAATCATGTACATATTCTAACCAAAGCAGTACCTGCAATCAAGTTTAGAAACTCTCTGAACCTGATTGGTGTTGGTAGCTTGTAAAACAGGCTAGTGGTTGTTGAAGAGGAAGGTGGAGCTGTTTCAGAATGAACTAAGGTGGAGATTTGTGAAGCCGAGAGTTAGTAACATTCTGTTAATGATGAGGTGGCAGTGAGTCAACTTATATGGGCCAGCTTGTGGTTAATTAGTTATGACCAAGAGCTGTATAAATAACAGAACCAAGGCTAATCATTGTAGATCTTTTTCGACTAAGTTGAGTGACTAATACTGAGAGTGAGGATTCTTGGTTTAGTGAGGTTTATTCTCTGACATTTGTAGTCACATTGTAATTAGTCTTAAGCAATAAAGTTTCACACCCTTTGGGGTTTTTCAGCCGTGGATGTAGGTATCTTAGTACTGAACCACGTTAAAATCTTCTTCATAGTTTGTCTTCAGTTATTTTGGTTCATTTATGTTCTTGTGTTTGTTTTGACCAAATCTTGATGATTAATCGAGTGTCATTATTCATCTTTTACTTAACATTTAGGAATTATAAAATTAAATCATTTTACAAAACAAATCTCTAACTCTTATGAAAGAAAAAATATAGTTGAATGAGGGACAAAATTAAAAATAAAATATAAACTCTATTATTTTATAAAGCTTATAAACTTTGAATGAGTATTGATGATGAATTTTTCCTGGCCGTAAGTTTGCCACTGGAAAGCATCAAAATTTTGTGACACAAATTGTGATGTCTGCTTGAACATTAGTTTATTGAAAGGAAATTGAGCCGTGGTCTTCTTTTTGCAATGTTCCTCTTTGCTGATCTCAAAATTGCCGTGCCCCTTAAAGACGTTGTTAGTCTCTTTGACTTTTTCAAGTTGAATAAATGAATTCAACCGAGAACAGTGCGCTTGTCAACAATAATTAAATTCAATCATTCAATTTTTTGAGGGTAAATGCTTCAACTTACCTTCAAATTTTTAATTGACTCTATTGAATTTACGAATTTTGACAAATAGTCAACTCTTACAAATCAAATCATTCACCCAGCTACTTTGCATGGCCACCTCTAATACAAATGCTCATTTACAATTAATCCGATTATGGATTATGATGGATTACGTCATCCACAGCTAGTCAAATTGAACATAGAAATTTATACTGCTTTTGGGATTGTTTGTTAATTTTATTTTCTATCCTTATTTTAGAAAAGGGAAATATTGCTTTTAAAAGTTAAAATGAGTTCGTTAGCTTGTTCTGTAACCACTAGCAGTGCCAAAAATTAGATAAGGAGAAGATAAGTTATACCACATCACAATTTATTTTTTTAAGAAAAGTATCAAAATGATAAATTTCATTCAATATGTGATATTGTTTAAATTCCATAATGGTTTATTTGTAATTTTTAGTGCTTTGCTAGATTATTTATTAATAATGATACTTAGTTTTCAATTAAAGTTTTCTAAATGCCTCCTTATTTGTCCTTTAATGTAGATTGAACCATTAGTTGGTTAGAATTTAAAATCTTGACAACTTTTAATTTTGGCTCTAAAATAAGCTTACAAATGTAGCTTGTTGTTAGATTTGGTTATACTGATAAATTTTTTAACAAGTGAAAAAAAGATAAGAGAGAGAAATTATCATAAATCATCTTAATTTGATAAGAAAATTAACAAATAAGCGGAAGATAAGAGAATCTACGGTAACAAATAAATGATAAATTCTGATTTTTTTTTAGAGAGAAAAAAGAGTAAAAAAGGTGCCAAGAGTAGATAACCATTGTGTTTTAAAAATTTCATAAACTTAGAAAGGGCTTTTAGGGTAAATAATAATAAATGGATTATTAAAATAAGGGTAAAGAGCTACAATATATATAAATCCACACCATTTCAAGAAATAATTTATAAAAAAATACATTATTTTTCAAAATTTAAAATAAAGAGAAAGTTTAGCAATTAATTAATTTTATCCAATACTTTATATTAGCCTATTGACCATAGTTGATAACTAATGTAGTTCAAACATAATTTAATTTGACTATATTTTATCTGATAACAAAAAAATGATCAAATGATCCAAAATATATACTTTTGTGACATAAGTTTAAAAAATTAAAATTTGGAATGTATGTTGAATCTTTTTCCCAAAATTTGTATTGATAATCCCAGATAATGGCATGGATTGAAAACTCCCCAATTTTGAGTTAAAAATCCCCAATTAGATGTAATTCCTTTAAATAAGAGTGAGTTTCATTGAATTTCGGCTTATAAATTAAAACAATGCAGTTTGGGAATGCTATGCGTCCAAGAGACTCTCTTTTGTCTCACAGAGATGGCCACCTTAATTTTATACTTATTCGATGCAACCAAATAAGAAGGCCACTTTAATTTATTCAGTTTGAATAAAATCAATTCAACCAACCGAGAACCCATTCACTGCCGTCAACATTAATTGAATTGAACAAGCTAATTTGCATAGCCCCCTTTATTGACGGTTCAAATTTTGTCGACTAGAACTGTTCTTACATGTTATCCACCTCAGGCATTCAAACAATTCACATTCTCGATCAATCAATTAATTAAATAAATTGACTTGTATAAATCCAAAATGCTAAAATTGCAAATGTAAGCCTTACTAGCCATTTCACTTGAATAAATTGGAAAGTACTTCTGAATTGATCAATTAATCAAAAAGACTACGTAAATGTTTAAACGGGAAGTAGCGTGTGACACATAAGCCTTAATTAATCAAGTAATTAATTGATAAAAAAAAGTTAACAATAGATGTATGTGACACATACATGAGCCTTCAAAAAGCCTAGACTATATTTTATTCACACAACTTGATTAATTCTCTTCCATGCTAAGTTCAAAGCCAAAATTAATTAAAACAACTTTGGACCATCGGTCTCTTCTTTGAAGCAAGAATTTTGATTGGATTAAGAGACGACACTAATATTAATTGAACGATTTTGATGATGAAAACAACGAGTTCATCTAAGATTGAGACTTTTATTTAATTTGAAGCTATTAATTTTTGGAGTTGGACTATTGGCACTTTCTAAAAACCTTTTAAATCTTTTTTTTTAATTTACCTTATTAAAAGATTTTAAATAATATAAATTTCTTATGACACCTCTTAATCTCCTATAATTACAAAATATCCTTAATGAAAATTCATACTTACATAACCCCGCTCTTACAGTTTTTTTTTTTTTGTATTGTTTAAGCGTTTTATGATATCAACAACTTTTTTTTTCCTTATCTATTTTTCCAATTCTTAGTAATACAAAATATATTCTTCTTATTGACTTACTCCTTGTTAACACAAACTCTTGTTATCACTTATTTTCTCCTCAATTAAGTCCATTCATATATGGTAAAAGAGTTTCCATTATAAATGCTTTCAACTTCAAAGATTTAAAAATTTTTATTATAATAACTTCTATTTTCAACAAAAAAAACATAACCTAGTGTTGAGTTCTTCATCATGTTTCCTTTGGTGAATTGGTGTATGCACATGTGCTCTATGCCATGCTACACCCTAAAGAAGGAATGAAAACAAATTCAATTTTTTTAAGAAAAATGATACCTACAGTCACAAAATTTGAGAAAATAATCACAAATACTCCCAAATTTTTAAAAGGAAAACACCAAAAGCCTCTTTTTGACTATAATATTTTTTGAATTTATATTTAGAAAATTAACTTTGAAGTTTTTTAATTAATATAGATTTATTCTAAATAATATAATCAATCTAGTAGACTAATAATATTAAGTTATTTTTAACATTAAAAAAGTTCAATATTAAATTATTATGCTTATTTTAATAATATGTTCATTATAGAAATTCTAAATAAATCTTTAGGTTAAATATATTTTATAATTAAAAAATTAACAATATGTCTCGCTATTAATAATATTAAAATTATTTTTATAATTTTCAAAATAATTTTGATTTCAATTTATTTATTTGAATATTATGTTTCTATATATTATAAAATTTTGTTGTCAATTTTTTTTTGTGTTTATAGATTCAAAGTAGATTATGCTTAGAAGTGAATCTTAGTGTCCCTTTTTAAAAATTTGGGAATTTTTTTGATTATTTTTTCAAAGGGCATGTGTCCTTTTTCCTTTTTTATATGTAAAAAAAGATAAACTTATTTAATTAAAAATTTAAAAAGAAAAGTGCGTGAGATGGTAAGGGATCCAACTCTAATTTTTATGAAGCAAGCAACAGACTATGAGCGAAGCTTTTTAACACCCTTTTAAATTTTTTTTTATCTATAATAGTGCAAGTTTAATTTAGTATTTGAGTTAACGGTTTTCTTTTGACCTTTTTATTTTTTTATTAATCTATTCTTAATTTTAATAGAGCTTTCGGTTTAGAAAAGTTTAATAAAATGGAGTTGGAGCGAATCTAGAATTTTTTATGTTGGGCCCAAGACCCGAGGCAGATATATGGATATGATAAGGTCTGGTTCAAGATTCATGTCCAATATTCCTTTACTTTTATTTTTTAAATTAACAATAGTAATAATAATTTACTCCAAATATTTACTTAAAAGAGAGGCCTTTTTTTTTTTCATCTCATCTTCGCCAGCTGCCGCTCGTCGCTCACTCGCACTTCAAGAAGAATAAATAGGCATGTAAATACGTGTTTTGTATTTTTTAATATCAATTAGTTATTCTTTGATTAATTTGACATGCATGGTTGGTTTGATAGTTGGAAGTAACTAACAATTTAATTGATTGGGAGAAAAAATATTAAAACGAAGCCTAGGTAGTCATTCAATGTACAGTTTCTAGTTAACAAAGATGGAAACTGTAAAATCCAGTAAAAGAAGATGAATTAGGTGAATATAAAAAAAAATTGTTATAACTATAATGTTCGAACCAAACCGAACTAAATTAAACTGAATTTTAATATTTCGGTACGTTCAAAAATTCAATTTAATTTCAATTTTATTCTTAAGAACCGAACCTTATGGTGCCCACTCCTAGGTACTTGTATGTGAATGATAAGATCTAGTCCAAGAGTCCTGTCCAATATTCCTTTAATTTTATTTTTTAAATTAATAGTAATAATAATAATAATAATAATAATAATAATAATAATAATTTACTCTAAACTATTTTTATGTCAATTAAAGAAAGACTATATTTTTTACGGAGAAATTATTCTCCATCCCACATAAATATTAAATTTTATTTGAATTAACTATTTTTCTCAATAGTAATCTACCATCATTGTTTCAATGGTTAAAAATAGGGTAAAATTTGATAGTCACTCAGTCAAAAAGTGAGCAAAATTTACCCTTCATAATTCACATTTATAACCTAACAGAAAAAAAAAATGCAAGACTTTGGATCCTGAGTCATGAAATTGGATAGGAAAATGAAAAACAAAATGACTTGGTCATCGAAATTTTATGTTAGCCATGGATCAAAGTAGTAAACAGTCATTTTCTATGACTTTAGAAGCATCCCATGATTTCACAAAGCAACAAACTGACTAGAAAAGTAAAAGTGTTTGAATTTTGTTATATCTTAGACGAGTCTCTCCCTAGGTATGGGAATTGTTAGACTCAAATTAATGAAATTGGGAAAAGTAAAATGTATTTTGTTTGATTTGTAAGCTTGTCCTTAATAGTACAATTACTTTACAAGTATTTTAGTAAAAGCGTTTAAGGCATTTTAAGGGTACATTACCAATTTTGTAATTATCTTGTAATCATTGACTAGACGAAACTTTTACTGCAGACCTTACGCTATATACTCTTAAATTTTATCAATATATCTGACATTGATCTGAAGTAACCTTTTCATTCAGATCAGAGTCTTAGAGCCAGCGAAAAGCAATTAGAAAGGGCCATTTGTCTGACACTAGAATAAACTGCTCTTGCAACAATTTCAGGCTTTGTAATATTTCTCACTTTTACTCTTAGAGTTCACTAAATGGGCGAACAAAAAATCAGGAAGAGATAATATTGGTGCCTGCGTCATTGCTATTTTTAGCTTCTTAAAAGCGGCCTCCGCTGCTGTTGTCAACAAAAAAATGAGTCCTTTTTAAGCATGTTGGTGAGTGGAGCTACAATCTTCCCATAATCTTGGATGAACTTACGGTAATAGCCAGTAAGACCAAGGAATCTCCTCAATTGCTTGATAGAATTTGGCTTCGGCCAAGAAAACATTACTTGAATTTTTTATGGATCCACGGCCACTCCACGTTGGGAAATAATATGCCCAAGATAATGAAATTCTTTCTTTCCAAACTCACACTTCTCCAGCTTAATGCGTATTTGATTAATTTGTAAGAGGTTAAAGACAGCCCGTAGATGCTCCAAGTGGTTATCCCAATTCCTACTGTAAACAAAAATATCATCAAAAAACACCAATACAAATTTGTAGAAATAAGCCTTAAATACCTCATCCATCAAGGCCTGAAAAGTTGATGGAGCATTGATAAGGCCGAACAGCATCACTGGAAATTCATAATGCTCTTGATGAGTTCGTAAAGTTGTCTTTGCAATATCGGCCTCATGCATTCAAACATCATGATATCCTGAACACAAGTCTAGCTTAGAAAAATAACAAGCTCCGGCCAGCTCATTGAGGAGTTTATCAATCATTGGAATTGGAAATTTATCCTTCATTGATGTAGCGGAAGTTTAATGTTCAAAATATTCCGTTGATTCTAGAGAATACCGAAACAAAAGAACAACTAAATTCATGTTTATTCAAAAGAATACCACAAATTTAGGGATTAAGACTCGTTGATTCCACAGAATACCGAGAATTAATTGTTCAAATACTCACAAAGAGATTTGAAAATTGAAATATTATTAAACTCAAAATTCTCTGCCTTCAAAGGTTACAAGAGGAAGCTATAGTAGTAGTAATTATCCTAATTCATGAAGTAAAAAAAATCGTAAATTGAAAGGGAAATAAAATTCTAAATTAGAAAGGAATTTAAAAGTCTTAAACTTTAGTTAATAAGGAAACTAATCCTAGTATAATATGGATTCCTACTCTTCATCATTCCCCCCAAGGTGGAGAGAATTCGCCCGCGAATTCAGATTGTCAGCAACAACATCTTCATCATGATCACCTCTGTAAAGAATAAAATGCTTAACATTAAATACATCTGCGGTGCAGATATGACTAGGAAGTTTTAATCTGTGGGCATTAGGATTTATCTTCTCTATAATCTCCAAAGGACTGATTTTCCTGGCAGAAAGCTTGTTGTACTCACCAACTGAGAATCTATCTTTAGTTAGGACAACCCAAACAAAATCTCCCACTTGAAATTCCAAAGCTCGACGTTTTTTGTCTGCTATAATTTTATAACCTTCAATTGTGTGCTTCAAAGACTCTTGCGTAATTTCATGAATCTTCTGAAGCTGCTCAATAAAGTCTTCTGCTTTACTGCTTTTGCGAACTAAATGTGGAACTGGAGCCAAGTCGATGGGAGCTCGTGGATTATATCCGTAATTCACCTAAAAATGGCTTAAACCAGTACTACGCTTAACTACATTGTTATAAGTAAACTCGACTTGAAATAACTTCTGATCCCATATCTTTAAGTAATCACCAATTAGACTACGTAGATGGTTTCCTAAAAAGCGGTTGACAACTTCAATTTAACCATCTATTTGTGGGTGGTAAGCACTACTAAAATTCAGGAGAGTGTTGGTCAATTTCCATAATGTCTGCTAAAGCATCTGTAGACCATGCAATCTATAGACTTCCTTGAAGAATAGACGAGCAACAGTCAAAGCATCTGTAGTCTTCTTGCAAGCAATGAAGTGAGCCATTTTCGAGAATCGATCAACAACAACAAATATTGAATCCATACCCCTCTGAGTGCGGGGAAATCCCAAAACAAAATCCATGCTAATGTCAGCCCAAGGTTGTGTTGGAATCGGTAGTGGCATATATAACCCAGCATTAGTTGTTGCGCCCTTGGAAACTTGACAAATACGACAAGTCTCGACATAGTGATAGACTTCACGCCTCATAGTAGGCTAAAAATAACTGTTGGCGATTAGAGCCAGAGTTTTGTCACGACCCATGTGCCCTTCGTTATATAACTCTGAAATGATTTTCAATCTCAAACTTGAATCAAGAACACACAACTGATTACTCTTGAAACGGAATTCTTCATGTAAATGATAATCTGAGCGAAACCTTGCAACCACGTCTTCTAATATAGGAGCAAAGTAAGGATAAGAAGCATATAACTCTCTATGTTTCAAATCTGAGAACTTGATTATGCATATGTGTCAACAAATAAGCTTGTCGACTAAGTGCATCTGCTGCTCGGTTGGATTCACTAAAGGTATGCTTCACCACAAAAGTAAATTGTTGAAGGAATGTTGTCCACGTGGCATGTCTGTGAGAGAGCTTGTCTTGACTATTGAAGTACTTTAACACGACATGGTCAGTGTATAAAACAAAGTCTTTATGAATTAGATAATGTCGCCAATGTTTTAACGCTTGAACTACTGCGTAAAATTCCACGTCATAAGTGTTGTAGTGTGCCTTCGCTCCATTTAACTTCTCACTGAAATAAGCTATAGGCTTACCTTGTTGGCTAAGAACAGCACCAATGCCGACCTTAGAAGCATCACAATATATCTCAAAAGTGAGCGAAAAATCCGGTAGGGGAAGTACTGGGGCAGTAATCAACTTTTCTTTGATAATCTTAAATGCCTTAGTAGTTGCCTTTGTCCAAGAGAATTATCCCCCTTTCATGCAATCCGTGATTAGTGTCATAATAGTATTGAAATAAGGAATGAATCACCTGTAAAAAGAGGCCAATCAATGGAAACTTCTGGTGGCAGATAAAGTAGTTGGCTGTGGCCAATCTCGAAGAGCATTCACTTTTGATTGGTTAACAGATATACCATCCTTCGACACCACATATCCCAAAAATAATACTTTCTCTGTCAAGAAAATACATTAGTTTACTACTGTGTATAAACTTGTTACTCTTAAGGCTAAAAGCACTTCTCTCAAATGTTGTAGATGTAACTCGTGACTGGTGCTATATATAAGTATATCATCGAAGTAAAGAAACCATAAACTTTCCAATGAAAGGGCGAAGAACTTGATTCATGACTCGCATAAAAGTACTCGGGGCATTGGATAAGCAAAACGACATTACCAACCACTCGTATAACCCTTCGCGAATTTTAAAAGCTGTTTTCCATTCATCTCCAGGCCGTATTCGAATTTGATGGTAGCCATTTTTCAAATCAAGTTTGGCAAAAATTGTTGCTCCATTGAGTTGATCTAACAGGTCATCTAATCGAGGGATTGGAAAATGATATCGAACTGTAATTTTATGGATAGCTCGACTATCCACGCACATCCTCTAAGAACTATCTTTCTTTGGAATCAATACATGGACTGCACAGGGACTAGAAGCTAGTTATATGGGCTAAAAAGATGTAGTGGTGTATAAAAAAATAAATAAATAAATTGGGCTGACTAGCATTTTGTTTGACTTGAGATCATATTATTATTTTTAAGCTGAGGGTATATTTCTTTCATCCTAGTGAGAACGTGTGATATTATTTCTTTATTATTTTCTCTCAATTTACCATTCATTATAGTACTATTTTTATTCGGTTTAATTTTTTTGTGAAAGTGTCACTATTACCAATGAGATTTAGGGGTTTGACATTTTATTCTTGAAAGTAACTTTGACAAAGTCTGCTGGATCGATGCATGTAAATGGTGAATGTAGGTGTGATATTTCTTTAGATTGGAGATAATGCTTATACTTTTATTTGATTACTATCATTAGTCTAATTGACTAAACAAGAGTATTTTAAACAAAATAGTTTTCGGTTCGAATTTTATTTTCGTTTTTGTTGCTAGGGACTAGCAATAAGCTAGTTGGGGGTGTGTTAAGTGTTAGAAAATATATATTTATAAAGGAGAAAATTATCATTTTACATTTCAAGTCTTATTAACATCCTTACTTTTATGTATTTAACATCCTTGTGATTTAATTTTGTGTGTTTTATTTTCGTTAAGTATTTTATGTATTTTAGAGACATCATGATCATTTCACAATAACGAGAACTCAAACGGCAAAACATACATCACTTTTGAACTTAGGATAGTCGAAAACCTTAGTAAGAGCATAAAAGGAAAATTGGCATTGTTCACATGTACGATATTATTCATGTTACTGTTCACACATACGGAATGATGACGTGGCATTGACTGATGATGTGGCATTGACTGATGAGGTGTCACGATTCTATTGGAGAAAATTCTTATACACTGTTGATCAGTGACATGGCAGCATGTTAGTGGACCAAAAATTATGCGTATAGTACATGCATATACACAGGATTATTTTCAGCCAAACCACGTCATTGTTCAAGCCTGTTGACTATGCAAACCAAGTGGTCACACCATGTCACTGTTCAAACCGCATGATCAAACCGCGGACTGTTGACTGATGACGTGGTGCAATCCTGAGCGACCAAACTATTTTTAATCCGATGACCATAATTTACTCAATATATCTATAAAAATAGGGTCTTTCCCCCCTAATTTGGCATCTTTGAATTTATTTTTTAGCTTCATTTTCTGTAATTCCTTCTCTATCTTGTATTTTCTACATATTTTAATAAATTTCTATTTTACCCTTAGTTAAATTATAAGTAGCTAATTTTCTTTTAAGCTTGGGTTGAAGGTGAAGTCTCATCATGTGTCATGGGCTTTACTTGGTAAATTTATTTTCTCTTCCCCTTTAATTTTTGTGGATGTTTTGACTTTAGGTCTACAAATAATAATAATCTTGTCTAGATACCGTCCTGATTTCACTGGTTTTCTAGTACAAGATTATTATTATTTTGTACGATAAGCTCTTAGTACCATATTGATTAGAGTGTGATTCATGAGGTGTGGATTCCCTCCTCATGATTTAATTAGCACTAATAAGGAATATTTAGCCCATGGTACATATTGATACGGATCCAGATACCCAAGCGCTTCAATTATAATAGTTTCCACTTTAATTTAATTCCGCCATTCCAATTTAAATTCTATGATAGTATAAATCACTTTCACTACAAATCCAACCACCTTCATAGAAAATTAATTATACATATAATTAAAATCCATATCCTCGTTGGATTGACACTCGTCATCATTAATCTATTCTACAATATATTCGTGCACTTGCGATTTCAATAAAATTTGTACAACAATAGGCTCATTCCTATTTTTCTCAGCCTATCAATAAAATAACAGTAATAAAAATAATGTTAGATAATTAATTAATTTGTATTATAAAAACTAAAATATTAAGAATCAAAATAATTATTTTATGACAACAAAGTAAATCTTTTAAAAGCACTTATATGATAAAATATAAATATAAGAAAATTTATGACAACTATGACCATATGCCAGTTCCTTTTTCTTCTTCAGCATTTTAACCGATCCAGTTGTATGCACTACTTTAGATGGTTTGTAATAGTTCAATACACTTGTTCTACTTGATTTCTACATAAAAGTAAAAAATGATTCATTACATTCAACATTGTAAACTAAAATTATTTAGTTGAAATTAAAATTATTGCATAGGATTTAAATAAGAGTAATGATACAACCACAAACTCTTGTACAAACTTATTTTGTACAAATTGACGTGACATGAATTCATTGGTTGAATGAAAATATAAATTAATAAAAACAAATCATGTGGGCCAATTGATATTTAATTCAATCAATGAATTCATGCCACATCAGTTTGTACAAAATAAGTTTGTACAAGAGTTTGTGGTTGTATCATTACTCTTTAAATAAACCCAATCATTAGATTTACCTACACCAAATCTAACCCATTCATCATGCTCAAATTAATTTCAAACTTAGCATACAGACTCATATATAACATAAGTATGAAAGGAAAAGTCACTTCTACATATGATTAGATTATTAAATTCACCATACATAGAGAGAGAATCAAATGTAAAGATAAACACTTTATATTTTTTAACAAAACATCGACAAACAAAAAAGTAATTATTATCAGATTCTAATAATCAATATAAAAGATTTCTAAATAAAAAAGAAATAACAAACTTAATACAATTACTAAATATAAAAATGCCTAAATAAAACTAGAAATAAGAAATCTTATTGAGTCATTAAGCAGCAAGATAGAAAAGATGAAACAAACACAAAATAATCCAACAATTAAACGCTATCATACATGCCAACAAATAATCAAGCAACAATAACAACAATCATGAATACAGCTTAATAAATAATTAAGCAACAAAAATTATGAATATATAATACCTGCCATTTCTCACTTAACCATTTATCCACCATTTGATGCCATACATATTTCTCAACATTTGATGGGCAATTAATGTTGAAGTATCGAATGAAGCTGAACTTCACTCAAGCCATGTGGGAGTATTTGCTGAAGCTTACTTGCTGACCAAGGGTGCTGCCAGTGGAGAAGCACACGTGACAAGCCAGAAGATTCTAGCTGGCAAAATAGCTATACAGAGATTCCTATGACTTTGCATGATGGAATTAGTTTTGTTATAGATGTACGGTTGTAATCAATTCTGATAGCAAACATTTCGTGTGTTTTTTGTCAGTTCATGAATAAGCTAAATTAGCATCTAAGTATAAATACAAAACAAGCTCATTGTAATTAGTTTAGTTTTTGAGCTTAATAAAATAGAAAAGATTCTCTTCTCTCTTCTCTTTATGATCTAAAGAATTCTTTCAATTAAAATAATACTCCCCATTTGTTTTAAATTTTTTGAAGACTTCATCTCTAGTACTCTTCATATAATCTTTGAATCTTTCTTTAACTTGAGAAGAAAATACAGCTTTCAACTCCTCTTTAAGACCATCAAATGTGAACTTACTTTTAAAACAATTAAACAAGCCATACAATTCTGATTACAAATACTTAGAAAATGTAATCCAATGTTAATTAATTTGTTGCTTGAATAGAACACCTATTGTACGTACAACATAAGCAGTAATAAGCCTCAACAAGAAAATAATTTTTAATTTGGACTTGTTAAAATTGGCGTAAGATAACCGCGGCAAGACGATTTTGTCCTTATTATTGTTTCAAGTAAGGTTATATGTACTTTGAGTAACAAAATGACGGTGTTACTTAATCATTCACTCCCTCGATTGCCAAACCCACTCCATCATCGTCATCAAAATCCCTTCCTTCTCCCATCCACCTCGAAGTCATTGAGAGCTCTCAAAGCTACCAATGGCAGTGAAAATGACTTTATTTTGTGCTCAGCTCTCAGTGCTCGGATGGTGTCCGCTCCTGTGGTTAAGACACTTGTCTTGCTCGATTTTAAGACATCTATCTTCAAGAAGGAGAAGATCTCTCTCGCTGGCCACAATGGGTAAATTGTGAGAAGAGGAAGGGATTTGTTCAAGTTGCGCCGGACACATTCAAGGGATTAAGCAAATTAACGTTAGAGGTTGGGGTTCCCAGGGCCTACCCAAGAATTGAGCTTGGGCAGGTCCCTGGGACCCCAACCAATAACGCCAATATGATTAATCCCCTTGAATGCATCCGGCAGCAACTTCAACAATTCTCTTTCTCCTCTCACAATGTACTCATCATTCCCAGTGAGAGAGATCATCTCCTTCTTGAAGACAGATGTCTCAAAATCGAGCGAGAGAGGTGTCTTAACCGTAGGAGTAGACATCATCCGAACATCGAGAGCTGAGCCCAAAACAAAGCCGTTTCCATTGTCATTGGTAGCTTTGAGAGCTCTCAAAGACTTCGCGGTGGATTAGAGAAACCCTAGATTGAGAGGCTTGAATTCTGGTTTTGTTGTCAGATGGACCCACAAAAGTAGCTGTAAATTAAACAGAAATAAAATTCTTTTCCTTTTTGTGTGATTAAAATAAGATGTGAACTACAAAAAAATGAGCAGAAAAATAAACTAACAAATCCAAAGTAATAAATCAACCACAAAAGACACCAATTTTAACGCGGAAAATCCAAATTAGAAAAAAACCACGAGATTATAGTCCGATATAAACTTCCACTATATTAATGGGATTAGGGCACAAATTTTTCTCCAGATAACACTAGAGGCTAACAACATCAAGATTCTCAACAATCTTAGTTTACAATAATAGATCTAATATATATTTCTCTAATAAATGGGTATCTCAAATAACAGCAACCAAGAGAATAAAATGCAGATCAACACCAATAAAATTTTAAAGGGCGATGTCAAGAACTTACCCTCGAAATTTGTGAGAAATCAGAGTTAAAATCATCTTGTGATCGTTAAATCAAAGATTGAAAACTTAAAGAAAAAATACCTCTGTCTTTTTCTCTCGCAGCATCTTCTCAATGCGTGAAATGACTACAGCTCTCTTGATTCTTCACTTATTTTCTTTATATATTTTCTCATTAATTTCATCGAAGTCCAAAATTTTACAATAATTACATATCAAACAAATTATTTTTGACTTTAGGGTTTTTGGTCCACCAAAGTGAGATAGACCCTACAAGTTGTAGGGTTTTCGATGATAATGATGGAGTAGATCGATGGAGTGAATGATGAAGTAGCTATCACATTTTGTTACTCAAAGTGCATATAACCTTACCTAAACAATAATAAGGACGAAATCATCTTGCCCGGTTATCTTACCCCAATTTTAAGATGTTAGTCTAAATTTAAAAATTAGTTTCTTATTGAGGTGGCCATAACATAATCAAGAAGGCTTAACTAAAAGAAAAAGAAGAAGAATCTGCAGTAGAGATCGAAATTTTGCCAAAGACGATGATTTTAACAAGAAAGAGTGTGACTAAGAGAAACAAAGACCAAAAGTAGGCTAAAATGTTTAGGAAGTTTGGTGCTGGAACAATGATTGAGATGAGTGCAAGAGATAAAAACTAGGGCTAATATTAAGTGATACTTGAACTTGAGAAGGGCTTTTTTGGTTCTTCATGGCCTTTAAAAATTGATATGAGTCGAGAGAATTAAAAAAATAAATAAATAAAGAGAGATTGAGAGTTCCCTTCAAAAAATGAAAAAGAGAGATTTATTATTGGCGTTATTGGCTAGAGTGAACAAGAGAGATAGAATCTAGAAAGATGAAGTTGAGGGATTAGGCTATATTTGGGAGGTAGGATTAAGTGTAGGATTGGACTAATTATTAAGACAAAATATTAAGTATTATTATTGTTGTTGTTGACTTTTTGAGAAGCAACAAGGATTGTAATGTTAATTGCCATGTAAATTCATCTACCCCGTCGGAACAATTTCTACCATTCTTGCGTTTGATCTGTTGGACCAAAAATAAAATAAACTTAATAAGGCCCAAATAAATTTAATCTTAATAAGGCCCATCTAATAAATTTCCTCCCAATTAAGTCCAAAAAGTGGTGGACAAATCATCTAGAATGATTCTCCTAAGTAACAAGGTTTCAAATCCCAAAAGAAGCCAAGGTCCTAGATTCTTATCCTAAGACAAATCACCTAGGATAAATTAAGTAGTGGTAAGAATTTAAAGTCCAAAACGTGCTGAGGTTCTAAGCTCTTATCCTAGGACAAATCTCCTAAGTTTGAAGGCTCTTATGATCACAAGATCTAAGTAAAAATAAACTAAGGATAAAATGTTCCTTCCTCTAATCTATATACAAGTTTGTATATCCATGTATCAATCAACATGGGCACTAGGGGACAAGTGTTGCCAAGTGTCACAAGAATAATGACATTTGTCATCAAAATAACTAGGACCCAAGTCAAGTCAGTTTGGTCGATAAATATATCTTTCATTCTCACTAAAAGATAAGACAAAAAGAGACTCAAAAGGAGAAAATGCTAACTTTCTCCCCCTCATTTTTCTCTTTTTAAATTTATATTTCCAAAAGCTTGGTGACTGACTTAACCGTCGGAGGATTTATGTAAGCAAAGCTGACCCTCTTATCATTTTCTCGTGTTTGTAGAGTATCACTAGACAAGAACATTCTGATTGCCTAAGGAAATGGATTGAGAAGAGGATATATAAAGGCCTATCAAAATCAGCCCAAAGGAAAAACTTACCATCATCAAATCCAACAAAGAGGAACCCAAGTTCTAAGAGGGTCGTCATTAGTCGAAATTTTCATATCATAAGTTGGGACAAAATTTGCACCAACATGATCCAATGGTTGGATCCAAAAAGACAAATTTATGGTTAAATATTTGCCTAAATTTTTTAAGTAACTAATTAATAAATTATAATAATTAATTATATCTCAAAAAGATTAAAAATATCAGTAAATAAGCTGTACCACGTCAACAATCAGTTACGAGAGAACTTTAAAAATAATTCACTCACCTTAATGGGAATGGACACCTTAATTTATACCTGTATATTCCATTCAACCAAACCAAAGCCCCTTTAATATGCCGAAAAAATAACTCCACTTTGAACTGAATAAATCAACTCAACCACTCGTTAACTCTAAATGAATTGAAGCATTCAACTTTTACGTTTTCTTACAATTCAATTTTTACTCTCAAATCATTCACCCAGCTACTTTGCATAGCCACCTCTAACATTAATGCTTGCTTACAATTAATTCAATAACTCATATTTGACTTGAACTGTTCTAACATGTTAGCCACCTCGGGTATTTTAGACAGTTCGAATTCTGAATTCAAAAATAAGTAATAATAATAAGATGACGATTTTGCCAGTCATTTTGAAAAGCCATATCCTTGACCTTGATTTGTTTGGGTGGAACGGAATGTTAGTTAATTGTTACTCATCCTTAATGAATGTTTCTCTCTCGCTTTCATTGTACTACAAAATAAAGTTAAGTTCAAACATTGAAAACGAATTTGGGTTTTATGTTGTTCTCGGTGATAATTTTTGTAATGGATATTTTAGTAATAAAAGAAAAAATTATTAAAAATAAGTATAAGAGTACTTTGATGGGTTCAAATCCCATCTCTTATGAATTAATTAATTAAACTGACTTGAATAAATCGAAAAGGAATAATGAATCAATAAATTATAACCAAATAAATTGACTTGAACTTTGTGACGCATGATTTATTTTCCCCGAATTTTCTTTAAAATTGTTACAAAAGAGTAGGTGTATGTGACATGAGCTTTGATGGTTTCAAAAGCCATATTGCTTTCAGACGGGCTGATCAGTTTAAAGCCAAAATTAAGTACAATGTTTTAACCATCGATCTCGTCTTAATTTGTAGATAAAATTTTAATTGGATTAAGAAAACGACGCAAACATTAATTAGATGATCTTGGTAATGCCACATTGACTTTATTTAGGATTGAGACTTTTAATTAATTTGGAGCAGGTATTTTGATGAATCAAGCAAGTTATCGCCTATTACTAGTTAATTGTCAAGGATGGAAACACTCTTAACAACCGCTTAATTTGTGTATATTAAAAAATATACATAGGAAGATCCATAATTTACATGATCCAATCTATGTGTATTGAATTTTATGCATCTAAAATATTTTTGTGTAGTGATATTTGACCTCTTCTATTTATCTCATTAGCCCCATTTCTTAATTAAATCTATTTATTTTTAGAATTACCATTTACCAAACCATGGACACTTTTGTTAACCTATTGTGCAAGCGAATAAACATTGTCACCAAATGTCTCATTTTGAATTTATGTTTGTTTTAAGCATTTAATTAATGGCGTACTAGTTCTTCGATCGGGTGTACATACCCATGTGTTTTAATTTAGAAGATTCAAAGCAAAGTTAAAGCTTGATTATGTATTATGCAATGTATACCCAGAATCTTATTTATTACTGATGAGAGTATGATCGATATATCATTTCGGTATGTATGAAACAAGAAAGAACATCATAAATATAAAACTATAAATTGCTGATGAATACAAATCAATTAAAAAGGGGGAGTTCCGGTTCAAAGATTTGTACAAACATGTACACTCCCAAAGATCCATGATTTGATTTCTCCACCAAGGGTAGGAATGAAGGTAGAACCTTCCATAGACTAGATGTTTATCTCATATGTGAGGAAGATAATTTTAAATATCGAGATGCTCTGAAGAAGGCTCAGGATGAACTAGACATTCATGTTGGTGCAAATAGGCAAGTGAATGAATCTGACATTGAAAATTTAGTTTACTTGCGGGCTATCCTCAAGGAAACAATGCGTTTATATCCGGCAGCGCCACTTCTACTATCTCACCAGTGGATGGAAGACTGCACCGTCAGTGGTTACCATGTCCCTGCGGGCACGCAACTCTTTGTTAATGCTTGGAAGGTTCATCATGACCCAAAAGTTTGGCAGGAGCCTTGTAAATTTCTGCCAGAAAGATTTCTTACAACACACAAGGATATTGTCTTAAGGGGACAAAACTTTGAATTAATAACAGTAATAATAATTTACACTAGAATAATTCTATATAAATTAAATAAAGACTATATTTTTTCATCTCATCGTCAAGAGAAGGAAATGCCAACCAACTTAATGGAGGGGTTATTCTCCATCCCACATAAATATTAAATTTTATTTGAATTAACTATTTTTCTCAATAGTAATCTACCATCATTTGTTTCAATGGTTAACAATAGGGCAAAGTTTGATAGTCATTCAGTCAAAGAATGAGCAAAAATTATCCTTCCTAATTCACATTTATAACCTAACAGAAAAAAAAAAACAAAAATGCATGACTTTGGTTCCTGAGTCATGAATTTGGATTGGAAAATGAAAAATTAAATGATTTGGTCATCGAAATTTTATGTTAGCCATGGATCAAAGTAGTGAACCGTCATTTTCTAAGACTTTAGAAGCATCCCTTGATTTCACAAAGCAACAAACTGAATAGAAAAGTAAAAAGTGTTTGAATTTTGTTATATCTTCGACGAGTCTCTCCCTAGGTATGGGAATTATTTGTAAACGTAAGAATTCAGAGACTCAAATTAATGAAATTAGGAAAAGTAAAATTTATTTTGTTTGATTCATAAGCTTGTCCTTAATAGTGCAATTACTTTATAAGTATTTTAGTTATATAAAATTTTATTAAAATAAAAGTGTTTAAAGCATTTTAAGGGTACAATACGTACCAATTTTGTAATTATCTTATAATCATTGACTAGACGAAACTTTTACTCTGACCTTACGCTATATGCTCTTAAATTATATCTATATATCAGGCATGATTTGAAGTAACCTCTTCATTCAGATCAGAGTCTCAGAGCCAGCAAAAACCAATTAGAAATGGCCATTTTTCTTACACTAGGATCAACTGTTCTTGCAATAATTTCAGGCTTTGCAATATTTCTCTTACTTTTACTCTTGATTTCACTAAATGGGCGAACAAAAAAGACACAAGCTCCTCATCAATCACCAGTGGCTGGGGGAGCATGGCCTTTGATTGGCCATTTACATCTCTTTGGAGGGCAAGAGCCAACTCATAGACTTTTGGGCGACATGGCTGATAAATACGGTCCAATATTCACTATGAAAATGGGCTTGAATCGAGCTTTAGTGGTCAGCAATTGGGAAATTGCCAAAGAATGTTTCACCATCAACGACAAAGCCTTTGCAAATCGTCCCAGATCAATGGCCATGGATCTCTTAGGGTACAACTTTTTGGCCATTGCTGCCAGCCCCTACGGCAACTACTGGCGAGAGTCTCGTAAGATGGCCACGATTGAGCTTTTATCAAACAATCAACTTCAGAAGCTGAAACATGTACGAGAGTCTGAAGTGAAGGCTTCAATCAAAGGGTTATTCGAGAATTGCAAAAGGAGCAGTTCACATAAGGTTTCAGTGGAGATGAAGCACTGGATTGAGGGGATTGTACTTGATATTATCATGAGAATAATTGCAGGAAAACGTTACACTTCACAAGACAGTTCTGATTTTCAAGAGCATGCGACCGACTTTTTTGACTTGTTTGGTAAGTTTGTGGTGTCTGACGCTTTACCGTTTCTGAGATGGCTGGATATCGGCGGATACGAGAAATTAATGAAGAAGACAGCTAAAGAATTTGACCTCGTTTTCCAAGGATGGTTGGATGAGCATAAGAGCAAAAGAGGTTCTAGCGAGGTTAAGGGAGATGAAGACTTTATGTATGTGATGCTGTCCTTGTTTGATGACAAAACAAAGCAGCTTCCTGATGGCGATGACACTGACACTGTTATTAAAGCTATATGCCTGGTATAGTCCTGAAAAAAACTTAAGCACAGCTAATGCATAAATTATTGATAAGAAGTCAATTGGCAAAAAGCTATTTTATATGTATAATCGAGCTGAATCCTACTTTTGCAGTCTCTAATCTTAGCAGCTTCAGACACAACCGCAGTAACATTGACATGGGCTATCGCCCTACTTCTCAACAACCGCGATGTTCTAGAGAAGGCTCAAAATGAACTAGACGTTCATGTTGGTACAAATAGACAAGTGAATGAATCAGACATGAAAAATTTAGCTTATTTGCAGGTCGTCCTCAAGGAGACACTGCGTTTATACCCCGCTGCGCCACTTTTAGTACCTCACGAGTCTATCGAAGACTGCACCATCAGTGGTTACCATGTCCCTGCAGGCACACAACTTATTGTTAATGCTTGGAAGATTCAGCGTGATCCAGGAGTTTGGGAGGAGCCTTGTAAATTTCTTCCAGAAAGATTTCTTACAAAATACAAGGACGTTGATCTGAAGGGACAGAATTTTGAATTTATACCATTTGGAAGTGGTAGAAGAATGTGTCCTGGAATTTCGTTTGCCTTTCAAGTTATGCCACTAATACTCGCTTCATTACTACATGGGTTTGATTTTGCAACCCCATCAGATGCACCAGTTGACATGGAAGAGGCAAAATCCTTAACCTATGCTAAAGCTACTCCACTTGAAGTGCTTCTTACTCCACGCCTTTCTGCTTCTTTATATGATTAATTTGGCTTTTTCAATACTGAATGTATGTTTTTGTATCACCAATAAGAAGTGAGCAGATATGATCATGTCTATTACCCTGAGGGTTTAGTAATTTTTTTTTTTCCCCAGAATGTAAGTTGTTGTGATATCAATAAGAAGCGATTAGATCTGTGTTTATTTATATGTTTATATAACATTATGCTAAGTAATAATTCATAGTTAAGGTTTCCATCTTTATGGGAAAAAGTTTTACATTTATCTTATTAAAGCGCGGGTCCAGATTTAAAAAAAAAAAAAAAAAGATGCAGGGCAGGACATGCTATCCTAACTCATTTTGTTTGCACCAAATATAAAATTAGATTAATGTTTGTAAAAACAATCAAATGCATCCTCAAGGTAATTAATTAAACTAAAAGTTTATCAATGCAATTATTCATAGTTAATTAGTTCCTCTTTAATTTTTTTACAGTGAAAAAAATTTCAGCTTACCAGCCCTCTTCGTAAATTGACGTGCTTCAATTTATTAATTTGGTGAAGAGAACTTGAGCGACGTAGATCAGGTAATTAATTAAACTAAAACAAGTCCTTGTGTAACATGCAGATCAGCTCACTAGCCCTCAAGATGTAAGCTAGTGGACAGCACATTCGCTCGAGAAACATAATTCGGAGGCATCAGTATCCAGGCTTGTGGGCTGTGGCTATATGGTCAATGAAATTTCTTTTATTGGTTATAGCTAATTTCGGCTGCAGGAAAGATTAAGCAGTAGGAAAGTTCATGTCCAGTAATTTTTGTTGGAAAGTTAACACATATGACACTTGTAGTGAATTGGGTGCTTTAGAGAATGATGAACAACCCAATACACTGTCCAAGATCACAAATCTAACCAACAAGATGCTTAGACCCTAAACAAAGAACCTTTAAGTGTTAACAGAGCCTTTAATGCAAATGGTTGTAATCAGAAGAAACCAAGAACCAGAATTAAAAACTAATGAAACTCAGAAGCAAGAAGAAGTTTTACGTAGTTCAATTGTGCAGAAGAGCACAATCTACATCTACGGGAGAAGCTCATAGAGCAAGCTTTATTGATGATTCAAGTAATCTTTACAGTGTAATACAAGAGCTAACTACTAGGATCAAGACTAAGCTTTCTCTCTATCATAGCTCTCTCTATCACGCTCTTAGATCGATGATGAAGCCGCCCCATTAACCAACTTATATAACAGCTGATATCAATTCCAGAATGCACGGATTCTTGCCACCTATACTAACAGCTTTGTAACTAACTTGATTCTCCTCTTCACGTGCACTCCACATGTTCCACTTAAGCCTTTATCCAAAACATCATAAATCCCTGCCGTTTTAGACTTTAAGTGACCCACATGCCAAGCTCGTGATACCTGAGCTCATTAAACATAAACAAAACGCTGTTGTTTAACTTGCTCAAGTTTTGGATTCACCATTTTAGTTTACATTTCTCCGCCTTGAACCAAAACTCCTCAATCTGCTTCCTTCTCCAAAACCTCAGGCAATTAGCAATCACCCAAGCTGGCTAGGCTCAAGCACACCTTAAACTTAGCCGTAGTTACCACCTTAGTAAGCATATCAGTAGGGTTTTTATCTGTATGAACCTTGGACATTTTCATAGCTTCTTTGGATACTTCATTTCGAATAAAATGAAGTTTAATGTCTATGTGTTCATCATGCATGGCCTCTTTCCATTCTGTTCTAAATTTGCTCTAGATTGCCTCATTGAAGGTCTTTGGTTCCTCATCATCAATTTCATGTGCAGCTTCCAAGGCATATGTGATGAGATCAATATATCCATATCTTCTGGGTGGTCTTGTTGGACTTTTTGCTTTGTCTCTAGCTAGCTAGTAACCTTGCATTTGTGATTCCAGTTGAGTTGCATCCTAAGCTTCTGACTCATCATTTATTTTACCTGAATCTGCAGCTTCATGTGTTTCATGATGATTAGATAGCTCCACTTCAAACTGATGTGTATTAAGCCCTTTTGCTTTTTCTTCATACTTTCTTTAAACAGGTTTCTTGGGTATGAGTTCTTCTTCATTGAATATCACATCCCTACTAATTATGCATTTTGGAGGGTTTATATCTGTGCACCAGATTTTGAATCCCTTAACCCCTTCTGGATAACCTATAAAGATGCCCTTTGAAGCCCTGAGAGCTAGCTTTCCTTGGCTTACATATATATAAGTTGTACAGCCAAAGACTCTTAGATCTCCATAGTTTGTTGGTTGTCCAATCCTTTTCATAAGGTGTTTTAAATTCTATGGCTGAAAATGGACTGGGGTTGACCAGGTAACAGGCTGTTAAGAGTATTTCTGCCCACAGTGACTTAGAGAGCTTTGTTTGAACAAGCATGCACCTCACTCTCTCCATGAGTGTCCTGTTTATCCTTTCTGCCAAGCCATTCTGTTGAGTTATTAACTTAACAGTTCTGTGTCTCATAACTCCCTCCTCTACACAATATTTTTCAAACCTTTGATTACAAAACTTTACGCCATTGTCTGTTTTAAGCTTCTTCAGTTTCTTTCCAGTCTGATTCTCAACCAAAATTTTCCACTATTTGAACTTATCAAACACTTGATCTTTACTCTTCAAGGTATAGACCCATACCTTTCTGGAATAATCATCAATTAATAATAAGAAATAACTATTACCCCCTAGAGATATCTGTTGAGCAGGCCCCTACAAATCTGAATGAACATACTCCAGCTTATCCTTGGACTTATGTACTGATCTCTTGAAACTAGACCTTGTTGCTTTGCCTAGCACACAATCTTCATAGAAGTCTAGGTTTCTAAGCTTCTCATTCCCTAATACACATTGTTTCTCAAGTTATTTAAGGCCCATTTTACCTACGTGTCCTAACCATAGATGTCATATTTTGATTTTATCAATGGTATCAGCTACTGATTTTCTAGCTTCACCATTAACCACATCTCTATCTAAGATGAACACCCCATTTTTTCTGCTACATTTCATAACAATCTGTGAATCTTTGACAATTATCAGCTCTCATGATTCAATCTTAACACTATACCTCATTTGATCAAGCATTCCCAAAGAAATCATATTTCTTTTCAACTTAGGCACATACCTTACTTGTTTTAGCTTCCTAATGGTTCCATCATGTAGCTTAAGATTAACACTGCCAATTCCCATGATTTTACACACAGCATTATTCCCCATCATTACTCTACCACCATTATACTCATAATAATCGGTAAAGTAACTATGATATGGGCTCAAATGAAAAGTATACCCTGAGTCAAAAACCCATTTACCTCTATCTTTGTTGTCTGTGGCAATGCACACTCCAGCAGATTTATAGCCCTCTTCTTCAGCTACTGCTGCACCTTTATCTTACCTTTTCTTTTTGAACTTCTTTTCTAGACAATCTTTCTTGAAGTGTCCCTCTTTGTGACACAAGAACCACTTCAGATCTTTTGGTTTTTCTTTGTACTTGCCTTGCTTCTTTTTCTTGCCATCTAATTTGGCTTTTGTTGTTAAACCTTGACTTGATTCAACTGCTAGATGATCTTGTTTGCGTTGCAGTTCCTTCGTATTGAGTGCTGACTTTACTTCATCCAGAGATAGTGTTTGTCTGCCATACATCAAAGCATCAACAAAATTTCCATATGACCTTAGCAGAGAACTTATCAACAGAAGAGCTTTATTTTTATCATCAAGGGCCGCATCAATAATTTCCAAAGTGTTACACACTTTGTTAAACTTATTCAGATGATCATCTAATAGTGTGCCCTTTATCATCTTTAATGTGAACATCCTCTTCTTTATATATAAACTATTTGCCAGGGATTTCTTCATGTAGATACTCTCTAGCTTAGCCCATAAACCAGCTACAATAAGTTCTTTTGCCACTTCCCTTATTACAGAATCTGCAAGACTCAAGATTATCATCCCTCTAGCCTTCCTATCAATCTCAGCAACCTGCTCAGGAGTCTTAGATATGGAGAACTCTTTACCCTCCTTCTTGGTCACTGGTTGAATTGTATCACCAAGGCCTTAAGTAACCAGTAAAGCCTCCATTTTTACTTTCCACATATTGAAATCATTTTTTCCGTTAAACTTCTCAAGGTCAATCTTTGGGTTTGCCATACATGGATCTTAATTTGTTAACCTTGCTCTGATACCAAGTGTAGTGAATTGGGTGCTTTAGAGAATGATGAACAACCCAATACACTGTCCCAGATCACAAATCTAACCAACAATATGCTAAGACCCTAAACAAAGAACCTTTAAGTGTTAACAGAGCCTTTAATGCAAAATAGTTGTAATCAAAAGAAACCAAGAACCAGAATTAGAAACTAATGAAACTCAGAAGTAAGAAGAAGTTTTACGTGGTTCAATTGTGCAGAAGAGCACAATCTACATCCATGGGAGAAAATCACAGAGCAAGCTTTATTGATGATTCAAGTAATCTTTACAGTGTAATACAAGAGCTAACTACTAGGATCAAGACTAAGCTTTCTCTTTATATTAACTCTCTATATTACACTCTTAGATCGATGGTGAAGTTGCCTCATTAACCAGCTTATATAACAGCTGATATCAATTCCAGAATGCACAGATTTTTGCCACCTGTACTAATAGCTTTGTAACTAACTTGATTTTCCTCTTCACGTGCACTCCATATGTTCCACTTAAGCCTTTTATCCAAAACGTCATAAATCCCAGCCATTTCAGACTTTAAGTGACCCATATGCCAAGCTCGTGATACCTGAGCTCATTAAACATAAACAAAACGCTGCCGTTTAACTTGCTCAAGTTTTGGATTCACCACTTTAGTACACAACAATAAAAAAACACACTATTTTATTTCTTTAATAACACTCCTCACCAACTACAACTCTTATTTTTAACTCTCTATAACTTAGAAATTTTGTTACTTCACTTGATGTTTAAACCAAAGGGGAAAGAGAGTATTTATACATGAAACAAGTTAATCACAACCATTCAAATAAAAAATTACAAAAAATTAATAATCATTCATCTTCACATACCAAACCCATCACACCTAACACAAATAATTCAAACCTCACCATCCATACCTACTCATGGAATATTACATGAGTTGGACTTAAATTTATTCATCTTGGATCAAGTTTATAATCCAACAACTTAAATTGGCTATAACTTGCTTATGAACAGCAAGCAAAGCATAAATCACAAAATACTTTATAAAAGAAAACGAATTGAATGAATGAAAATACAAGCTTAGGTTCATTTATATACAGAGAAGAAAAAGAAGAAACAGTTGGCCTAAGGGCTAAGATTTGGAAATGAATAAATAACAACCTATGAATATGACAAATATCAGCCAATCATTTTCAGCTTCTAGAAATGTAATTCTTGCATGCTCATTTGCTGAGATTCTTCAGTAAATCCATTTTGTCAACTCAGTAAATCTTCTACATTTTCTAATTGCAAATAAGTGTAGTTGAGGTGGCATGCTAGCTTGTCATCAGAGTCAGCTATTGAATTTTCACAGTTACTACTTTTAACACCCTCTTTTGAACACAGGGTCTTGCAAAGACATTGAGTTTGCCTCTGAAGTAGTCAAATTTATAGTATGGCAGAGGTTTAATTAGAACATCTGCAGTTTTATCCTTGCTGGCAACAAAACTTATTTCTATTTCACCTTTCATAACTTTGTCTCTGATAAAATGAAGATCAATCTCGAAATGTTTAGTTCTCGAATGGTATATAAGATTGGCAGTTATTGCTGCTACACTGGCACTATCAGTTAGAATCACTAGAGTTCCTTGAACTTTTAACTCAAGCTCATTAAGCAATGAATTGATCCATGTAATTTCAATATTGCATAGAGCCATAACTCTGTATTCAAACTCTGTAGTAGATCTAACAACCACACCTTGTTTTCTTGAACTCCAAGCCACCAATTTATTACCTAAATAAACGCAATAGCCACTGATCGACCTTCTGTCATCTGGATCACTAGCCTAATCTGCATTAGTATAAGTAATGAGATTAAAATATTCCAACTTTTTTGTCCTTAGGCACTGTTCATTATATTCTTAAGATATCTCAATACCCTTTTACATGTTATCCAATGTGACTGTTTAGGATCTGACATAAACTGACTAAGCTTGTTCACTGAAAAGGCAAGCTTAGGACTTGCAAGCACTGCATATTGTAGGCTTCATATGACACTTCCATAAAGTGTAGGGTTATGAAACTTGGCTCCCTCATTTCTTTTTAGCTTTTTTGAAGTACTGAAAGGAGTTTCTATGCCTTTGCAGTCAGTCATTTATGCTTTTATCAACAGGTCTCGAACATATTAGGTTTGAGAGAGCAAGATAGTATCTTGATTTCTAGTAACTTGTATCCCGAGCAAGAAATTTAAATTACCCAAATCCTTTAAGGTAAAGGTTTTGCTCACCTTTATAATCACTTCTTCGACATCCTTGTTGCTGCTTCTAGTGATTATTATGTCATCAACATAGATGAGCATAATAATTATATCTAATTTTGTTCTTCTGAAAAATTACGATGTGTCACACTTAGAATTTTCAAAATCCCCAGAGTATAAAGCACTCTTCAGCTTGTCAAACCAGACTCTAGGAGCCTGTCTTAGTCCATACAGTGCTTTGTTCAGCTTGCATATGTAGTTTGGCTTGCTTTTGTTTTCAAATCCTTCAGGCTGTAGCATGTACACTGCCTCAGTCAAGTCTCCATTTAAAAATTCATTGTTTATGTCCACTTGCCTCAGCATCCAGTTGTTATTCACTATCAAAGTCAGAACAATTCTAATTGTTGCAGCCTTAACTACAGGGCTAAATGTCTCCTTGAAGTACATTTTGCCACTATATAATTTGTCATAAAAGATGATATATTGTCCCAAAATAGTTAATTTTGGAGAGACTTTTTTATGCTATACAAATATGTTTTTGTTGTGGCAACTATAAAATCTATCACAAAAAAATGGAATTAGGTACTAAATAATGTGTATTAAAAAAAAATTGGTCATAAAATATAAAATTGTTCACGACAAAATTTTCAAATACTATTTTTTAGTTTTGTCACTGTAGGAAATTATCTATGACAAAAAAATACGGTCTTAAAATCAATCAAAACCTGAATGGTTTTAGAGACTAATATTTTGTGTTACAAATTATTTGACCAACTTCAAACCCCTCTTTTAGTTACAAAATTGTTTTTGTCACCTATAATTATAACTTGTGACCATTATTTTTGTCATAAATGATAAAATATTATCCCAAAAGTTTCAATCTGAGAAGGAAATTTTTGCACCAAAAAATATATGCATTTTTGCGACTAAAATAATGTTTGTTATAAAAAGATCGAATTAGTGACCAATTAATGAGTCTCAAAATAAAACATATTGGTTACAAAATATAACACAAATCAAGATGAGACTATTAGTAACAATTTCAAAAGTTCATCATAATAAGTACCATGCAATGGCCAAATTTAAAATTGTTATAAAAAATATCGTTTTAAAAAGTCAAATTTCTTGTAGTGAGTCAACACCTAGTGTTTGCAAGAATCCTTCAGCAACAAGTTTGGCCTTGTACTTGTTAATGGTACCATCAGGATTCTCTTTTATTCTGTACACCCACTTGTTTCCAACTAACTTATAATTTTGACTATTAGGGATCAAGGCCCATGTTGTTAATATGAATATGTTAATAATATTGATTTTGATGATAACAAACTTTAAATGATTTTTGATAACAATATTGGAGCTATTTCTTAATAAACAAAAGTCTTAAAAATCATCCCTTTTATTTTTATAAAAGATAGACTTTCATATTGGAAAAAGATTATTTAAAAAATCTGGTTTAAAATGTGTTTCTGGAAATAAACGGTGAACCAGTATCTTTTAAACGATTAACCGATTATGACTAGAGAGCAACAATTTGCCTAAGCTCAAACCGTTAATGAAAAATGGAAAAATGGAAAGGCTACTAGAAACTAACGGCGAACCATTTATTACAAACGGTTAACCGATAATGTAAAGCCTTAACTGTTTACTTAAAACGGGTAACTGATGTTCATTTTGCAGGTTACTAGAAACTAACGGCGAACCGTTTATTACAAACTATTAACCAATAATAGAGAATCACTACATGCAAAGCCTTAATAACCGTTTACTATAAACGGATAACTGGTGCTCATCTTGCAGGTCTCTGGAAGTTAACGGCGAAAGGATAACCCTAAACGGCAAACCGTTTATTTGAAATTTATCCCAACGGTAACTTTGACCAGTGCAAACGATTAACCGTTAACAACTAACAGTGAACCGTTTTCAGGCCGACAGTTAGTAACGGCTAGTTTTTCAGCTCCAAATATAAATAAGCTCATTCAAATTCAAAGGGGACTGATCATAACACAACCATTGAGCTTATACTCGAGTTTATAGTCTTCATAAGAGCTTTAAACATATTTTTACTTCATCTATTCACACTTTGGGCATTGATTTATAATCTTAAATATTGTGTGGGAGAAAAACAATTTGTAATCTTTTACTTTGAGTGATTGTAAGTGTTGGGATACACTTGGGTTAAGAGATTGGGGATAATCTCTTGTTGAAAAGGTTCATTAACACCTTGGAAGTCAAGTGTAAGCATTTGAAGCCTTGGAGGCTTGCTTAGTGAAAACCACAAGCCCGGAAAGTTTGGAGGCGTGGACGTAAGCGAGGTTGGCCAAACCACATAAAAATCTTTGTGTTTGAATCTCTCTTCCCTTATCCTTTTTATATTGTGATCGATTTAATTATTATTGTTTTAATTTCATTTTAGATTTGCATGATATTTTATTTTTAGTTGAATAATTTTTAAAAATCTCAATTCGTCACTCCTCTTGGTTTGCCTAGTTAGTATTTCACATGTTCTTTTTTTCATCAAGGCATTGTACTCATCTACTATTGCCTCTTTCCATTTCGGTTCCTTTAAGGCTTCACAGGTGTTTTTGGGAAGAGAGGATTGGATTTGGGTAGATAATTTGGCAGAGTTTTGGTTTGAAAATTCCTGCTTTAGATCTTGTTATCATAGGTTTTTTGTTTACCAAGGTTCTAAGTGTTTAGTTCTGTGGCTGGGAGAGAATTTGGACTGTCTTCTGGAATATGTAACAAGGGTTGGTGAGGTAAGTGGTTACCTAATAATGTGTTAGTCTCCAAGGTCTGTTGTGCTTCATCTTGGACAAGATTTTAGGGAAGTTCCATATTTCTAGCATTGTCTTGAGAAGGATTGTGTGCAGCTGCTAGATGTGTGAAATTGCCAAGATTGTTGAAGTCAGCATTTGATCGAATGGCAAATGAAAATAAGTTTTATGATGCATATTTCCATGAGAAAGAAAATGGGAAAAAAAAGATAGAGCCACCGTTAAATAATGATTGGGAAAGTGCTCGCTGCATTTGCAAATTTTTGAAAACTTTTTATGATGCTACTTTGCAATTTTCTTCCTCTTTGAAGGTAATATCAAATTTTTGCTAGAATTTAGTTTGTCAAATTAATTATTCTCTGGCTTTAATATCTAATGACGATTTTTATTTTTATTTTTGTAGGTGACATTAAATCTTTGCTACAATTTGATATGTCAAATTGAATCTACTTTGCACTCCTTGTGTAAGAGCAATGATTATGATTTGAGTGCCACGACAACTAAAATGAAGGTCAAATTTGAAAAGTATTGGGAGGGCACAATCAAGATAATCAAGATGTTAATTGTTGCTAGTGCACTTGATGCACGAGGCAAAATGAAATTCGTAATACATTGCTTCGAGGAATTATATGGTCAGGATAGTGGCAAATGTAGTGAGATGAAAGAAATGGTAAAAGACTTGTTTGTTAAACTTTTTGAGTCTTATAATGCACGGTACTCTAAACCCAGTGGAGTTGGAAGTGCAAATGCAAGCGAAAGTGCAAGTACGAGCCAACATTTTGGGAGTGGTAGTGGTTTGACTTCTTGGGAGTTGGATGATATTGATGATGTTGCGATCGAGGACCCTTTTTCCCAATTTAGTAAGAAAGTTACTACTAGTGAAGGTAATGCGGAATTGTTAAATGAATTGGAGCTATACTTGATGGAGAAGACTGAAAAAAATTGCACCAAAAAATAATTTGGGAGCTAAATTTGATATTTTGTTATGGTGGAGGGTGAATAGTTCAAATTATCCGATCTTTGCAAATATAGCAAGAAATGTCCTCATTGTTCCAGTGTCTACTGTTGCATGGGAGTCCGCCTTTAGTACTAGAGGTCGCATACTAGATCAATATAGAAGCTCATTAACTCCGAACATGGTTGAAGCATTAATATTGACACAAAATTGGTTGCGGTCATCTCTTTTCTTGGATGCGACAACAAATCTTAATAAGTTAGTTCAAGAAAATGAGTTCATGGACCAACTTTCAGAAGTTACGTTGTGTCAATTTAAATTTAAGTTTATTTTTAGTAGTTTTGCAAAATTTTAATTTGTTTTAACTTTCGTTTATGTAGAGCTTCGTAAATCAACAACTGCGGACCATTTTGGTTTTGGTGTCCTACATTGAGTCATTGAGACTTTGGTTTAATGTGAAAAATTTTCGAAAATGAAGTTAATATTTTTTTTTCTAGTTAATAAATGTGATTATATTTATATATGTCATAGCATATATTTTAATTTATTCTATTTAATTGTTGGTGCTTGGTTAATTATTTATTTTGAGTTGGAGATATAATATAGGCATTGTGAATGTGGAAAGATGAAGGGGTGGTGATAGAAAGAGTGCTTTGTTGGCCATGGAAGTTTGAAGTTTCTTTTGTGATATGTATTGGATTTTTAAATTATTGTTGGATTTTATTATGTTAATCTACTATTATTAGATTTTTTATGTTTATTATTTGTGGATTTAATAGAGTAAGGATTATTGATTTATTGTTGTTTTAATAGTGTATTACCATTATATCATTTTTATTAAATAATGAATATATAGGTTGAAACCAAACCAAATTATCGAACTGAACCAAATCAGTTCGGTTCTATAATTTGGTTCATATTTGGTTCAAAACTTCATGAACCATTTGGTTTTAATTTGGTTCTCAAACCGAACCAAACCTAATAGTGCCCACCCCTACTTGTTAGGGGTGGCAATAATACTCGTCCAGTCTGGACCCGGACCGCACCCAGGCATTTTGGGTCGGGTATGAAGACAGGTCGGTCTTGAGCATTACTTGATAAACCCGAAATCCAAATTTTATTAAAAAATATTATAAAATTTATATTATTTTAAATATTTATATTTATTTGACTCATTTATTACACATATATAAAGTTGTAAACACTTAAAGTTCATATTTTCATGTCAAATTTTATTAAAATAAATTTAAAACTTATAAAATTACTAAAAAATAAAAAATATATGTACACATATAAGATTAAAAAAATATAAAATCTGGGTACCTGGATTAAAGTACGGCACAACCTGACCCAGGCATCTATTGCATTTGGGTCGGGTCTGGTCATTGAAATACCCAGAGTTTTGCCAACTCTAGCCCTGGTTAAGGGCTTTTGCAAAAAGGCTGGACTTTAATTTATAAATTAAAAAATTAAATTAAAATTTTCTTTTTAATTGAAAGAGTTGAATCCCTCATTCCATTTCGGATTAACATCCTTTTTAATAAACATGAGTCTTGAGCTTCTGCATAAATTACAATACATAAATGTAATTAATATCTAAAATATAAATAATTTTAATTTACAATAATAAATAACAAAAAGAAGAGAAAAAGGAATCAAGAAAAAGAAATACGAATATTCCATTCAAGGGAGCAATTAATATTTTGTTGTTTAATAATAATAATCATCTTAATTTTAGTGTTTTCGTTAACTTATAGTTTAATTAAAAATTTATTTAACAAAATTATGGAAGGGCCAAGCCCTGTCCGGATCCGCTCAAATTGAATGGACTTTCCAGGGCTTCAACTAAGTATCAATTCTATGGGCTGAGCCTAGGCTTTGCGAAAGCCCAACACAAACCAACAAATTACCAACCCTATAATTGGGTGACTAGTTTCAGAGTTAACGTCTGTTAGCATTTGCATTAACGGTTTTAATTTTAATAGAGCTTTCGGTTGTTGTGTAGGGAGACACATAATCCAAATTTAATTAAATGGACTGAATTTATTAGATAGGCCTTAAAATGGACTTGGCGCGAATCTAGAATTTGGATTAATGGACCCAAGGCCCGAGGCAGATCCGTGGATATGATAAGGTCTGGTTCAAGATTCATATCCAATAATATTCCTTTAATTTTATTTTTTTAAATCAATCACAGTAATAATAATTTACTCCAAAATATTTACATATCAATTAAAGAGAGGCCATATTTCTTCATCACATCTTCGCCAGCTGCCGCTCGTCACTCACTCGCGGCTCGAGCTGTCAGGGTCCGGCATACTAATTTTGAATATGATCTCATCTGTCTCTTCTGGCACGTACTGGATGCGTGAGATTGGAAATTTGGGATCACCTTGCAATAAATTCAAAGTGCTCTTCCCGACTCTTACTTTTTGATTGGTGGGTGCTTAGACATGTATTTATGAAGTTGCTTTCTTTACTAACACTTATCCAAAATTGTTATTTTTTCCTTGGCTGCATTATCGCCCATTTCAAATTCGTAAATGAATGTCAAAATTGTATCCAATGACAATGAGTGCAAGGATAGCAAAGTGCGCCGGTCACATTCAAGGCATTTTTCTTGACAATTGCTATAAACTTACGGACTGCTTCCTAGGAGGCCTAAATGTAAGGACACATGTTTTAACGGACCGCACTGTAATACCCGAAAAGTAATTAAGCAGTTATCAGTATTATTTAATTCTATTGTTGTGATTATTGATTTATTTCATATTTAATTTTTAAATTTTTATTACGTCAATTAACAATTTAATTGATTGGGAGGAAAAAAAATTAAAACGAAGCCTAGGTAGTCATTCAATGCACAGTTGCTAGTTAATTCAGGTGGAAATTATAAAATCTAGTAAAATCAGATGAAAATTGTAAAATCTAATAAAATTAAGTGAAAATAAAAATAAAATTGTTGTAATCATAATGTTCGAACCAAACTAAACCGAATTAAATTAAATTGAATTTCATAATACAGTAGAACCTCCAATAGAAATATTCTATATAAGAATAACTTGTTCATAGTAAAAAAAAATTATGGTTCTAATTTGCGATCAGTTATAATTAAAAATAAACTCCACATTATAATAAGTTATATTTTTTGTAAGTTCCGTCTTAATAAACTTACTTCTACATAGTAATAATATTTTTTAAAATATATTTCATGTTACATTAAATAATTAAGATGGAACAAAATATATTTCTAAAGTTAGTTATGATAATGATTTGTTCTTTAAAGTTACAACTAAATATTTCAACTGAGTAGGTATTAATAGGTTAGCATAGACACTTAATAATTGATCAACAAAATAATTAATTTATTAATGTCTATACATTGAATTTGACTCGCCTATTAATTTATTAATATATGACATTATTTACCTCTATATCACTTGCATTAGGGATAATTAAGCAAAGACAATAATTTTTCTACTATACCTCTATTGAATTATAACATTTTTATAGGAATAAATTTCGCAATTCCCAACAACATGACTATATAGAGGTTTTAGTGTATTTCGGTACAATTCGAAAATTCGATTTGATTTAAGTTCTATTCTTAAGAACCGAACCTTATGGTGCCTACCCCTAGGTACTTGTACATGAATAATAAGATTTAGTTCAAGATTCCTACCCAATATTCCTCTAATTTTATTTTTTAAATTAATAATAGTAATAATAATTTACTCTGAAATATTTTTATATCAATTAAGAAAGGCTATATTTCTTCATCTCATCATCAAGCGAGGGAAATGCCAACCAACTCAATTTGAAATTAATTATTTTTCTCAATATTAATTTATCATCATTGTTTCAATGGTTCACAGTAGGGTAAAGTTTGATAGTCATTCAGTCAAAGAATGAGCAAAAATTATCCTTCATAATTCATATTTATAACCTAACAGAAAAAAACAAAAATGCAAGACTCTGGTTCCTGAGTCATGAAATTGGATAGGAAAATGAAAAATAAATTGACTTGGTCATCGAAATTTTATGTTAGCCATGGGTCAAAGTAGTAGACCGGCATTTTCTATGACTTTAGAAGCTTCCCTTGGTTTCACAAAGCAACAAACTGACTGGAAAAGTAAGAATTCAGAGACTCAAATTAATGAAATTGGGAGAAAAGTAAAATATAATTTGTTTGATTTATAAGCTTGTCCTTAATAGTACAATTACTTTAAAAGTATTTTAGTTATTTAAAATTTTATTAAAATAATTGTTTAAAGCATTTTAAGGGTATATTACCAATTTTGTAATTATCTTGTAATCATTGACTAGACTAAACTTTTACCGCAGACCTTACGCTACACGCTCTTAAATTTTATCTATATACCCGACGTTGATTTGAAGTAACCTCTTCATTCAGATCAGAGTCTCAGAGCCAGCAAAAAGCAATTAGAAATGGCCATTTTTCTGACACTAGAATCAACTGTTCTTGCAATAATTTCAGGTTTTGTAATATTTCTCTCACTTTTACTCTTGATTTCACTACATGGGCGAACAAAAAAGACACAAGCTCCTCATCAAGCACCAGTAGCTGCGGGAGCATGGCCTTTGATTGGCCATTTACATCTCTTCGGAGGGCAAAAGCCAACTCATAGACTTTTGGGCGACGTGGCTGATAAATACGGTCCAATATTCACTATGAAAATGGGCTTAAATCGAGCTTTAGTGGTCAGCAATTGGGAAATTGCTAAAGAATGTTTCACCACCAACGACAAAGCCTTTGCAAGTCGCCCCAGATCAATGGCCATGGATCTCTTAGGGTACAATTTTTTGGTCATTGGTGCCAGCCCATACGGCAACTACTGGCGAGAGTCTCGTAAGATGGCCACGATTGAGCTTTTATCAAACAATCAACTTCAGAAGCTGAAACATGTACGAGAGTCTGAAGTGAAGGCTTCAATCAAAGGGTTATTCGAGAATTGCAAAAGGAGCAGTTCACATAAGGTTTCAGTGGAGATGAAGCACTGGATTGTGGGCATTGTACTTGATATTATCATGAGAATAATTGCAGGAAAACGTTACACTTCACAAGACAGTTCTGATTTTCAAGAGCATGCGACCAACTTTTTTCACTTGTGTGGTAAGTTTGTGGTGTCTGACGCTTTACCGTTTCTGAGATGGCTAGATATCGGCGGATACGAGAAATTAATGAAGAAGACAGCTAAAGAATTCGACCTCGTTTTCCAAGGATGGTTGGATGAGCATAAGAGCAAAAGAGGTTCTAGCGAGGTTAAGGGAGATGAAGACTTTATGTATGTGATGCTGTCCTTGTTTGATGACAAAGCAAAGCAGCTTCCTGATGGCGTTGACACTGACACTGCTATTAAAGCTATATGCCTGGTATTGTCCTGCAAAAAACTTAAGCACTGCTAATGCATAGATTATTGATAACATGTCAATTGGCAAAAAGCTATTATATATATAATCGAGCTGATTCCTACTATTGCAGTCTCTTATCTTAGCAGCTTCAGACACTACCGCAGTAACATTGACATGGGCTATCGCCCTACTTCTCAACAACCGCGATGTTCTAGAGAAGGCTCAAAATGAACTAGACGTTCATGTTGGTACAAACAGACGAGTGAATGAATCAGACATGAAAAATTTAGCTTATTTGCAGGTCATCCTCAAGGAGACACTGCGTTTATACCCCGCTGGGCCACTTTTAGTACCTCACCAGTCTATAGAAGACTGCACCATCAGTGGTTACCATGTCCCTGCAGGCACACAACTTTTTGTTAATGCTTGGAAGATTCAGCGTGATCCAGGAGTTTGGGAGGAGCCTTGTAAATTTCTGCCGGAAAGATTTCTTACAAAATACAAGGACGTTGATCTGAAGGGACAGAATTTTGAATTTGTACCATTTGGAAGTGGTAGAAGAATGTGTCCTGGAATTTCGTTTGCCTTTCAAGTTATGCCACTAATACTTGCTTCATTACTACATGGGTTTGATTTTGCAACCCCATCAGATGCACCAGTGGACATGGAAGAGGCAAAATCCTTGACCTATGCTAAAGCTACTCCACTTGAAGTGCTTCTTACTCCACGCCTGTCTGCTTCTTTGTATGATTAATTTGGCTTTTGTAATACCGAATGTATGTTTTTGTGTCACCAATAAGAAGTGATTAGATGTGATCATGTCTATTACCCTGAGGGTTTAGTTTTTTTTTTTTTTTCCCCAGAATGTTAGTTGTTGTGCCACCAATAAGAAGCGATTAGATGTGTGTTTATTTATATATTTATAACACATTATGCTAAGTTATAATTCATAGTTAAGGTCTCCATCTTTATGGGAAAAAAGTTTTATATTTACATAATTAAAGCGCGGGCCCATGATTTAAAAAAAAAAAAAAAGATGCAGGGCAGGATATGCTATCCTAACTCATTTTGTTTGCACCAAACATAAAATTAGGTTAATGTTTGTAAAAACAATTTAGTCCCCAGCTTTTTATCCCTCAAGGAAATTTATTAAACTAAAAATTTATCAATGCAACTATTCATAGTTAATTAGTTTCTCATTAATTTTTTTACAGTGATAAAAATTTCAGCTTACCAGCCCTCTTCGTAAATTGACATACTTCAATTTATCAATTTGGTGAAGTGAACTTGAGTGATGCAGATCAGGCAATTAATAAAGGGTAAAACTTATTTATTCTCTATATTTTAAAATTAATATCTATTTAATTCCTATAAACTTAGAGCGTAATCAAAGACAATCGATAAAAATTTCTCCTACTACGGATTTTGCATCAGTAATACTAGCAAACATCATGTTAACTTCCCCCCCATCCGGGGAAAAAAATCCCCATCAAGTAATCAACCTCTTGAACAGAAAGCCTGAGATTTCAGAAACTCAAACAGAGAAACTTGACATTTTCTTATAGCATGATCAAGATCATTATGTACAGTGGGGAAAAACAAAAACCAGAGAAAGTAAGACAGAAAACTCAGGCGTAATTAGGTTTCATCTACAAGCACAATTAATCACCGAGTAATCTTTTTAAAAACTCATTTCTTCAAGCCGAAAAGAAACCATCAAAGGCAGCAAGTGTAATCTGGCTCTTAGGCTCCAATACCCACTTGACAAATTTTCTGATCTTCATCCCATCAGCCACGATTGAAACATTAACAACATCAGCAGCAGCAGCAGCAGCAGCAGTAGCAGGAGCAGCATTGTTATTTTGCTTGATAGTCATCTCTCTTTCAGCAGCTAGTTTCCTTAAATTATTGACCCTCCTCTCATATTCTTCAGCAACCAGCATAGCAATATCAGCCATGTTTCTTTTGAAATCAATTAACTTTTTTATTTTTGGTAATTTTTGTTGATCAATTGAGCATTTGAAAGCATTTTATGCAGGGGATTTGTCGGTCGCATGAATGGATAAGACTGACAGGTAATCCTGTGATTTTTAAAAATCATTTTTTTTTAATTTTTTTAATTCGACGTGTGTTGTTTGTTTTAGTGCATGGTTTAGTAGGTCTATCGACTTTGGAAATGCGCAACCCATGTTCTGTTTTTTCAATTTTTTTTTGTTTTTTTTTCTTAAATTGTAAAAATAGTTAACATGGGGTAGTTGAAAACTTGAAACGAGCAAACCATGTTCTGTTTCTTTATTTATATTATTATTATTTTTAGAAGTTGCGTCGATCAATTAGAAGTTGAAATACTCGAAAAAGAAATATGCTTTCACACCCGCTGAAAAAGACTCGAACTATCTTAAATAAAATAATTAAAAACAAAGGCTAATAATTGATTTTGGGATATTCGAGGAGGAAAAAAATCATCCGCTCATATGAGTTTTTATAAATTTTTAAAATTTTATGTCATATATTTTTAAGTGATAGTGTTTGTATATAATTTAATTTTTTTATTTTTTTAATTTTATAAATTATTAATCGTGTATATTTATTTATAAAAAATTAAATTAGGATAAAATTATGATGCAGTAAAAGAAGTTAATGCACATTATTATGACAAATAATGCACATCCTTCAACATTTATTAGAAAGTAGTGTGAAAAATAACTGAGTGCGCACATTAGTTTTTACTTTATACCGAACATCGGCAGGGTGGTGACGGTGGGTGATAAAACCATCAACCGAAAACCATCAAATCCAATGAAACAAAAACTGGTGGCAGTTTTGTAATTGACAACATATTTATAAAACCACCGTCCTGGTAAGAACAATAGTAAATTTGATCAAAAATGGACACACGTCTCTTGATTCTTGGACATCACATGACCCACAAGTCCCCCAAAATAATATTATAAATCTCTCCTCCATCTAGACAAACCTTGGTTGACGTTGAACGATTAGCTAGACTTCAAGTTTTGCTCCGACTTTTTCATTTATTTATCAGCATATTATATGAAATAATTTAAAAAAAATCTTCAACTGCAACACAAGACCAATTCGATTAAAATGTTAACAGCAAGTCTACTTCTCGTACTGATTAAATTGTTTATGGTAATTTGCTTGACACATTGAATTAGCCACAGCCACGCATGCTGGTTACAAATTTTGTTTTTAACACAAATAAAAAGGCGGTGGTGCCATTGGATAGCTCGTGCTGGAGTTGGTTTCATCAGCTCCGATGGCGATGTGTGGATGTTCTACTAGCATGGGTCAAAAGTCGCCGAATTGACTATCCGGCAAATCATTTTTGGTTTGGTATACATACTATATGTTCTGTTTATGCATGGTCGGCTCAATTCATTCAATAAATGATAAATAGATCAAATATAAGAAAACCCATCGGTCCCAATTATGACGTTAAAGCAACTTGCACAATTTAATCAGCGATGGCAATCTTTCACGCAAAAGCTATGTACAATATGTGGAAACATGAACGAACTTACAACAATTAAACCTGCATTTGTGTGAGGTTTAATCAAAAGGGGCGATCTTTCACGCGAAGGCCATGCATACGAGATACCATCAGAAATATCAATTGTCGCTCCTGGTTTTCTTGCGACTATGGATAAGCAAGCAGAAAATTACAGCAGCGTGGGCAACAAAGCAAAGCAAAGGAAATTTTCACAGGTAACCATTCACATATTCGTAAATGTATCCGAACAGCGCAGACAGCGCCTCAGATTTTCATCTGGAAACTGTATAAGACTTGTTTTTGAGATCTACACGAATCGAAAGCAACATAGTAAAGACTGACCTACCAAAATCGACAGTCAGTCCGTCTTTGCAGTATATTAGTCTTGGAAACCAAGACTATGAATCCTTCAAATTATAGGAGACCTAGCGATTTCAGCTGCTGAACATGCTCAGGTGGGAGAGGTGCCGGAGACCAATCAGATCCTGTCACTTCTCCATCAACATCCTCAACAACATACTCCTGGCATAACACATCAGAGCATATTCACAAGAAAATCAAATAAATTACAATACACAATGACTGCAAAATTAAATTTAAGAGTACATAAGCTACATCTTTGGACGATATTTCAAAGGATCAATAACGTAAGCCAATCAAAAGGCTAGTCAAAACAACTCAAAACATACTTTATTTTATTTTATTTTATATTGTGGCTAAAGAGAATTAATGGAAGTTTGGATGCCAAAAAGAAGTGAAGTCAATGTAAAAGATAAAACCTCATAACTTATAAGCACACTTGTCAGGACAAAGAACAACTGCGTCACTTGACACGACATTTTTTTCCCCTTCAAAACAAATGAAATTTTATTGCCCCATCCATTGGTCATTTAATTAAACCATCATTCATCAAAAAAAAAAAAAGAATATATATATATATTTATTTATTTATTTTAAAAAATTATCATAAGTGAGGGTTATATTAAATTCTATGTATGTATCAATTAATGCTAAAGAAGTGATACTATTTTTTTGATAATTTTCCAGTTGCTTGGAACAAATCTATTTTCAGCGGTTCAGTTGAAGCTAGAAAGTTAATGCACCACAACGTGGCAATATTTTTATAACATTGCATAAAGAGGAAAAAAGTAGCATAATTATCACCCAACTTACTTTTGTTAGCATTCGTTTTGCAAGTATGTGATAATGCCGCTGCCAAATCCGCTGTCCAACCATTGTAGCCACCAAAACACTGTAGAATATTCCAATCACAGTAAACAATCCCAGCACAATCAAAGCCATTATGAATAGTAGTGGTAGCCCTGCTTCACCAGCACCGCTCAGGCAACCGCATTCACTTGCTGTACTCGCACAACTCTCAAAGCATGTGGTACAGTCAGTCCACATGCAAAGCGTTCCAGGCAAATGGCAGTCTGCACATATTCTGCATGCATAACATATGAAAAGTAAACATCAAGTTCATCACCAATTAGCTTTCTCCTGATAATCACACAACCTATCAGATACTTTTCCGATTGTAAGCACTACTCAATTAGTTTATATATTTGAAATATAGGGGGAAAAAAATACAAGTGATTGTAAGTTCTTTCTATCAATATTTAACTCTAGCATACACTCTTCATACGCATAAAGGAAATCTACCCCCATATTTCAAACTATTTTATCAACCCATATTGCCTCTTGCCCCAGCAGTTGGCACACTTTCTCATGGCATTAATAATAGGAACCTAACTTACAGAAAAAAAAAAAAGGAAATCTACCCCCACATTTCACACTGTTTTATCAACCCATATTGCCTCTTGCCCCAGCAGTTGGCACACTTTCTCATGGCATTAATAATAGGAACGTAACTTACAGATAAAAAAAAAACTATATTGTTGTTTTTTTATGCATCACTCATCAATTTTTTCTTTAACATTAAACTTTTTATTAAACAAGTCACAACCATGAGGTCATTTATCTCATAAATCCACAAGATGGGATTCTGGGGCAATGTAGACTTAATTTGTTACATACTGTAATTGCACAAGCATGTGCGTGCACACACTTATCAATTTTTCTTCTCTCTCCCTCCTTCTCCTGCTCTCACAATGCAAATATAAGAGGCAGCTATTTCCACAAAATACGAATTAACTAGCAAAAGTCTAACCAAAAAATTTCAAAGGAGAAACTCAGAATAAAGAATTTCATTCCTTAATGAATTCAAATTCACAACTTATAAAACAATTATGTGCCTAGTTTCTAAAAAGAACAAAACGGCAAATGATTATTAATCATTCTCTGCAGAATATGAACAATGAACATGACTGTATAAAAGAACCAGCAAATAAGTATATGCGGATCCCTCCAATGACACAAGAGACTGAAAATAGGAACGTCTTATAGGCATCAGTTGTGCAGATGACAGCAAATAATGGAGTAGAGTTATACCCGGGCTGACAGCAACAAAGACATAATTCTCTACAAGGTTGAGCCAAGTCATTCCGCACTCTGCGGTCATAACAAGTAATGAAGCATCCAGATAACCCCAGCAAAGCAAAAAACAACAGTGCTCCTGCAGCAAAAATAAAAAAGAGATGTAAAATACAGACCTCAAGAGCTTTGACTATCATGGCAGAAGATTTAAATAATGGTCAAGCCATGTATCTAAAAACATCAAGTATGCTTAGAAGCGTACACATGCCAATTACCACTAATGGATATAATACTGTTGTTACTCTCTCCCAAAGCAAAAGATAATCAAGATTTCTGCCAGCCAGCCGCGGGCACAATACTGATCCCAGCATTTTGGTGCATACACGTATCAGATTCCCAAAAAGGTCATTCAACCATCTAAATCTCAATCCTAGTCAAGATTTGTATTCCTATAACTCAATCAGATGCCAACTTACTCTTTAAAACTGAAACTGGGTCTCACACTTCAGTTGAGAAAATGTTTTGCTACCAAAATCAGTGGCAGAGCCACACGGTGGCCAAAGGGGGCAGCTGCTGCCGCTGAGTTTAATTTAAATTTTTTTTTTAATTTAACCCAACTTTTATATTTGCCCCCACCAAAATTTGTGATTTGTCCCTATTTGTTTAAATAAAATACATAGCAATAGGTATAAAACTTTAATTTTTATCATCAAAATCAATTTAAATGAGTACATTATACCCAAATTCAATGAAAATACTTGAAAAGAAGATGGAATTCTTTAAGAAAGCTTCAAATAGCATTTGCACATCATAAAGTATGTTAAATGGAATTTCAAAACTTAAAAAAGGTTTAGTGAAACCCAAAAATACCAGAAAATAGAGGCAACCTTTATCACCCAAAACCTTGTCAGCAAATATGAAATGCAAGAAATTTCTTTCAAAATGAGTATATTTAAATTCCACAACAGTTGAGATATGACACCATTTTTTTTCCACCCGAAGCAATGAAAAATTTACACAAATCTAAAACCTCGCAAAGGTGAATGATGTTGTTCAGCTAGTTCTGCATAAAACTTTATTAATCTAACTCTCACATTCAGAACTGCCCTACTACAAGAAAAGTATACCAGAAAATAACAGATAACAGCATTACATTACATTGCAAGAGATTTCATCCCAACACATAAGTGGAATCATTCCATGACACTGCTAACCAGACATAAGATATGTAGTTAAACGGGCTAAAGCAAGTAGCCACAAACATAATAAAGAATAACCTGCAATAAACAGTGTCCTACAGCAAATTCACACAAGATGAAGACCAGCACTGTTCGAAAGTATCATATCAAAGCCTTGATAATCATTATCATTTCAGGTTCTTGAGATTTTTACCACATATGTAGTAGAAACTGAGCTCACTATCAAAACCCCATGCCAGACGCAGCCAGGACTGCTGATAAGTATCAACTAAATACACCAAATATGCCAGTGAAGCAATTACCTAAACACAATGAATGCAAAACAGGAAAATGAAAATCCAAGGGGGAAAAAATATTTACCATTACGAAATAACAAAAATTGCAAGAAAACAAGTAAGATTAAAGCACCAACAACTCACAAGCTGTACAGCCAGAAATATAGATATGATGTCTCTAGTCACAAAGAAACGAAATTTCAAGGTTCTCCATCGCCTATCAGCTGCAACATGAACTCTCAAATGGTAAGGGGCTTTACAGGTTGTGCAATGAGCAAATGCAAACCCTTCCTGTAAGTAAAAAAAGTGATTAAATAAAAATAGAACACAGCTAAAAAGAACCATGCCAGATAAAAGCAAGAACCACAATGCAGCTAAAGATCAGAAGAGTCTTCCCAGAAAAGAAATTACTGGGTAAAATCCATATAGGGCCAAAGTAGTAATTCTTAAATGGACGAAAATGATATTACCATATGGAGATTGTTTGCAAGGAGAAACTAAGAAACATAAAAGATGGCATTTCAAAAGGCTGTATAACAATACGGTATGTTCTGTATCCCATTAAGTAAGTTTAGAGTGTCCATAAATTACAGCGTTGTAATTTTTTGGTATACTTTTATATAAAACCAGTTTCAGACTATAATAAATCAGGTGCTAGCTACGCAAAGATCACTGAGATCACACAGAAACTATAAACTGAGCATACTGTGAATGGTTCTAGATTTCTAAACCAGAAAATCGGGATGGCATCAATACCCTTACAGCTCGCCAATGATCCAAACATTCTCGGTGTACATACTTGGATGTTCCTTTGCACTTGCAAGGAGCAATAAAGTCCCTACCTGAAGAAAATGCACATGAACATATAAAAATGACAGCGTTGGCATGTATTTTAACTCAAAGTTAAATACAAGGAACATAGAAGATTATCACTTATCACTCTATAATAGCCAGATAACATTGGTATCAACATCACAGTGAAAAGTATTTCTGAACTAGACTGTGACAAAAACACCACAACTGCAAAACCTAAGTGTGTTTAAGAGTTGCTTTCATCAGTCTCAAATAGCTAAAAATGCAATCATTGTTCATTGTCAGAAACACACAAAACTTTTTTTTTTCTTTTTTTACTAGGGAGAAGCACTTCCAGGTGGTTTTCCAACAGAAGCACTCCCAAAAATCATCCCATAGTTGACTTCACTTCATAAATTCCTAAAACCAACAAAAAATATTTTATAATTATTTCCTCACATTTTCCAGCATTTAACGGATAAGAAATAACCTACTTATATTTTATTTTATTTTCCCAAAGAGTCACTGTGAAGTTGCTTCATTTTTCTTCTAATTTCAGTTAATTCTCCTAATTCTTTCTCGAATTTGAAAATTAAACCAACTAATTCACTCACTGATACGAAGCAAAAACATAAATAAAGCTAAAACAGAGCAAATGTTGACTACAATTTTTAAAAAAAGTTTTACAAAATTGAGTAATTTCGCTACAATTACCATCAGTTTCAAGGCAAATACGGCACTGAATTTGTTCACCGGGGCCGGCTTCGAGGTCGATCTCACTGGGCTCGGTGATTGTCGACGGCGGGATCAGCGGCGACGCGTCTGATTTGTCACCCATCGAAATTTAATAATTAATTGTTTTTAAGGACTCGAAAAATGAAAATAGAGCGAGAGAGATCAAGAATACATTTACAGAAAAATCATTTAGTTAGATTTCTTAAAACCCTGATTTCGATTTTAAAAAAAAAAGAAGAAAATTTGTTGAATTTTTTTCTCTCTCTCTCTCGCTCTGAGGGAGAGAAATTTTCAACGTAAGTGACGGGTTTTTCTGGTGGCAAAAGAGAGCATCAGGATTTGTTTTTTTAAAAAAAAAATAATCAACAAATAAAAAGTTCCTACGAGATGGTGGAATTATTGAATTTCCGTAACTGCCCATCTGTTTTTCAAATTTTGGCAATTAAATGAACTCTCACACTTACTGAGATTCAAACACTCTTTTTAATGGGTTAAAAAATAATAGCCATTTTATAATTTATTACATTATATATATAATTTTCTCTAATTATACTTTTTTTTATCGACAATCACTATCTACATCCTCATATATTGTCTTTAATTTTAAATTGAGTTAGATTTTAAATTTTATATGTCAAAAAAAATTTACATATCATATTCTCATTACAAATAAAAATTAAAAACTTTAATTACATTTAAATTATCATTTACGATACTACCCATTTATATTTAGATTTCTATTTACTAATTATGAATTTACACAATAATTTCATCTAATAGCTAAGAAGCTATTAATTTTAATTCTAATCTTATTGCTCTTGTAAAAAGATACAAATTTTAAGAAGAGATTGGTTAAGATTTAAGAATCAAAATTTTTCATAACATAGAAATAAAATAGTAAATGACTCCAATCTTGAAATTGACTTCTGCTTCCGCGCGTGGGAAAAATACAAGGTAGTTGAAGATTTGACGTTAACAATTAACAGGGCTTGGGAAAAAAATTAATAAATGAAAAAATAAATCAAATTAAATTGTCTGAGCCCGGGTTCGAACCGGGGACCTCTAGTGTGTGAGACTAGCGTGATGACCAACTACACCACCCAGACGATGCCTAACGTTTGTCCAGTTTTTAATTTTGTCTTTACTTTGTATTTTTAAGTCCCTAACCCGTTCAACGCAACACAACCCTCTGTTTTCTCCTCTTCCTTGTCAATCTCACTGAACTCGTAGTCGAAAGCAGCTGAACCCTCTGTTTTCTCCTCAAAACCCTAGGAGCGTTTCCATCAATGGCGAAAATCAACAAAGTCAAGAAACTAAAACAGGTAACTACGAGCCAAAAACCCAACAAAAAAATACTCAAAAAAGAACCCAAATCCCTCAAAAAACCCGAACCGCCGCCCGTAGCCGCAGCCGCCGCCGCCGCCGCCAGCAGCAGCAGCTGCAGCTCGTCGTCCGAATCGGAGTCTGAACCGGAGTCAGAATCCATTTCAAGCCTCCTCGAACCTTACTCCAAGGAGCAGCTCATCGACCTCATCGCCGCCGCCGCCACAAAAATCCCGCTTTTGCACGACCACATTCTCGAAACGGCCGACAGGGACGTGTCCCAGCGGAAAATATTCGTTCACGGGCTCGGATGGGACACGACGCAGGAGAGTTTGTTGTCGGCGTTCGGAGGTTCCGGCGAAATCGAGGAGTGCAAGTTGGTGATCGATAAGGTGACCGGAAAGGCAAAAGGGTTTGCTTTTATTGTGTTCAAAACGAGGAAAGCGGCCGTGAAAGCGTTGAAGAATCCGCAGAGGAAGGTGAATAACCGAATGGCGTCTTGCCAGCTGGCGTCAGTGGGCCCCACTGGCCCCGGGGTAAAGGAGCAGGGGGCGGCGGCACAGGGGGAGAGGAAGATTTATGTGAGCAATGTGCCGAGGGATGTTGAAAAGGAGAAATTGAGGGGGTTTTTTGAGAGATTTGGTGAGATTGAAACGGGACCGATAGGTTTTGATATTACCACTGGGAAGTCAAGAGGATTTGCAATTTTCGTGTATAAAACTGTTGAGGGAGCGAGGAAGGCGTTAGAGGAGCCGCAGAAGATGTTCGAAGGGCATCAGTTGCAATGCCAAAAGGCAGCTGAGGGAAAGAACAGGACGAGTAGTAATAGTAGTAGCAGTAATAATCAAGCACAGATGATGATTCAGAAGCAGCAGCAGCCAATGCTTCAGGGGCAACAGCAAGGGCAAGGGAATGAGCAGGAGCAGGTGCTTGCTGCTATGGCAGCAGCACAGAATTTGGCTTTGTTCGGGCAGCATCCGGGAATGCATCCGTTGTATGGAGGGTTTTTGGTGAATCCTGGGTTGATTAATCCGATGGTGGCTGGTGCATTGAATCAGGGTGCAATTCCTGCTAGTAATGTGGGTGCAATGGCTGGTTCGTCAGTGCTTGGATCATTTGCGCCCGGTGCTGCTCAGGGGTTGCAGCAGCAGCAGCATCTTTATCCGAATGCTCCGCAGAGTAAGAGTCAGGGGACTGGTGGTGGGTCATTTCCTGGGTATACTTCATATATGTGGTATGGTTTATTGTCTTTGCTTGATTTGTTATTTGTTTATATTTTTGTGAATTTTGATCTTTTGCATGCTTAGTTTTTTTTTTTTTAATGCTTCTACAATATTTGTTGATTTAGCTCATACTTTCTTTTGTTTTAATTTGTTTTCATTTAGATTTGAAAATTTTGATATTTAGTACTATTATGTTTAGATTTTCTGATTTCTTAAGTCATTCTTTATTACTCGAGAGGAATTGATACATAAACCTATTTATAAATTGGTTTTGCTGGTACATTGTTGTTTTGAGTTGCTGCAGTTTAAGATGTTTTTACTCTTTATATTTTGCCTCCTGTTTATCTTAATAAGTCCACATTTTTACCTAGCTTTTGATTTCATTTTTCATATGTGTAAAAACAACAATATCTGTTGTCTCCCCTTCTTTCTTCAGTCATTCTTCGGCCATGGTACTTATTTTTTTATATTGCCAAGAAAATTGTTGTCTCATTTTATTTTTTTTGGTTTTCTTCTAGTGAGTTTCTTCAAGAGTTCTTTCTAGTTTTGTTAAGTCTTCTCTGTAGATTTGTCAAGACATGGAATTATATGCTAATTTTTGTCACTTCTTAATACTCTATCCTATTATTTGCAATTTGTAGAGAAGCTTCTGTCTCCTTATCTTTTCTTATTGATTTCACTGATTGTGGAAGTTACTTTCATGCAATTGTTTCTCCTCAGCCCACATCATTTGTTTGAACGAAAAAACCCTTTTATTGGTGTAGTTGAGTTAGCATAATCAATTTCATTTGTTCTGTTTTGTAGATTTTAGATTTTTGGTCAATAGTTGTGATCTTTTAACTGTTTTGGGTCAATATGATGTGTGCAAGTCTTGATCTCTGATTTTTTACTTTCTCGAGCTTTAACTTTTGGAAGTTTTTGGTAAATATATTTTATCTGAGAGGACAATATCATTTATGATATTTACTGTCATTACGTGTGTGGGCTCTATTTGCAGATGATACAGCTGAGCTTGAGGAACAATATTCATGCACCTTTGGAAGTGTTTTATGTAGTACTTTGTTCTGGTTAAATTGCTAAGTGACATTTTGAAGTTTGTAATCTTTTTAAATGATTCAGACTTTTGAATTCGGCCAAAGCGAGGCCATAACTTAGTGGATTTTTCTTCTTCTACTTCATCTCTGCTTCTTTTTACCCCCTTTTTTTCTCCCTCTTACCTTTTCCTCTCTTTGTATCTTAGCTTTCGTATATTTTATCTTCTAAACATTGGTGACTTATGGTTTTTATTTAGCAAATTTTAATTTCTTTATATTTATGGTTCAATTTATTGTCAACATTTTATTTATACTTGTCAAGTATTTGAATGTCACACTATGAATTTATTTGCTGTCATTGTTCCATCTGGCTTTTGATTTGTCAATGGTTTTGAAATGCTGGACTGATTTTCATTTCTTATGAAACACATCACTACTTTGTTTCTGATTGACATCATTAACGCTTAGGCCTTATTACATATGTTATACAGTTGATATGAGATACTCCTAGCATCTAACCCTTTTCTTGGATTGAGTTAGTTTCAGGACATTCCATTTTTTTTCTTTCTATGTGCACTCGGTGAAAGCATTTGAAGGGATGTATAGTTGTGTTTCAGTGCATCTGTAAACACTTGTTTATCTGTAATTATTTATTCATGTTCATTTTGTTAGTGTTGTGGACGTACTTGTGGAAAAAACCACTTACAATAAATAAAAGCAAACCATAGGCCTGCGTTTCTCTTAATTCTTTAGTGTACCAAAGCAACTAGTTAACGCAGTCGCTGCCATGCACTGTCATTCATTATTCATGAACATCCTTTGATGAAGTATGTGTATGGTTTGAACTTTTGGTTTAGTTGGATCTCGAATTGCATTTTTGGATCCGAAATTATAAACTTTTGGGATGGATCAACCAAAAACTTAAGTTTTGAAGCTTTTGGTTTTAAGAAAGTCTCATGCCTTTTAATCTATGAAGCTTGATGTATTTTAAGAGTTGAATATTTCAGTAATATATCTTAAATATTTTCAATTTAGTCGAGTGTGAGACTAAGGTTGTTTCCAAATGAAATTATGTAAACCACATTTTGTGGTTATCTAATGGGTTTATAGATGGACTTTAAACATTTTAATTGGGCAGTTCTATATATGGTTTCCTTGAATCTGATATTTTCTTTTTGCCAAATTAAAATGTATAAGATCCAAGCCCAATGAAGCCAGTTATATGTGGGTAGGTAGATCTGAAAAAAGAATAATCATATAAATCTTCCACATTTTCCTGTTATATTTTGTGATGAAGCTATGCTTTTAGCACAGATTCAATCAGTTCTAGTATAATATCATACTATTCACCGTTTTCTTTTTATGGTGATGGTTATAGCGATCAGCTTACTGTCAACTATGAACATGCTTGCCACAAACTCAATTAGCCATATAAGCTTTAAACCTTTTTCCCCTTTGTTTCAAATGCAATCTTCACCATTGTTACATGTTTATAGCCTTAGTTGTGCCTGTTGTGTCGAGTTGTCTTTGTTCAATATGTTTATATAGCTTTCCTCATCAGCAGAATCTAAGTGAGACTTTTTTACGGCCCTGTAATTGTACACAAATTATGTCGTTTGCTTTTGTAATATCATGATAAAAATGATGATTCTGGTGTGTTTCTAATGGCAGATCTCAAATTGTTGGTTCCATATTTCTTTCCTCTCTTGCATTTTATTCTCTACTGGCAGTCTTGTTCAATTGTGATCGATACAACCTCTCCGTTTCAAATACACAGGTTTATGTGTTGCTTCTTGTCGTCTTTTGCAAACAGGGTTATAAAAAAATTTAGTGTTCAGATATTAGTTAGATTGCGTTGTGGCCCTATATAAGTATGTCCTTTGCTTCTGTATTTTCAAGATTAACTTTTTTTAAAAAAAATGATTTTGGTATGTTTATTGTCTCGAAATGGTTGGTTCCACTTCTAGGTCTCTTTCCTCTCTTGCCTTGTGTTCTATACTTGTAGCCATTTGTAGTACAATGTTGCTATTTTTCCCGAGTCACACCTCGAAAATCTCACAAAAACGACGTTGTTTTGTTTTGATCTTTTTCTTTTTAATTTCAGCTGCTAGTGTTTTGTCGAGCAATCCGTTTCAAAACACATGACTTCGTTCGTTGTTCTCCTTCAATCCGTTTCAAGCACACTAAGTGCGAGCGTATTCTTTGTCCTTTGATTTCCTTTCAACCACAATACTTCAGTTACAAAACCCTAAGTACAAAACTCCTAAATTGCAAAATCCCCATTGGTTCCTCAAAGTTGAGTGCAGAACTTTTAAATTGCAATTTGTATGTGGGCTTTGGCATGTGGGTTTGTTTGTGGGCTTTGACATAAAGTAATGTATTTGTTCTTTAACGTTTACTTTACTTGAATCTTGAGTTGGTTCGCGTGATGGTTGTGGTATGTTGTCTGTGGCTCGCATGATGGTTATAAGTTGTGAGCGACGGTAATTGTTGCCGGAGAACTTGAGAAATGCTGAGATTGTAGATTTTGTGGCTGTGAGAGTTGATTCAAAACGATTCATTTTGGCAGACTCAAAGAAAACAATATCTTGTCAAGTCTAGGTTAGGTCATGACTGATAGTATCAGAGTGATTTCGTGTGTTCTTTTGAGCTTTAGTGAGGCAAATTTCAGTGAGGATGTTAAGTCCCAAAGGGGGGTGTATATAACATTCTACGCAAATTTTACATCGGCAAAGTACAAGAGAGATGTTGGGTTTATAAGGTGTGATTTATACCTTAATTTGCAAGTTGTGTTTTGGGGTGTATGGGCGCCCTAGAAACAAAATCGTGCGTACTTTGTTAAAGTCCAAAGCGGATAATATATTGCCATGTATGAGTTGGCTCATAGCAGAAACAAAATGAATCGTTGGTTTTGAATGAACTAGGTCTGGGTTGGTTTTGTTTTTTTAAGCTAAAACAAACCGATTTGAATAAACTCTCACAATCACAAAATCTATGATCTCAATATTCCTTGAGTTCTCCAACCACAATTGCTATCGCTCACAACTCATAGTCATCACACGAGCCACAAATGATGGACTACAGTCATCATGTGAATCAGTTTAAGATTAAAGTAAACGTTGAAAAATTAATACGTTACTTTATGCCAAAGCCTACATATAAATTTGTTGGGGTTGTGTACTCAATTTTGAGGAACTAATTAGGGTTTTGTAATTTTAGAGTTCTGTACTTAGGGTTTTGTAACTGAAGTGTTGAGGTTGAAAGAAAATTGAAGGACAAAGCATATGCTCACAGTTTGCTTGAAACTGATTAAAGGAGAACGACATCATGTGCTCTGAAAACGATGTTGTTTGTATTGATTGACGTGTTATTGGCAGCCGAAATTAAAAGATCAAAATGAAATCGTTTTTGTGGTATTTTTGGGGTTTTATGGAATTTTCAGGGTTTGACTGAGGGGGAATAGCAGCGCCCTCAGAAGTAGGGATGGCAAAGGGGATGGGAGGGGATTGATCTCCTCGTACCCATCCCTGATATTTTATGTATGTCCCCATCCCCTTCCGTCTCTGTCAGAATTACTTGAGAGAATTTTCATCCCCTCACAGGGGATCCCCGAGGGTCTCTGATCCCCGAATAATTAATATTTTTTTTTGTTTTCGATTTTGAGTTAATCATATTAAAATAAAAAATTTAAGTAAAAGTAAAGTTTGAAATATATTTTATATTAATATCTATTACAAAAGTCACATGCATTAAATTAGTAAGTAACTCAACATATAAGGGATACAAACTTCTTTTACAAGCTATCATGAACAAATTAATAGTTTAATACAAAATTGTTACAAATAAAATCGAATTTAGATTTAAAATTAATTTTTTTTATGGTGGCGTGGGCACTTTATAAATGTGGACTATTTTCTTTACAATACAATAGTTAAATCGGAGCAAATCAAGAGCAAATATTAGATTAGATTAGATATGATATTAAAATTGTGATTTGTTATAGGCAATTATAACATCTAAAAATAAATAAAAATAGTTTTAAGTTTAAAATACTTAAAGAATATTAAAATTAGAAAAATATTTGGCTAATAGAATCTACTCCGTCTTTTAATATCCTAAATAAAAATTTAGGTATTTAATTAGTTAATTAGGCCAAAAAGTTTAATAATATAAATATTTTAATTTTTTTATTTTTACCAATATTTATAATTTTATAATTTAAATTTTATTATTTATTTGCTAGTAATTTTAAAAAAATTAAAAATTAAATTAAAAATTAAAATGGGGAAATGGGTAGGGGATGGAGATGATACATTTATACAAGTTCACAACATAATATATCCTAATAAAAAAGTTATTAATATATTCATTCAAAACAAACTCACAAATTAAAATAAACTTGAACAACATTTGACAATTAAAATATTTTACTTCTTGTCCGTCAAAACTTATGGTCTAATTGCTTTTGATTTGTCAAAATCTGCATAAAATGATAAATATAATTAGTTAGATTGCTTAACTTAGAATATAATGTAATTATATAATATTTCTGGATTGGATCGGTTTGGAAGGAAATTCAAATCAAGTGATGTCGGTTTGCAATTCAATAAACCGAAATCAGTTTTTACTAATAAAATTGATCCAAACCGATCTAAATGGTCGGTTTGGATCAGTTCGGTTAAAATATGGCCACCCCTAAATAAAGGTTGGAGTTATGAGAGTTAATTATAGTCTTCTCTTAATTATTTTATAATTAAATAAAAACAGTTTTTTTCCTCACGAATTATGAGTAAAATAAATATCTATTTATTAACGAGGATCAAGAATCTAAGAATTCTTTATAAGATTAATGTATATGATTTCTAGTAGTATAATCTTATGGTAAATAATAGTTATTTCAGTTGTATCAATTGTAATATCAACAATAATCCTTCAAATCAATATTAAGAAGAAAAAAAATTATAACACTGTTTCAGAGTATCAGCCCGCTATTGTTCTATGAGAGAAGCACTACTGGCATTTGGAAACAGCGATTTTCGCGTCCTTGCTTTCGAGATCAATGATTTTGGTATTTCTTACGAAAAGAGCTTTCCACTAAAAGCACTTTGCAAAGGCATATTAATGAAGGTGACACTTGTTTCATTCTATGCCCTAAATTTGGAGATATAATTTGCTAAAAACATCGCACACATGCTCTGAACCCTTTATGGTTTTAAAACGGAAAGTAACTTGATTTATACGACGGAACTCGGACCATCTGCTAATTGTCATTTTGAAAGTGGTTCAGCATCAACAACCATGCCGTTAGTTCTAAGAAACCAAGATTAAAGTAGCTAAATCATAATCATAACATTCTTTTTCGGATTAAATCGTTGATGCCGCAGCTCGAAGTTCTACATTACTCTAAATCGTACAAGGAAATAAGAGAATTATGCTTAAAACCATTACCCTAAAAATGGCTCCCTCATAAGCTAAACATAATCATAGAAAGTTAATACAAGTCACAGAGAGACAGTATTTCGGAGGAGGCCCTGCCATTCATCTAGTTCACTTCTTCCTCTTCTTTGGTGGCTGAAGAGCTTCTTCATCTTCTTCTTCCTCATCCTCTTCGTTCTCTACATCTTCCACTTCATCCTCATCCTCGTCGCCCCCATCATCGTCGTCGTCGTCATCCTCATCATCGTCATCGTCATCATCTTGGTCTTCACCCTCTCCATCTTCATCTTCTTCCTCTTCACCATTCTCTTCGGCACCACCTGCCCCTGCCCCTGCCCCGGCCCCGGCCCCTTCTCCAGGACCTTTCTTGGAGTTACTTTTCTTGTTGTTGGAGTTATTGTTGCCATAGTCCCCTTCAGATGATAACTCCTCTTCACCATCCCCAAACCCACCATCTCCATCCTCATCATCATCCCCATCATCATCATCATCGCCATCATCCCCCTCTGCATCAGATGGTTTGCCTTGGGTTTCTGGATCTTCCTTGATTCTAGGTTTCATCGTCAGCAAGGTCCAAAAGAGATCCTAAATCCAAAAGCCAATTTTACTGGGTGGATGAAACAATTATAATATATTAAAAACAAAGCATTAAATTATGATATTTATTGAGTTGATACAAGTTAACGGTCCTACAAGCAGAATAAGTTTGATCTTTGCAACTACTATGTAAGGTAAAATGAATAGAAAGTTCCAACTATATTTTTTTTTTTTGGAATATTGATGAAATTAAACAAGGGACAGCAAATAATCTAAGATTCTAAGTTCTTTATTCTATCATCCCAAAAGCTTGGTCACTATATGACCTTGGTGGCAAAGGAATATGTGTTCCAGCCACTTGAGGAAAAGAAAAAAGTGCTTTTATTCTACCCAAAAGTAAGTTGAGGCATTAAATTAGTAGAGTCCCACCCATATGCTCTTTTTCGGAAGAATATAATTTAGATAGTGACATCAGAAGAACAAGAACTAGGCAGGTCCCTTGCTATTTTCATCGATTCCTTTACCAGCTAAAATGGGTCAGATATTTGTATACGAAAGAAAAGAAACGGCGGCAGAATAATATTCTTACAACAATATTCTCACTAATAATTATTTTATAAAATAATAATTTGCCAAATTAATCCTAAAAGTTAAATAATAATATAAAAGTTTGTATAAATTTTATGTTATTTTTAAGTTTAATAAATTATTATTTTTTCTTTTTATTAACAATAAGGATGTCTTGGAATATTTTTTAAATATAAAAGTTTAATGTATATTTAACTCAAAATATAAGGGCAAAACAAACATTTTCCCTGCAAACATGAGTACATAATAATTTAGTCAATTAAATAATAACGAATCCCACAAGTTTTCAAATGATCATCTTGATTTTTCTTTACCTTTCTTATTGTTATACAACATTTGCAAGTAACAATTTGATTATTGTTGTTGTCTTGTACCTTACTCTGGGGATCAAAGATATCGAAATGGAGAAATTCCCATTTATTCAATATTTATAACTTGAAAATTATTTTATCGAAACAATTTATATTTTTGTCCAACACGCCTGAAATTAATACTAATTCATCTGATTTGATAGAAAATTAACAAAATCTCTAAAAGCGTTTGTTAGCGAATCATTATGGAACAAACAATGAAGAGGCTTTTGGCTAAAAGTAATAAATAATGTTATATTTCATAAAAATTGTAAATATTAATTCTACACCCAACGAATAACACGTGTTCGACGACAAAGACGGCATCGCCGAATGGAATATTCGATGTCCCATCTTCGTTCAATTATAGTTTTTTGTGAAGAATTTTGACTTTGGACTTCCGCATATTATTATGTTCCGATAAAAACATATTTTAATTATTTCAAGTGGGCCCCACGACGCTTAAAACCCTGGAACTCAAAACATCCTAAAATAACAACTAAATCTTTCCCTCAAGTTCCGTAGCTTTTCATTTTTCCCCCCAAATTTGGGAGGCGCATGTTAGCCCGCACAGCGTACCATGACTTTCCCTATTTTCCATTTTTCTTACCTTAAAATTCACAAAATTCGTTATCTAAAAGAACTCCGAACTTTTGAAAAATTTTAAACAAAAACAGTAGCTTCAAAAGTTCAAATTTGTCAGAAAATAAATCCAAAATAATGAAATATACTAAAAAATAGATAATAAAAAAAATTTGTCAATTTTCAACGGCGCACGTTAGCCAACAAATAATATGATAACCAAAATCACCCGCGCAAAGCAAAAAAGCACACAAACGGAAGAAAGAAACGTTGAAAAGACACCACCAGATACAGGCGCATGATAGCATCAGCTCCGTAAAAAAATAAAACTAAAAATAAAGAGTTTCTTTGGAAAAACTTACCTGAGCTGTTAAGAGTTGAGCTTTGACCAGAGACGAAACTAGCCAAGTCACGAGCGCCTGCACCGTGCAGGTTACCGAACCGTTATTGACCGTTACTGTCACCGAACCGTGGCGACTCGCCATTTGTACGGCAAAGAACAGACAAGCAAATAACTAAAAAAAACCTGCAAAATAATTGTAAGCCGGTAACCGTTAGATCCCCTTATGAGCAGCTTTTCAGCCATCAGATCTCCTACAGTCCAGTATCACTAAACAACAAAACGACGACAAAAAATAGAAATTTGCATAATTTTTTTATAGAAGAAAAAAAACTGAAATTAAAGCTTTAAAAAGTAATTTTGAAAATATAGAAACGACAAGAAACAACTTTAATTCGGTGCAGAAGAATTTGAACTTGAATTTTGAGATAAATAAGCAAAATTAAACCAAATTCGCATGGAAGAAGCTCGTTTTGAAAGAGAAATGAAGAGCAAGAGCAGAAGATTTGAAGCTCGAAAACAAGTTTTGAATTAGAGGAAGTCAAAAGTAAAAATTGAAAGAGAAGAGCGAATCGGAAAGCGAGAGCGTACCGGAGACGGAGATCTGAGGGAGGAGGAGCGAGATCTGAAGATTTGAAGCTCTAAAACTGAAGAAAAGAAGCAAAAGCAGCTGCGTTCATTTTGGACCGTCCGATCTTGATCGAAGAGACGCTGGGGTGAGCAAAGAGATATAGAGAATAATATCTATTGCACACGAGAGAGAGAGGAAGGGGGAGGGGGGTGTGGTGGAAGCGAGTACTGGTGAGTGACTGACTGATTGCTGCCCGTAATTTCCCAGTCACAGGTTTCGGGCAAAAACGGGCAGGGCGGGCAGCGTCCTCATCGTATTAAAATCACCACTGGGTTCTGTCTGCCCGGATTTCAGGGTAAGGACAAGTGTGGGTTATCTCTGTGATATTTTATTATATTATTCGAATTATTTAATGACTTTTCCTTTCTATTACTTACCTTGGTTTAAACGTTTTCCACGTGGCATATTCTGTTTTGTCCGTTAGCTGGCATGCGTGACCGCAGTTTTGGTGTAGTTGACTTTGGATAAGAGTTAATCTAACTAGAGTCAACTTACTTCGTATGTATAGTTGAGTTAGATCGATCGTGATTTCAATTCAACCACTTCTAACTTTGGGCCCACTTTTATTTTTTTCTCCTCTGCTTTCCTAAAACTTTTATTGGATTTTTGTTTTTATTTCATTTGATTACTTTTGTAGTTTTATTGCGTTTCGATTTTTTTTTTACCCTTTTTGTCAGGTAGGGTGAGTGAAGTGAAATCTATACTTTTAGTCTCTATCCATTTAGGATTTGAATATGAGTGGTTAATTAAAGAAAACATTTAAAAATAATTAGATGAAAATCTTTAAAGACTAATATTTAAGATTTAAAACAATTAATTTTTGGTATAAAATTTGTGAAAGAAATCTAGTTGTGAAAAATAAATTAAAAGAGCTAACGAGATGTAGCTGTTGTTACCCATTGTTTTTACTCTCCTAGAAATTTTTTTTTTTGGGTTACTAAGATCAAATGGTTTAGGGTTCTTTTTGTAAAATTAAAGCTATAAATTGAAAAAAAAAAAGTCACATTTGCTATCCCCAACTTTTGTTTAAATAATAATATGCATATAAACTTCGCATAACATTAAAATGATGTGAATAAATTTAGAAATGATAGTTTTGTGAAAATGACGTAAAAACAAGCACACAATATTATATTAATAAAAATGTAGTGTTAGACATCTGTAATGAGCACTAGAAAAATAGTAAGTAATGTGAATTTTGAAAATAATGATAATACAAATGGGAATGCAAATATTGACATCAGAGGATGATGCGGTTATAAGAACGGTGATGGTGACAAAAGTCGTAGTTACACCAACTACTAAGTAATCAACTTAAAATTGGTCATTTATCGTTTTAAATAATGGAAAAAAAAACTGATGTTTACTTAATAACATTCGATTTGATACAAAATTTATATCATTTTTATATCCTAAATGATGTGGTACATAATATATCATATTTCTTAATATTGTGAATCATTTTAATAATAATTAATTAATTATCATCATTAATTAGTATCATGTTATCAAGCATACATATTTTGTAAGCATATTATTACTCATTCAATAAAAACCTTAATTTCACAAAATTGCATATGAAATAGAATGATTTAAACATTATAGCCAAACAATTTTAACTACTTAATTACCGTCTTATGTTAGTAGATATTGCATTTTTAAATTAAAATCCACTCGACATTTACTTCAAAACATTAAAATTTAATACAAAATTTATGTCGTAAATGATGTAACACATTATGTACGCGCCACCATTCATTAATATTGCGGATCATTTCAATAATAATAACCATCATTGGTTAGTATTAACTATGGCCAATGGGCCGTGCCGGCACCAACCATCGGCCCATAAGGGCTCATGGGCCGGCACGGCACGGCCCACCAATTTAGTGGGCCGTGCCGTGCCGTGCCCATTTTTTTTTAGTTGAGCCCAGCACGAGCCCGCTCGTGCCGTGCCGTGGGCTGTGCCCAAAAAAAACTCACCAACTTTTCTTTTTTTTAGCATGCTTAAAAAAGCCACGTGCCTAGCGTGCTTTATTTAAGCCCACGTGCCTGACGTGCTTTTTTAAGCCCATCATTTTATTATTAGTTTATCAAAATTTCACAACTATATATTTTATTTCACAATAATCAATCATAATTCATAACACATAAATTTAATTCCATAGATCATAATAATAATTAATTAAAATTAAAAATACAATCCTCAAATAAAATGTAGTTGGGATGTACTGTTAACTGTAGTGATGCAAATTACGCCTAATTTTATTTGAATTACTAATATTATAATTGTACTTTAACTTCATTTAATAAAAATGTAATTTTTAATTTATCATAATTTGTCATGTGTATAAAATGAAAAATATTTCATTCACAAATGAAACATATCTCTATTAAATATTAACTAAGTTATGATTTAATATTAATATGAAAAATATTTTATTATTAATTGTGTAAAAAAATTATTTTTTATTTATAATTTATAAATTTATGATATTTATAATCTTATTTATTAAAATCATGATATTTAGTTATTTACTTATTCATTTAATAAATTATAAACATAAATAAATAAATAAATAAATAAATATCATAAATAACATTATTCATTTAATAAGTATCATAAATAAAATTATGATATTTATAATTTTATTTATTAAAATCATGATATTTACTTATTCATTTAATAAATTATAAACATAAAAGATTAGAATATTTATTTAAACTAAGATTTAATGATTTAAATTAATTTTTAAATTCTATGCTAAAAATATATTAAAACATTTAATTTCAAGATATTGTACTTTAATTTCATAACATTTTATATTTAATTTTTGTTAAAAAAATTTACTTAGATATATTTTGGCCCATTTACTATTAATGGCTAACAGGCCGCGCGCTAGCCCACTAATGAACCGTGCTTATTACGTGCTTTTTCGCGTGCCGTGCTTTGGCCATCTCTAATCGTGCCGTGCTTTAAGGTCCACGTGCCTAAAATTATAAGCCCGGCACGGCCCACGTGCGTGCCGTGCCGTGCCTCGTGCCTCACCGAAACGTGCTCGTGCCGTGCCGTGCCTGTGCCGTGCCACGTGCCGCCCGGCCCATTAGCCATCTTTAGTTAGTATCACGTCACCAAGGATACAAATTTTATAATCATATCATTACTCATTTAATAAAAATCGTAATTTCATAATATTGTATATTAAATATTATGATTTAGAACATTATAGACAAACAACTGCAGCTACTTAATTACTGTCTTATGTTACTCTATGTTGCATTTTCAAATCAAAATCCAATACGATGGCCATTGCAAAGTTTTCGGTCCGATTTTGGTTCAACCCAAAAACATTATGAGAGCTCCTTTTCTATAGAAGGTTTTAGCAATGGTGGAGGCTCAGTCATTTGGAAACAATTTTCTAAGAACAATGATAATTGAGATGAACCTGGAATAAGAAAAAATAACTATTTAGAGGTAACGCTAACAATGTCCGACAACGATATTCTGACGCTTAAGTTAGTTGGAGGTTGAAGGGGATAAGGGATTTTTAGAAAAAAAAATCTTTTTATAGGAGAAAAGTTGAGTGTCTATGATAGTGAGAGAATTTAACTCTTTTGTAAGACTAACTTGATCTTCTTTGGTGGGGTGCCCTTTAGGACATCTTTGTGTATTTTTGGACATGTGACGGATCGTTATTGGTTATTTTCCTCCTCCGATGAGGATCTATATATCTATATATATATATAAAATTGAGATTTGAGGAGATGATGTGGCATCACTATTTCTCATCTTTGTATATTATCTATTATCTAATAAATAGATAATTTTTTTAAATTTAGTTTTTCATCTTCTCATAATTAATTTGATTGTTATTACACAATAACAATTATGTTAAGGTATTAATGAGGCATATTCTTTCTAATGAACATCCAAGGGGGAGTGTTATAAATTTATTAAAATAAATATAGATGTTCATAACATATATCTCTTAGTCTCCATATTATCTCCCATTAGCAACCTTTAGCTTCCCTATAACTCCCACTATCTCACAAGAAATTATGATCCATAATTTTTCATTAATTTCATAAAGTGATTATGTAACTATAAAAGGAGAGCTCATCTTTTTGTTCTGTACACACACAATTAGAATGAATAAAATCACTATATAATATACTCTCATTTTATTTTTTATCTTGAGTTTCTTCTTTATTTTTGTTGTTGGCTAATAGGTTCTATATATATATAAAGTTGGGACTACAATAGGTGATGTGGCATCACTATTCCTAATCTTTTTATAGTTTTTATTATTTAATAAATAGAGAATTTTTTTTTAGATTTGGCTTTTCATCTTCTCATAATTAATTTAATTGTTATTACATAATAAAAATTATATAAAGATTTTAATGAGGCATATTATTTGTAATGAACATCTAAGGGAGAGTGTTATACATTCATTAAAATAAATGTGGATGTTCATAACATATATCTCTTAGTCTCCCCACTATCTCCCATTAGCACCCTTTAGCTTCTCTATAACTACACACACAATTGGAATGAATAAAATAACTTTATAATATATTCTCTCATTTTATTCTTTATTTTGCGTTGCTTATTTATTTATATTGTTGGCTAATATCTTTTTTATTTTTTATAAAGCTGTCTCATCTTAAAAAAAATCAATTTATATTTTTATCAATTTCATCAAGTGTAAAATAAAAAAAAGAATAATACTAAATTCTTTTTTCAAAACCGAATGAAAGGCGGTTCTATTTTCTAGTATATATATAAATTTGAGACTACAAGAGGTGATGTGGCATCACCATTTCTCATCATTTCATATTCTCTATTATCTAATAAATTGGTTTAAATTAAAAAATAATTACATTATAAAATATTAAAATAGAAAATAATTATTAGATTATAAATGATTACATATCTTTTCATCTTTCTATTTAAATTCAACAATATGTAACCATTAATAATAATTAATTATAAGTCTTGAAACATTCATTTATTTTATTATGCCAACAATTAAATTTTAGTGACTTAAAATACATCAATTAATTAATATAGGAAGGAAGGTTCCTTCATCTTCTCTCAACAATACCATTAGAGCCTAATTTTAATGTCATAATCTCATATTTAATTATTCAATATTTTGTTTAGTATCTTTTGGCTTCTTCAAACTCCATAAACATTAAATATTTAAGATTTGTGTCATCATTATTTTTCATCTTTTTTTATTCTCTATTATCTAATATTTTGGTTGAGATTAAAAAATAATTACATTACAAAATGTTAATATATATATATATATATATATATATATATAAAGAGTTGGGACTAGAGAAGGTGGCGTGGTATCATTATTTCTCATCATTTTGTATTCTCTATTGTCTAATAAATTGGTTGATATTAAAAAAATAATTACATTATAAAATATTAAAAATAAAAAATAATTATTAGATTATAAAGGATTACATGTCTCTTCCTCTTTCTATTTAAATTCAATAATATGTAACCATGAATAATAATTAATTATAAATCTTGAAATATTTATTTATTTTATTATGCCAATAATTAAACTTTAGTGGCTTAAATATATCAATTAACTAATATAGGAAGGAATGTTCCTTCATCTTCCCTCAACAATGTCATTAGAGTATAATTTTAATACTATAATCTCATATTTAATTATGCAACCTTTTGTTTAGTGCCTTTTAGCTTCTTTAAACTCTATAAATATTAAGTAGTTAAGATTTGTGGCATTATTATTTCTCATCTTTTTATATTTTCTATTATCTAATCTATTGGTTGAGATTAAAAAATAATTACATTATAAAATATTAAAAATAGAAAATAATTAATTGATTACAAAAAATTACATATCTCTTCCTCTTTCTATTTAAATTCAACAATATGTAACCATTAATAATAAATTACTTATAAGTTTTGAAACATTCATTTATTTTATTAAGTTAACAACTAAACTTTAGTGGTTTAAAATACATCAACTAATTAATATAGGAAGGTTCTTTCATATTTCATCACCAATGCCATTAGGACCTAATTTTAATGTCACAATCCTATATTTAATTATGCAACTTTTTATTTAGTGTCTTTTGGTTTCTTCAAACTCTATAAATATTAAGCATTTAAGATTTGTTATGTTTGAATTTTTTATTATTATTTAACCAACATCCTCTTTAGAAATATTCTTGTGTTTTTATTTTTTGACTTATTTAAATTTTTAGTATTGTGTGCTTCATGGAGTACTCTTTTCTTCATGAATTAAACAATGATAAAGATAGTTGGATGATAAGAGTTAGACTTTGTAAGATATGGAAATCTGTTAATATAAAAAAAAATGGAGAGTTGATTAGTGTGAACATAATTTTTATTGATGAAAATGTTATGTATACTTAACTATACATGTTAACATATATTTTAATGTTAACAAAAAAATAATTAACCTTCATAAATAACATTAGTTTTATAAGTCTACTTCATCTTTAAAAAAAATAATTCATATTTTTTATCAGTTTCATAAATATAAAATAATAAAAAAAGATAATATTAATTTTTTTTAAAGTCGCACGAAGTGCTGTTCCATTACTTAGTTTAAGAATAATTTAGCCTTTCTTGTTGAGCTGTCTTGAGTTGATGAACAGTTGTCCTTTGAGAGACTATCCTTGCTGGCGATTTGTCCTCAATCGTGATTAGCTCATTCCGAACAAACCAATTGAGTTAGAGAAGCATTTGATTTTACTAGAGGTGAAACAAGTGACTATTTTTGCAGTTCCCCTCCGTCATATCTGACTCTTGTGGCTTATAGTGAGATATTTGGAGACAGCCCAAGTGGGAACGATGTTGTAATGATGTGATGTGGCCTCATTTTGGTGAAGCTGTCACTGTCTTTGTAGTCCAAGGCTACATGTAGAGGCTTTGATGCATTATAGGAAACATTTTTTGTATTTCTCAGGCAGCTTGAGTGGCTGAAGCTCATTTTTTGGAATCTTTCTATTCTGACCTTATCCTTTCAGTTCCTCTTCCATTCCTTTCAAGAGCTCAAAGGTCATGAGCAACAGTTTAAATGGAGTTTTTTTTTTTTTTTGGCTCTTCCTCTTTTTTGTGTGTGTGTGTGTGTGTGTGTGTGTGTGTGTGTGTGTGTGTGTGTGTGTGTGTGTGTAGAGATTTACAATGTTGTCGTTGATCTGGTTTTTCAGAAAGAGCAACGTGATATGAGTCAATAATAATTCGAGACTCATCTAGTTCATCTTCTACTTCTCCATGGTACATTCGTAAATACATAGGCTAAAAAGTTTTGAAAACCCCCCCAACAGGGATTGTCGTCCAGTAAATAAAGGACCTGTCTATGTTACAGATTCTGTAACAAACATCTCCCGTCATCCCACCATCCGATTTTCTTTTGTTTAGTTTCTCACTCCACATCCAACCACATCCAACGGCTGATGCTGCAGTCTGTAGCTTACAGATTCTGTAACGTAGTTTTGTCCGTAAATAAAAGAATTCAATGAAAGTACGAAACTTATGCATTGAATAGGCAGTTTTCGTACTTTCATGCAGTTTTATAGCCCATTCATTATATATTTTTCATAAGTTTTCATGGATTTGATGGAATTGAAATTTTGTTTTTTTTTTTCAAATTTCTTTCTTCTTGTCAAAGTACAGTGAGCAAAGTGAAATCCATATTTTTAGTCCCTCTCCTTTTTTATTCGAATACGAGTTATTAATTTAAGAAAAAAAATTAAAATAATTAGATGAAATTCCTTGAAGGCTAGTATCTAAGTTTTAGTACGATTAATTTTTGGTATAAAATCCATGGAAGAGCAAAATCTAATTGGGAAGAATAAATTAAAATAGCTAACGAGATGTAGTTGATGTTACCCATTTTTTTCCCCGTTTCATGATTTTTTTTTTGGGCTACTAAGATCAAATGGTTTAGCATCTTTCCTTATTGTAAAATTAAAACTATAAATTGAAAAAGATTCACATTTGTTATCCCCAACTTTTGTTTAAATAATAATATGCATTTAAACTTGGCATAACATTATAATGATGTGAAGAAATGACAGCTTTGTGAAAATGACTAAAGAAAAGCACACGATATTATATTAATAAAAATGTAGTGTTAGGCATCTGTAATCAATATTATAAAAATAGGAAGTAATGTGAATTTCGAATAATATAATAATCACAAATGGGAATGCAAATATTGACATCTGATGATGATGCATTTAGAAGAATGTTGATGCCTAATGGGGACTAAAGTTGTAATTATACCAACCACTTAGTAATCAACGTTAAAATTTGTCAATTATCATTTTACATAATGGGGTGGAAGAAAAATATATTAAAATGGGTTTTAAAAAAAAAGAATTATTGTTAAAAATAAAAATAATTAAGATTAAAATTTATAACAGATGATATTAATAAAAAAACTGATAAAAATTTGAGATTAGGATTAAGGGTTAAGGTTTCGGTTTTTGAATTTCCCTAAATTTTATATATTCTTTAATTTTTAATGCATTGAATTATATTTGTAACCCTTAGATGGTAATGGAATGTAAACAAATTTTATGGATTAATTTATCTTTTAGATACTTTGAAGGGTAAAATGATATTTTATATGGTATAAGTAAACTACTTGATTAATTATTTCTATTCTTAAAATCTGTAAACTCAAGATAAGAAAAAAATTTATTTTTGATTTTCACTATGGTGATATTGTAAAAAAAAAATCATGATTATTATTTTTATTTTATAAATTAAAATAAAACATTAATTTAAAATCTTAAAAGATTTATTCTATTTTTTAAGGGAATTTTCATTAGTAAATTTATTTTTGTCATCTAACTTAAAATATGTCGGATTTTAAGGGGAAATGAAATTATCCTTATTAATCCCACAATATTGTTAATTAGTTACGTTATGGGCATTCTCGTATTTTACTAAGTCAAATGAGTCAACTGTTAAAAATAACAATAATTAGGGGAATATAAGGAAAAGAGGAGAGAGGAAAGTAGGGGAGGGAAAGAAATAAAGAAAAAAAAAGATGAATTTCATGTCAAATCAAATAATAAAAATTAAAATTGACTCTCTTTTTCACTCATTTTCCCTCCCCCTTTTGAAATGAGTTATTCATTGAAGATAACTAAAGTACAATCTCTTTTGCACTTTTTTATTTCTCGATTTACCTTTAATTCCCCCACCAATTTATCATCTACAATAGACTTTAATGTTTAGACAATCTCCTTATTTTCTATTATGAAGCTCATCTGTAGTTTTGCAAGGTCACACATTATTTACCCCAATGTTCGTAGCCATTGAGTCTCCAACACTTTATCATATCCTCTAATGGAAGAATATAAAAATAAATAAAAAAATGGGAAAAATCTCCTGTAATAATAATTTAACATTGGTACACTTGCCATGCTTAGGAAGCTTTTCTCCTGATGCCATTACCACTTTAAATTACTCTTTAACTTTGAGTTGTAATCCTACCTTCCTTGCAATGTCTTCACTAATGAAATTATGAGTGATTCCTGAAACTATTAGAACTATTGTTGTAAGTGGCCCAACCCAATGTCCTTGCTCCAAAAATTGCTTGTAGAGGGATCTTTGCACCACCTTGGAATCTTCTATAATAGCATCATCCTCATCCATAACAACATCATTGTCACCATCATAACATGCTTCAATCAAAAACAATTTTTTGCAACGGTGCTCTAGAGTGAACTTTTGATCACAATTGTAACATAATCCTTTGGCTCATCTTTCTTGCATTTCCGCTATGCCAATCGTTGAACTAGAAGGGTTGAATTGCCTGGAATTAGTTCCTTTTTCAATAAATAGTTTTTTTTTCCCTCAGTAGTGATAGTGTTGTGTCGCTATGAGATGTTTGGAGCTTTATACAACTGGAGTAGTCCAATGGCTAATGTCAATGTGGTTGGTCTACCGATAAGAATGCCTGCCTTAATGGTGTCTTTCAACCCACTAACGAAATAGCTAACTCGTCGATCTTATGAAAGACGTCCCACCTTAGCTAACAACTTCTCAAATTGGGTTCGATAATCACCTACAAAGCCAACCTATTGTAATTTGATTAATACGCCAAAAAAGTCTCGAAATTAAGTGTCGCCATACCTAGCATGTAGGCCATCACAAAACTCTTGCACAGTCGTAATGTCTCATTCTTGATTTATCAGTTGGAACCATAGTCATCTCCCTCTAAATGGAATGAACCCAATGCCACATGTTCGTCTTCTGGAGTTTGATAAAGATGAAAAAACTACTCAACTCTACAAACTCAACTAGTTGTGTCTTCATCACCATTGAACCGCGGAAAATCAAGTTTAATTAGCCTTGGAATATATGACTGTTGTGTGCTACTTTGACGACCACCCATGGTGTTTCCTGATTGCCCTTGATTATGGAGTGGGGCATTAAAGGATTCTCCTTCCATATTGGTCTCTAGTAGGGAACTTTTTGAATCAAGCTTTCCAAATAGTTCATTGATCTTCTCCCAATTGTGTAGTTGACCAGTCATGAGAGAACTTACATCTTACTTTAACTTCTCCACCCTTTGATCTATGCCCATTCTTTAATACCACTATGTTACGTACTAGGGGTTGTTCTCCTTTTGTTTGCTGGAACTTATTGTGAAAATTTAAAAGTGACTGAAATTCGTCACGTTTATTAAGGAACTAATGACCTCTATACTTGAATTATTAGAATAAAACTTGACTGATCTCCTTTATTCTCTAATGGTTTGGAATAAGTAACCAAAAAATTACAACGCTCACGTCCTGAAAAATAGCTAAAGAGTTGTCATTAACCTTCTGCAATTACTTCATACGATAAAATAGCAATAGTTTGCATTAGGTTGAGACTAGAGATGGCCAATGGGTCGGGCGGCATGGGCACAACGCATGTCTGTATAGCACGGCATGACACGCGCATGTTTCAGTAGGGCACGTGACACGACGTGGCACACACGTAGGCCGTGCCGGACCTTAAAAGCACGGCACAATTAGGATGGGACAAAGTACGGTACGCAAAAAGACACATAATAAGCACGCTTCATTGGTGGGCTAAGCACGCGACCCATGGGCCATCAATAGTATGTGGGGTAAAGTATATTAAAGTAAATTTTTTAATGAAAAATAAATATAAAATACCCCAAATTTATAACTATCTTGCAATTAATTTTTTTAATATTTTTTAGCATATGCATTTAAAAATTAATTTAAGTCATAGTTTAAATAAATATTCTAATTTTTTATGTTTATAATTTATTAAATGGATAAATAAATATCATGATTTTATAAATGATAAATAAAAATTTTTACGACATTAATGTTTCATTTATGAAATCATAACTTAATTAATAGTTAATTGAGATATGTTTCATTTGTGATTGAAATATTTTTCATATTTATGCACAAAAAAATAAAATTATGAACAAAATCTTTTTATGATAATTAAAAATTACATTTTCATTCAATGGAGTTCAAGTGCAATTATAATATTAGTTGTTCAAATAAAATTATGTGTAAGCACGCTGAACATGTGAGCTTAAAATTGAAAAAAAAATTAGTGGGCTTTTTTGGACAAAGCACGAGCGGGCTTGTGCTATGGGCCGTGCCAGATCCTTGTAAAAAAAAAAGTGAGCCGATGTGCTGGCACGGCCCATTGGCAATCATTTATCTAAGACTTTGCGATATTTACTACCGACAACTAATTATTTTTTTTAAAAAAACAATAAGACCAAATAAATAACACAATGTTGTTGCTGTTGTTTACTTGGGATTTGAAGAAAGAGTAATGTGATATGAACACATAATAGTAAGTCGATGCTCAGCTAAAGTTTTGAAAATCCCTCCAACAGGGATCATGACGCAATACATTACAAATTTCATGAAATTACACAACTTATGCATTGAGTATGTAGTTTTTGTACTTTCATGTAGTTTTATAGCTGATTAACTATATATTTTTCATGAGTTTTCATGCATTTGATGGAATTGAAATTCAATTTTACTGAATAGAGAAGTTGAATAAGCCAATTAATTTCTAATAAAAAAATATCCCTACTTTTTAAATTATTTTTCATGACTATTCCAAAACTCACCCATACACATTCACCTTACCTATTAATAATCTCATCTTATATTATGTAATATTATTGAGAATTGCAGATAAAATGTGAAATTTATGGTATTTTATATATTATAATTTCAAAATTATTATGTATTCAATTGAATGTGGTTTTTCTTATATGTATGTTAAAATATTATGGTATTTAATACTTATTTTTAGAGATTAAGAAAAAAATATATTACTCAAATTCAAACATTTAGGTCTATTCAGATTCTTACTAATTTAAACAATTTAGATTTCAGATAAAAAAAAAAAGCTACCTTAATATTAATACAGATATAGTATTCTCACTCTTTGTAGTCTTGTACATAGTAGATATAATTTTCTCACTCCTTGTAGTGTTGTGCACAGTAATTGTTGAGTTGTATTTAATTAGTTTATTATTAAACAGAAATTATAATGACTTTAAAAAAAATGACGTAAAAACTAGCCCACGATATTTTTTTAATAAAAAGGTGGTGTGAGTTTTGTGTATTATAAATCGAATGCAAATATTGACATTTGATGATGTATTTAGAGGAAGGAAGGAAGGGTGATAGTGACAAAAGTTGTAGTTTGGTCGGTTACCAATTTTAAAATGCTGTCGGTTAATATATATATAAACAGACTTTTACTATAAAGAATTAAAGATTTTTAAAGAATTAAATTGAAATCTTACTTCGAGATTTTTTTTTTAATTCCCAAATCATACATGCTATTTTAAACGTGATGCCCAATAAAATAGAAATATTTAGAACCTTAATTTCATAATAGTCAAAGTCCACCACCATTAATTAATCCTTTGTTTAATAGATAGTGTAACAGGTCTAGATCAGACGAGTAAACGTCCTGGACGAGAGAGAAAGAAAAAAAATTGCAGGTGCCGGTTAATCTCCGGTATTAAAGCAACCGAATACCGGATGCCTGCCGGTTGCACAGAAATATTTTATTGCATGAAAATGTAAGAAATGAAGTAAACTGTACGCCTATCCTGGCGAGCGAGCAGTCACGTGCGGCAAGTACATTTTTCCAAACAAAAGCGACGATCCGTTCAGAAAATAGCAGATTGATATTATAGCTTTTGGTTGACTTCACCGGGAAGCAGGACTGGACGGAGGTATGTGAAGTTCGTGATTTATGGCTCGGCACAAACGGAAATATGAAGCTTGTAATTTGAGAAGGTGAACAATAAAGCTTCATGGCTAAGTCCGTGCAACTTTTGAGTGCAATTATTGAAGTGCAAGGAGATGGGAAATACTGGTAGTTTGTTTGCGTTCTTGTAAACTGACTGTATTTCATGATCTGTGAGGAAAATTATTTATTGTGCATGCGGATTCAACACTTCCGACCAAATTTTAATGCTTGGTTACCACCCCACAGTCTTTAGTAAAGTTCAGTCGTTTTTGTTATAAATACTTGTTGGAGATCCATCAGCAGCTCCATTATCAGGAGTGATGGTGTTTAAAAAACTTGTAATTTTCTGAATAGGGTCGTAGTGGATCGCAGTCTTCCAATTTTTGATTCATTTTACTGAATGTATAAAATTAAGGATTTAAAACAGAAAAAGATGTTTAAATTAAACATTTAAATTGTACATCGTCCTTCAATATTTAAATAAAATATGAAATTATTTATGACTTTATTGAAATATAAATATTTAGAAAAAAAAATTGAAGACAACTCATATCTAAGTGTCTAGCATCTTTAGGCATCAAATTTGGACCACCTACCGTACCCACCTCAATAAGGTTCATAACCCATGATGTGAGAGAAAATGGTATTAATTTGATCCCCTGTTGGTGAATAATTTCTTTAGCTTCAACCGAATTTAAATGCTTGTAAATTAATTTCTTCCGTGATTATAAAAGTGAACTATATATAAGGGTGGGTATAAACCCACAACCCATAGGTTTACCTAAATCTAAACTAAATTAAATGGTTTAGATTAGATAAATCATGAAAATAGATTAGATCTGAGTTTTATATAAAAAAATCATTTCATTATGGATTAGGTATGGTTTACCCACGATTTATAGACAAAATCCCAACACTTGAACTTATTGTCTAAAATCATTACTAAACTAAAATTACAATATTAATGCTTGCCGGTCTCAATTCAACTTTATTTTAAGCTTTTCTCGTTTGGACAGCTTTAGTTTGCAGTTTGAAAAATTTACATAAATAACCATAAATTTTATGATTTTTTTATTTTAATCCCACAAATTAATTTCTATCAACATTAGCCCAAAAAAAAAAAACTAGACCAAAATGCCTCCTCACATCTCTCTCCCAAGACTCTCTCTTTCACGTAATTTCTCCTAAAGCCAAGAACACCCATAGTTGGCGACAATTTCACCCATCGTTGGCGGCAGCTCCACCCATCATCTACGTCTGATCTATCTTCTACGACGAAGAAAATCAACTAGATTCATTATTTAACTTCAACAAAACCTAGGTTAGTCATTTTATTTATATTTCATTAATTAAAAATGAAATTTTAGAATAATAGTGGTTGTAGTTTGAGAATAATGGTGGTGGTGGTGGTGGTGCTTGTAGTGGTGGTTGTTGTTTTGAGAGTGTGCTGTTTTGGGCGTGATTTGTGAGTTTGTTGTTTTGGGCGTGATTTGCTGCCCAGTAGGCGTCATTTGCTACCCAGCGACAGGTGCTAGATACAGTTTTTATTTTTTTAACATGAAGTTAATTTTCCTATTATTTTATTATAAATGCAATCTAATAATGTTAAAAATATTATAAATACATGACGAAATCAGAAGTGTCGAGAAACGAATTGGGCAGGATGAAGTTAGCTTATTCTGATCTCTTCCCAGGGCGAATTTCAAGCATGTGTAACTTTTCTATAGTTGTAAAACCCATCGAGTGAAAATTAACAAAACGGCAGCTGCATATGTTCAAGAAATACATATTTGGGCCTTTTTTGGAGTGCCAAAACTTTCCGTTTAGTGGTGTAATTTTGCACAATATTTTACTTAGGCAAGTGGCCGATGGAGAATACAGGGAGAAGGATCAGTTATAATAAGCATTTGATACGCTTGTCAATTGGATAATGATGTCTGGTTTCTGGACTTTCTTATGGTGAAGATACCACACTAACAAATAACAAGAAAGTATTTTAGTGGGTTGTTTCGCAACATCAATCTTAAGCAATTTGAGGAGTTCGAGTTCGAGGGTATGGACGACATTGACACATTAAAGATCACACTCTTTTACTTTGCGGACAGAGTTCTAAATGGAAGAAAAGGCCACTATCAAATCAATTTCTCAAAGCTGAACGAAGTAGATGATATAAATTACTTTCAAAATCGTCCATGGCTTCGTTTATCATGGGAAACGATATACGAGAGTCTTGACAATCCACTATACGAGAAAGACGAGAAATTTAAGGCGATTCAGTTGGAAAAGTCAAATCATAAAATAGAAAAGTACAATGTTTACGGCTGAAATTGCATGAGCACATACAAGCTGATCAAGCTGAAATACTCTGCAGGAGCAAGTTTTCTTTTGCAGGTCAACTAAACCTTCCTTAATCCCACCACCTACAACTTGAAATCGATGCAGAGACATTAGGCGAACGATCATTCTTTCAGCTATAGTTTTCCTCTCAGCGACTGTTTCATCCGCCCATGTTGTTAGCCAAGTACTCATTATCATAAAATCATTGCTGCAATATTTTTTTAAAATAATCAACAAGATGAGTAACAAGAAATTTTCTCGGTTCCCTCATGAAAGAATTAACACTCTCTGCGATGTTGGTGGTAAGTATATTGTACCTCCTACCTGCAATATTTTCTTTCAATTTCTTATTTTACTATGTTCAACTCTATGTATTCCTCTATCCGTGGAGTACATTGAATGTACAAAAATGGCTATAATATAGTTTCTGTTATTCGTATTAATAACTACTCTCGGGAGCATCCACAACCCTTCAAGTTATCTTTTAAATTCCTCGTGTATATATGCTTTTGTTGTATTAATAAAGGCATGCTCAAATTCATCCTAAAGAGCTTTGGACATCCTAAATTTTGACTTAATGTTACATTTCACATGGTAAAAACAAACACCATGAGTTGCATTGTGAAATACTTTTAGAAGGGCTCTCTTTATGACAGTGCATCGATCAAAGATAATTATCAACTCCAACTAGGTTTGGCAATTTAACGGTCTAGGCCAGGCTTTGCTAAGCCCAGGTCCAGGCCCATATAATGTTAAATAAGTCCAGGCCCTCTCAAAGCCCATCCAAATTGGGCGGGCTTGGGCCTGGGCTTTTATGAATTTTAAAAAAAATTTAAAAATAAAACTATAAATTTTCAAAACATAATTATCCAATACATAATACTACAATAGGCTAAAAACTTAAACATAATTCTCTAATACATGATTAGCCAACACAAAATATAAAAATACTAACATCGCAAGTATCGTACACAACATACAAATCAACCACTATTATAAAAAAGAAACTAATCCAATATTTGCAGGCCATCTTCGTCCTCATCAGTAAAAATTTCTTCTTCAAAAACTCTACCTAATTAAAAAAACTGTTAAAATAAATAATAAAGCAAAATAATTAGTAATTAATTTTGTAAAAAATGTTTTTATACCTCTACTGTTAGTATCCCATAACCAATGCTGAGAGCACATGATAGCTTTTAACGTGTCTGGATGTAGTCTACTTCAATGTGGACTCAATGTTCTACCCCCCGTATTAAAAGCCGACTCTGAGGCAACAGTTGTCACAAGTATGGCTAGCAAATCCTTGGCCATCTCCGCCAAAATAGGAAATTTACCTTTGTTCATCTTCTACCATTGTAAAACATTAAAATTCAGAATTATTCTGACTAAAGGATCCTCCAAATACCTATCTAAGTCGGACTTCGAACTAATAGGTTGACTATTTTAGGTTGCATATGAATCAAAATCACCTATATCATCTATATAATCAAAATCAGCATGAGATTGGTCAGAAGAAACAACAAGTGCAGTAGAAGACTCACCAACAACACCGTATCTCGTAGTTGCAGATTTGGCCTCCCTTTCTAGTGTTTGATTCATTCTTTTTTTTTTAACAAAACAGTAAATCAACTGGTTTTGATTTGGTTCGGTTTTAAGCAAACATATTTATTAAAAGGGAGAAATGACAACATATTGTTAAGGAATGAGTATGTTGTGCAATAAGCCATCCAGTATTTAGACAACTTTCATCATAAAAGTTGTTAAGTAAGTCTAATAAACTTTTCAAGCTAGCTAAGAAAGGATGTTTGCGAGAAAGCTAGAGAGAAAAGAGCAATATGGCCAAAGCGAATTTTATTAATAGAAAGGGAGAATTCAAGAAATCTTAACAAAGATGCTTGAGTTGCTAGGTGTGTAGTGTGGTGTTGAGCAAAATGGTGGGTGTCGTGCCCTATAAATAGAGTGGCTTGCCCAGGTCTAGAGTCTTTTGTGCAACTTGCACTTGCTTAAATATTCCCTAGATTTTAGAATATATAAGTGTATAATTATCCAGATATTTACAAGTGCTAGTGTGTTGTAGAGATTTCTAGAAACCAGGTCGAGGCTACTTGCTTTGGCTAGTGAATTTGAATTGTCCACTTGCTAAGTGTATCACGGTTCGCTAATTATATGAGTCAGCCCACTGTTGAGCACACCCTGTTGCTAAGCACATCTTACCTTTAGGCGGATCTTTATTAAGCAAACCCATACGCGCTAATTTAGCTCTCGCTGGTGACAAATTTAAGTGACCTGTGACAATATGATGCAATATCGGAAGCCTTTTATGTTTTAGGTTTACTAAATGCGCGGCAGGGAGAATTTAGGGCTAAGAGAAATTGTAGCTGCATGGCTTTTGAATTTCTTTGTGAATCTATCTATTACTTATTAGACATTATAGAATATTGGGCTAATTGGGTATGTTGGAACTTGGGCTTATATATATACGTCTTATATATATGTGCCGTCATCACACAGGGAGAAGAAAAGAAAACTGTCAAGAACATGAAGTGGCTGCATCTATATAAAGAAGAAAAATAAAATTGATTTAAGTGGTGTTTCTCCACTAAAAGAGATAATCAGGTGGCAACAAAAAGTTGAGTGGGGATCATTTCAGCACACCCTCTTTCTATCTCAATATCTTCTCCTCAGATCAGCCTCACCATTTGTTATTGGTAGGCACTTCTTCGGATAAAGCATACAAATGCATTAACATTTTAACATTTAGGATATTTGTTAACCAACAATAGAGACTTCTGCGTCATTTCAGAAAATCGAGCTAGTGCAAAAGGTATTATCGAAGATAAACGCATTTGATTTTATTTAATTTGACGGATACAGATGATATGATATTCATGGAACTTTAAATGAAACTATATTTGATTAGGGTTATTTTTGTGAGAAATGTGGTAATCATGATATATATTCTTTGTGAAGCAGAGACTCACATTAAGCTCTATCAAACAGAAGTCCAAATAGATGAATAAAGTGCCAAACAAATAATTAAAAAAAAAGAGGTCTGATTAGGCTTAATTCTAAATACAATGTAATGATTTAAGGATCCAAACGTCAACATAGTATACGCTTGAATGACCCCTTCTCATAATGAGAATGTATATAATCTTATTATGAACCAGTTTTGTATGGAATGAACTTATAATCATGAAATCAACTCAATTATCAAATTATATGTTATAAGTTCATAATTCTAACTCATTCCCATTTTGTTCCAAAAAGATCTATTAATTGTTTGATTCTAATTAGAAAGAGGGATCTTAAACTAAGAAATCGATATTAAAAACTAACTAAAAGCTAAAAGAAGATATTTTGATAGGATTTGTTGATATTCCTTGAATATAAGTTTCCTCTAATATATTAGATTTTTTATCCATTTGCCTACGCTTTTAATTTTGTGGAAACAAAAAATTGAAGAAACATATTTGTATCAACGTTTGTCATATATTTTTGTGTGTCGAAAAAATTTGCATTTTGATCCCAAATTCAGAATTCACCTAATCTTAAGTTATATACACACGGGTATTTTGGTTTATTTTCAATTTCTTGAAAGCCAATAACTTCCCTTACTCACCGGATTGTAATTTTGTTACAAATTTCTAAAAGTGAGTAATCAAAGAGGTGCTCCATGACGCGCATGATGATTCAAAAAATTGCCCAATCATTGAACTAAATAAATAAATAAAATGATTTACTTGTAGATATATTGTATATGGTCCAGAAGCGATTATCATTTTATCAGCATTGCATTTTTTTGGCTTCGACTTGTCTCCAAATCTCTGCATTCTGAATGCAAAAATGACTTGTACCCACATACATAAATACATTTAATATTTTTATTAATAATTGGCATGTACTATAAGCAAACACATGTGACGATTTTTTTTTTAAAAAATCTCTTCTAATAGTGAAAGTCTTTTATATTGATAATTGATAATTAAATAAATCGGTGCACAATATTTATTCGGATTTTTTTTGAATTTTTTTTTTCAGTTATTGCCCAATATAAAAGAGATTCAAATATAGTGATGTAATTTCAACCAATAAAATTGAGTTTCGACACTTTACCTTTTTGATATTTTAACCTTCAGCTTGTATAATAAGAGATTTTTCAGTAAAAGTAGTTGATACCCATAATATAAATCGTAGATTTGGGCATACAATACAGATTCGAAGTAGTTCCACTCGATATTGAATTATTATTATTTTTTTTAATGTAGAAGGGTAGGCACAGCTCCTATTAATTATTTATCTCTTATATTCCTTAGGAACTGAATTTTTTTGGGTGATTAACTACATAAAATTACTTAAATTTTAAAAATCACTCACCTAAGTCCAAGAAGCTAGCGTTGAATTACTTTGAATTGAATTATTAAGAAGTCTAATTTTTACAAAATATTAACATCCGAATCACTAGAAATGTTTTGTTATATTTTGTCTTCATTCAGTTTTGTTGGATCACCTTCTTCTTCTTTTTAATTAATGTGACAATGCTTTAATTCTTTTTGTGGCAAATACAAGGATATCCACTTGTATATATATTAACCAAGCAAATTAAGGGAAAAAAAAATCGCCATACATGATTGATTGATGATTTTTATTTGTGTTTCTTTTGATTGAATCAGCAAAATTTTGTGATGACAACAATTAGCCATTCTGAGTGGCAACCGTCTTTGGATTGCACTCAAGAATAACACTACAAATAGGAAAATAAATAAATAAATAAATAAAAGGCAAGTGTTTGCGTGACGTTTCCTTTGTGAATTTTTATATATCTCTTTATGTGAATCAAATGCGCACACTTGCACAAAGAGAAAGAATATAAATGAAAAGGAAAATCACTAATGGAATCAGCCAACCATTTCAAGGCAAAGCAGTGTTTGGCACCACCCCCCACCATTATATATTCTATCTTTTTTAGTACACATCATTGTCACTATGACCTAATTAACTAATCATTTAATCTTACCCTGTATATATCTTTAACTATTTATTTCCTATTAGATAATCCATTTATTTCATATTAAAATCATGAGAACATTAATTGTGAAACCTTATATGGGAATTGGTTGATTTAAGTGATAGAGAGCTCTTCATGATTAAAAAAAGAACAGAAAATTTGAAATTTAAATTCCACTCATTAAAAAAAGTAATTTATGCACGAATGTTAATGGGTTATATTAATTAATTATGGCGGATGCAAATCAACTAACACGTTTTTCGGAATCCATTTTCGAAATATTTAGGAACCGCAGCATTTATATTAATTTAATATTAGAAAAATTGAGCAGCCGAACCGAGGGTGATGCCAGTGAGAAGGCAAATATGTTGGCCGTTTGTCGGTTCACGATTCTAAAATTCAAAAGGAAGGTATACTTTTTGTAATTAACAGTATGCGATCCCTATGGCTATAAAAAGACACAAAGGTCATAAAAGTATCTGTCATGTCCAATTTGTATATTTGATATGAGGAAATTTTATGAGCTTTTAGGATTATTGGTTCTGCACGTTAAAGTCAACTTAAGTATAGGTAATTAAATCTTAATTATATATTAAAATTAATGAATAGTTAGTGTATAATATTTAAAAATTTAGAAAAATTTAATGAACAGATGGTATAAAATTTTTAAAAATTTAAGAGAGAACTTTAAGTATTTTATTTTGTCGAGCTTCTTTCACAAAAATACAATTAATTTTATCTCTAATTAATGATAAAAGGGAGAGAAAAGAAAAAGAAAAATTATATCCTTAAATCTAGTTGTGGGTTAACTAAAGGTTAAATGTCCTTATTAGGATATCACTTTGTAAAAGTAATTACACAATGAAAAGCGATTGCAGTAGTTAATTTAGAATTGGAGGCCTACATATTCCTCAGAGATATGGATAAATCAAAAGAGAATTTAAATGCAGTCTCTCTGCTATAAAATAATCGAGAGAAGTGTAAAGTGTTTAAAATAAATTAAATACTACGCATAACATCAAGTTGCTCCAATATTGATAAGATTATTAAATACTTGGTTCCGGGATTTCTATAAAGCTAGCTTATTTTATACAACCAATTCTGTACGTACATGTTATATTTTCATCAAATCCTCATACGTGGTTGTCCTCATTCAGCAAATAGAAATCAAAATAATACATTATTGCATGCTGTAAAATAAAATATGTCTATTCTTTGCTATGAAAAGAAAATGCCGACGCTTTAATTTGTTAGAATGAATTGAATAAACTACTTATCTGTAAGTTGTTTTTTTAGCTTGAGCACAGCTAGGTCATTCTAATATATCTGTTACTGAAGATAACGACAAGGAATTTGTATTTTAAATTTTATCTCTACTAATAATAAATGTTTAAAATCTGCAGCTACTTCAATAATTAAGTTGAGGTCACTCTTGTCTCCAGTTGGATATGAGGAGCCAATTTTAGGGTTGGTGTTAGGTAAGAGATAGCCAAACTGCCAATAATATTTTGTTAAAAGGAGAGTCAGAGATGATACAAATAATTAATTTCTTTTTTGGCGATTAGGGTTTAGGAGCCTCCCTAATCACTAATGGATTGGCACAGCTTCTGTTTTAGCTTTTAAATGACTTGGAAGGGTATGGAGCACTATCGAGTTGTCCCATGAAATCCAACAATAATATACATAACCCCTTCATGCTAGTGAGAGGTACTTAGTACTTTCAGAATTATTAAGTACTTTTAGAGATGCATGGGGGAATCATTTTAATAAATGTACTTGCATGAAGAACTATACTTTAATTTCAAGAAAAAATTTAAGTGGGATAATTGATAAATTAATGATTATTGTTTTGAATTGTATTTCATGCACACTTGATGTTTTTTAATTTAGACACGTTCATTCAGTTACGATATACCTTATTTATAAACAGTTTCGTTAAATGACGTATTTATAAAAAAAAATGTAATAACATTATTAAAGAAAAAGCTGTTTTTTTACTTAGCCAGCATTACAAATTAAATTGATATGGTAATAATTTTTAATTACTCCTCGAGTTTCTCTTCATTGTATTTTAAAGAGTACTTTTGATACGTACTAAATCTCGTATGATGATGCAATAGGCATTGTTAAGCATGGAGATGATGACATGACTAGCACTGTTAAGCATGAATTAATATAAACCACAACAGAGAGAAAGTCAGGAATCCATGTGATTTCGCATAGTTCTTGGAGATCAAATCATTTTGACATTGTGTTCCGTAGACGAATATGCAATCGACTTGTCCAAATTAAAAGTAGAATAAGAAAATGACATCTTCAAGAAGCTTCAAATGGGAAAATAATTCATACCACTTTTGCAATTTGCATTAGCACAGACTTTGAGGTGGCATCATCAATTTAGTCACACGTTGACCAAAGTTCATATAAAAATTTGATAAATAAAAGAGAAAATGTCTAAGAAAAAAAACGGTACCATATAAGAACTTCAATTGTAGTTAGAATAGCAGATTAATTAAAACTGGAATTAATAACAGAATTTGAAGGGATTACAATGAAGTGACCAAATTTCTCTGCAAATAAAACTAATAATTTCTCTTTATTTGATTGCTCCTTAATATTTTCTTTAAAGTAAAGAAAGAAACTCAATCTTATTATGAATCCGCAAACAAAAAGGTACGTATCACCTCGCTATTTAACGACCCTTTCATTTGCTGACGCACACTCCCCCAGCAAAACAATCATTCTCTCCCACGCTCGTCACCGGCATTTGAACATCACTCGCCCAAAAAATACCAGAAAATTTTGGGAAAAAAATCTAATAGATTTTGGTAATCCCATGTGCCGGACCATTTTAATTAAATTCTTACAAGATGCGAGTATTTACTCTTATATAAATTTATAAGATATTATTATTATCTTCCTTTCTCAATTCTTACGTAATATTATAATAATCCCAAGAACCGAACACAAAATTTATTTACTCTTATATAAATTTATAAACAGATACAAAAAGGCGTTGTCAGCACACACTCCAGGAAAGGGCGCGTAAAGGGGAGGAGGAGGAACCGGCGAAGTATAAGGAGCATATAATCATAATCCATCTGGTACGCACATTCAGTAGATAGTGGAAAGGTCACAAGAGTAAATATGTCTTGTAATAACTAATAATAATAATAAAGATTATTATAATATTACGTAATCTTTGACTCCGTGTAGCTTATGATAAACACAAAAGCATTTCTAATTTATACCCAATTATTAGTTTTGTAATATAATTTTGTTTTCTTAAAAATAATAACAAATGGGGAAGTACTGTTTGAGGGACTCTTTTAAGCTGTCGTGTTGTCAGTATGATTCTTCTAACAAATGATGGGACTTAAACTTGTTGGGGTTTTGATAGTGGGAGGAGTTAAAGAAGAAGAACAAGATAAACGGTTGCTCTTGCTGGTTCGGTTTGCGTTTCATTTGTTGGGAGTTGTCGTTTTGGGAGCTGTTTGTGGTTGAGGTTGAGGAGAGGGAGGGAAGATTTTTAGCGGGAAATTAATTAAAGTTACTCTTTGACTGTCTCATGTAGTCATATGCATGTATTGTCAGCAACTTTCGAATTGAAAGGTTTGATTTCTGTTTCTGTTTCTGCTTTTGTTTTGTGGGTGTGGTTGCTTTCTTTTTCCTGTTTGGTTGCCAAGAAAAGGGAAGGACATGAAAGAAAGTTTAAAATATTGCTTTGTTTTTGCTCTGCTTTTATGACTAACAACAAAGGTTTCTTTTTCTTTTTTTTTTTCTTTTTTTGAGTTTTGTTAAGGTAAAAGAGGTTTTGCTTTTTTATGTGTATTTAGTGATGAATATGTTGAAAGGTAGTTTGAGGGTAGAAATTATTTCATTTCGGTTAGCTAAAAGTTCGTGCACTTATTTTCTTGCTTTGATTACGCTTTTGGAAATAGTTAAGCTGGACATTCAATTCCAGTTTCTACTTGTTTCTTTCTTATACATGAACGAAACGGTAACTTGTTTGTCATGAATGTTCCTATTGGATTCATCTACTATTTGGCTTATTGAAATTGAATTTCTTAATTGCAAGAGAAGTGAATTTTTTTTTTAATCCTTTTTTATGTATGCCTTGTTTCAAAGCTTCAAGAATTGTGGAGACAAACAATTTGAAGGGTTGTTTTGCGGTCTATGAAATGTTGATTTAAGTCTCAACTGCTGAATTGGCAATTTTAGGTGTGTAGCCGCTCTCTGATTCTCACTAGTTCTTGTTTGAACCTGTTCTCTCCTAGTTTACTGTCACCCCACCGCTATCTCTGCTTGCACGTTCAAAGGAATAGCAAGCAGAAAACTACAAAAAGGAAGGGGTAGCACATTGAACCTAGAAAAGAGAGTTGAGGGTTGGAACACGAGTATAACAAAACTTCTTGGGATTATTTGTATTTTGTTCATTTTATAGAGCAGTTGAGCTGACAAGGGAAATTTTTACCCCCCTCAATTTTCTTTGTGGGGAACTTTATGATCTACCTCCAAATTTTGAATTATTATTATTTGTTTATATTTTTCTAATGATTCTGATATATTTTATGAATGATTTTCTACATAGTGTCATATTCTTTCAAGTCTAGATAGCAATAAGAATTTGTGGTGCATACAGGTCCACCATTAACAAATAAATGGGGACAAGCAAACAGTAAACTTCAATTATGGAATGACTTGGCTGTTTAGAGCTGATCTGGACCTTTAAAAAAAATTAAATGAAAAAAATGTAGTGATTATTGTCCAAACTTTGGATACACTTGGCTACATGCTGTGTGTTCTGCAAAAGCACATTTGGTCCAAGTTGCTTCTAGCTTGTTGACTGGCTTTTTTAGCAACTTAGTTGGTTTGTAGTAGTTACAAAAGTGCTATTCATTCTCTATTTGTTTGAAAGTTTGGATAGACTGTTCCATTTTAGACATCAGGTTATTATAATGCTGAAGAAGCGCTAAGATTGTAATGCAGACTTAAGAAAAATCTGCATTTACAAGTCTGGTGGTATCAAATCATTTAGTTTCTTGGCAATATCAAATAATCTGAAAATCTTCGTGACGTTTGTTGCAGCAATTGACAGATGACATAGCAAACAGACAAGAGAAGGAAAAGGTGCTGCAAGTATATGATAGGGTGTCCAAGATATTGACGCTTTGTTACTTTGTGATGTTTTAATGACTTAAATTTGTTAAATTATGTGGGAGAAGAAAAATTTATGCCATTCTTGGATTTCTTGTCTTTTGCTTTTTGACATTAGCGGCTAACTGGTTCTAATCATGAGATTGGAATCCCATAATGTTATAGCCCGTTATATCAGTGACCTTCTGTCAGAGCCTTTTTCTTGTTTCACCTTTGAGGTTAGATTAACATAGGTGAGGTGCTACATTCTTGGTTCACTCTTTTGCTTTGTGTCCTTACAAACCTATTGGCTTGGTGATTTGGTTGAAGTGGAGAGTGCTGTTTAATTGAAGTCTTCCATTAGCTGTTTAATGTTTCTTATTTTAGTTATAAGTGGAGACTGCTGTTTAATTTGAACCTTGTATGTTCCCATTACCTCTTGAGGTATTTTCATTCCACCGTTTTATCTTTATGTTTATGCCTATATTTTGTTACATATGCCAAAAGCTTATTTAACCTGCTCCTGTTATTAGTTTGAAGAGCATGAACTCTCCGTCCACCCAGTATGTCACCCCAAGAAGGTTGGGCATTTATGAGCCCATCCACCAGATGAGCACATGGGTAGAAAATTTTAAGAGTAATGGCAATCCAAATACATCAGCACCTATAATTGTGGAGGTCGATACAAGACTAGACAATCAGGTGCAAATTATGACCCTTATTCTTTTTGATCTGGAAGTTGAGGCGATGTTTCCAAACTGATTCATATTTTTCATTCAACTTTCTAGTCGGAGGATACTTCTCATGGATCGCAAGGACCTTTCTGCAAGTACGAACAAGAAGCAAGTAAACCTTTTGACAAGGTAAGTTTGATGATCAAGGATTTCTTCTCTTGTTCTAATTTATTTAGCTTCAAGTTCCTGCTATTTTTCTTTCTACTTAGAAAATAATCCACTTCCTCTAGATTTACACACAACTGACGTACACAGTCTGAATTTGGGGAAATATAAGGAATGGCCATTGTACCTCAGAAACTAACAGTAACAGAAATTTTCAGTTAAAGTTTTGTACGTTCTCCGTTCAATGAATTCTCCAATCATATACTGGTTCCGTATGTTTGTGCCTCATTCACTTTCTCATTCATTTGAGTATAAACACCCAGAAACTAACAGTAACAGAAATTTTCAGTTAAAGTTTTGTACGTTCTCCGTTCAATGAATTCTCCAATCATATACTGGTTCTGTATGTTTGTGCCTCATTCATTTGAGTATAAACACCCAGAGACTGACACAATCATGACATCTAAGTGATGTAGAACATCCTGAAGATGTATGTGTGTATAAAAATGGAAGTTTCCTTTTCTCCTTATTGTAAATCTTATAATAAATGAATCAAAGTTTGGAATTTTTTCCATTTCTTCCCTCCTGTCCTGTCTAAATTTCTCCTATTTCCCTCTAAAGTTCTCTTATTTCTATACTATTAAGTCTTTCATTTTCATGTTGTCTTCCCTCATCTACCTCTGCTCAAGACAGTTGACCGAAGTTTCAGCTAGTATGAGGGAGGAGTTTCTTACTGCATCTCCTTCATTTTAACTGTTGAGATTTAGTTTGGACACCTTTTGGTTGTTTTATAATAGCACGATTTGTAATGAACTGCCTTTTAGTTCATAGACCTTCCTCTAGTCAATGCATACATGATAATGGTTTACCAATTTTATCCATTTCATGAATGTTTCTCTTCAACATGAGATGATTCTGGTTTGCATCTTTGTTGCTGATGTTTGCAGATACAGAGACGTCTTGCACAAAACCGTGAGGCTGCTCGTAAAAGCCGTTTGCGGAAAAAGGTATAAAGGGGTCTGAATCCAAACAGATATAGTATGTGCAACTAGAGGTTTCAAGCTTTCTGTTTGATTAATCTTTTGCTTTGCAGGCCTATGTTCAGCAGCTAGAAACAAGTAGATTAAAGCTAGTTCAGCTGGAGCAGGAGCTTGACCGAGCTAGACAGCAGGTGTGGAGAAGATGTGCCTTTTTTTTTTTTAAATCTATTGCCATGATGATTGAAGGGGGCCTTTTCTCCTCTTAATTTAAAAGTTAAAAATGTTTGTATATTTCAAGTGGTAAATGCTGCACTGCAGGGTCTGTATGTAGGTAGTGGAGTAGAAGGTGTGCATATGGGGTTCTCTGGAACTGTAAACTCAGGTTTGTTTGTAACACTGCAGCATTTATGATGGTTGGTTTTGATATCTTTCCTTGTCAAAATGCTGTATGTTGGTTTTCATGTCCTCGTGCACAAACATTGCTATGCCTTAAAAATTGCTCGTCTCTGATACTTTGTGGTTATTATGGTATTTGACATTCTTAAATGCCCGATATAAAATGTAAGGCTGTGGCATTCTAATCGTAAGCTGTAGTTGGCTATTCTTATGGAGTAAGACGAATGCCGCACAGCTAAGTTTACTGTCAAATAGTCCTGCTATAAAATAGTATCTGGAAGCATTTGAAGGCTAATACATACTATCTGCCTTTTGGGTCCCTGGAAATTCTCTTTGCTCTTCTAGAATTTTGGAACTTGATTGAGTATTGCTTGAGGACCTCTAATATCCTCAATCTGTTCCAGTAATAAATAGATATGTTTTGTTTAACTGGAATTTTTAGGAACTAGTTGTGAACACGGTATACTAAATTGTAGTGATTTGTAGCCATAGCTAAATTCTATGTATAGCAATGTAATTTTATTTTAGAATTGTCTAAAGAAAAATAATTTTAAACTTTGCATGGGCAATTAAAGTAAAACTTATTCTAATAAATGTGGTCAAAATGTACATGAAATATATTTATGCTCCTAACTTACCATCGCCATTCATTGTATATCCCTTTGTTTTCATTTCCTGAAGCACCTGTTGCTTACAGCGCATTGTTTTTTTGTTCTCTCGTGTTTTTGCATTCAATAATTAGTCCTCATTAAGAGTTCTACATGGTTTACAGCATTTGAGATGGAGTATGGACACTGGTTGGAAGAACAAAGCAGACAAATTTGTGAACTGAGGAATGCTTTGCAAGCACATATTGGTGACGTAGAGCTCCGCATTCTTGTAGATGCTGGCATGAGCCACTATTTTGAACTTTTCCGCATGAAAACAACAGCTGCAAAAGCAGATGTCTTCTATGTAATGTCTGGCATGTGGAAAACACCTGCTGAACGTTTTTTCTTCTGGATAGGAGGATTCAGACCTTCAGAACTTCTCAAGGTAATTTTTATTTCATTTTCTTTTGTAATTGAAAAAGTTGTCTTAGTTGGGGCATAGCGCTTGTTGATTTTGTGGTAGAAGCTGTGGGATCTAAATGTGCTAGGCTGAATTTTAAGGCTTGGCATGATTTTCTTGCCTAGATGTTGGAAAAAAAAAGCACCATTTATTAGGTATTATATTTTCATATAGATAATTCATTTAGAAAAAAAAAAAGCACATCACCGACCTGCACCTACCCAGCTATCTATTTTTTCTCTTACTATTTTCAAACTGTGACGATCATGTTAGGGTTTCCCAAGTCTTTGTAATTTCAGTAAAGTATATGGTCATAGCCTTTTTCTTATAATATGGTCCTAGTTCTTAATATGTTAAAAACTTCTACACATTTATAGAAGCATGTGTTTTACTTTTACACTTATTTGAAAAGGACTAAATTTCACTGAATGTCACTTAACACCTCTGTGTTTTTAACAGGTTCTTGTTCCTCAGCTTGAACCCTTGACAGATCAGCAACTTATTGATGTTTGTAACCTAAGACAATCATGTCAGCAAGCAGAAGATGCACTTTCGCAAGGTATGGATAAACTGCAGCAAACACTTGCTGAGACTGTAGCAGCTGGTCAGCTGGCGGAAGTTGGTTACAATCCACGTACTGGTACTGCAATGGATAAATTGGAGGCTCTTGTCAGTTTTGTAAGCCAGGTAAGAATCTGCATTCTCTCATTGCCCACTCAAGTGGTTTTCTTCCATTTCTCTTTGCACTTCCAAATTCCAATTTCTTCTTGACATGTTTAACAACTCGACAAGTTTTTGCACTGCAGGCTGACCATCTTCGCCAGGAAACTCTGCAGCAAATGTCTCGTATCCTAACAACTCGTCAGGCAGCTCGAGGGTTGCTTGCTTTGGGTGAGTACTTTCTTCGACTCAGAGCTCTGAGCTCACTTTGGGCTAATCGTCCTCGGGAGCCCACCTAGCCTTACAGCTAGCTCGCACTCTCTGGGAGATCAATATTTACCAGTTGAACATTGTTTCCGGAATCAGTGGTACATCTGGGTAATGTTGTCATAAACAAAGTTTCCAGAAATCTAGCTGCTGACATTTTTCAAGCAGCCGCATGCATCCTGAGGAATTGTAAATACAAATAGCCCTTTAACGATAGAGGAAATTTGTAATTAAATCAATTTTCAACGCGTGTTGTACATTCAGTCATCTTGGAACAGTTTTCTTTGGGTAATATATCCCATCTACAGATGGAACTTTGTTATGTAAATTTTTGTAGTTTCCCCTTCCTGCTCTAAATGTTTGATGAATAAACTGTCCTTGTTCAGGAATGAGCAAGAGATATTTATGCTGGAAAAACCAGTGAAATTTAATGAAGTTTTGCTTAGTCAGTCCGTGAGCATTAGTTGTTTCTTTTCTGAAGTTCACTAGTCACTACTATATTTAGGCTCCATTTGTGATTGCTGTGTGATCCTAGCTTAATTGCAAAATAATTAAAATTTGCAGTAAACACCTACTTAATATTTTATCGGACGTTCATCTATTTTAACTTGGTAAATTAAAAAGTCACACAGCACTTCAGTTTCAAAGAAGCAGAAATTGAAAATGGGCAGCAAGAGGAAGAAACAACACACATCCAATTCACTTTGGTAACAATGAGCTGGAATGTTTGGACATTCTGCTTGATATTATTGAAACTAAGCTCTCTATAGAGTCCGATATTCAGAGGATTTGAAATGTTACATGATTTTCCCCAGCTTGTAACAGATTTATCTTCACAACTTTGACATGGAATAGTCCAAAGCATCAACTAGAAAATCTGCGTATTTCATTAAAAAAAAAAAAAAAGGTATGATTATTTTCTAAAGTTTGAGTTTAAAAAAAAAAAAAGAAAAATAAAATTAATCATCATTGAAAAGTTTGCTCATCAGGAGGGAGCTGTAACAAGTACCTGCATCATCTTTTGTAAAACACATTGGTGGCTTAATTCTGAAAACATTTCCATGTAGTCCTCCTTTGCCAACGAGAACACCGAGTTCTTCATCAGAGACCAGCCAGCAGTTAGCATTGGAGGAAATTTGAAGGGGCATGTAATTCATGGCACAAGATGGTAAAAAAGTAATGAAAAATAAGCAACTTTTTAGTCGCATGAGGTTATGAGAGTTGTTGATACCTCTAAGCTTCTCGAATAAGACTGCAGTTTCTGCCTTGGCGGGTGTCTTCTCCTGCCTGTCAGTTACCAATTCCATCCCCACCATTAGGCCTCTCCCTCTCACATCTCCAATGACTGAATCAAGATTTTAAGAAAGTGTGAGAAGAAAGCATAACGAAATCACCACTCTGAAGAAACTACATTCATATCAACTTAATAAATAGTCGAACCAAGGTCAATAGATAAGAAAAGAAAGAAATGGACTAGTTCAAGAGCAATTACTATCATGTCTCTCTTGTAAAGTTCTCAAGCGTCCAAGCAAGTGGGAACCAACATCAGCACAGTGTGCTTGCCGCCTTTCTTTATCAATGACCCTGAGCACAGCAAGTCCACCAGCAGAACACACCGGGTTTCCACCAAAAGTGTTAAACTGAATCTTTTGAGCCATTACATTTGCTATTTCTGGTGTGGTCACTACAGCTCCTAATGGCAAACCATTGCCAATTCCCTGATAAATGTTTTTAGTGAAATGTAAAAGAATGATAGCATGATGATACTCAAAGATAACCAACTAAAAGAAACGTCTAAGAATAACGACATTGTAATAAATGAGAGTTTTAAGTTGAAACAAACAGTTTATCTTATCTTAAACAATCTGTATATAAACCTTTGCCATGGTAACTATGTCAGGAATAACCCCTTGTGTCTCAAAGCCCCAGTAATGACTTCCTGTGCGACCAAATCCAGTTTGTACTTCATCAGCAATGCAGACACCTCCAGCCTTGCGGACAATGTCATAGACCAGTTTTAAGTATCCAGGGGCTAATTCAACAGCTCCTCCAACTCCCTGAAGCCATTCAAAATTTAGTAACAAAAAATTAGAGCTACAAATTTCTAGCAACCAATTCAGGGTTGCATAAATGCCAAATTTACAAATGTTTGGGAAAAATTATAGATGGCACCTGAATGGTTTCAGCAATAAAACCAGCAACTTTTCCTGAAGTTCCAAAATCAATGTGATCTTGCAAATCTTGGGCATAGCGGGCAGCATCTGAACCAAAGCTTCCATGATATGGATCAGGATTTACAACATGATGAATTTCACCCTGCAAATGGCCAGAGTGATTGGGTAAGTTTCAACAAATTAGCATGCCTTGCCTGGTGCCTTTCTCACATACCCTAAGAGAATGTATGCCAATCCAAATGCCATCCTAACTGTTTGTACTCCGAAAACACAATTGGTAGACAAACCTGTGGAATGGGATATTTCCATGTATTTAGAGCTGTCAGTCCAATTGTACCAGAACTTCCACCATGATAAGCATTTCGCAGGGCAATCATGCCAAGATTACCTGTGGAAAGTCTGGCCATTAGCATTGCTAACTCATTTGCTTCGGTCCCAGAATTGACAAAATATACAACCTGCATTTCCAATTGAATTAGAGGAAACTTATGATACCGTGTTTCTTGGGGATTTAAATTTGTAAACACAAACATGTCCGGGAGGAATTACATAAAGCACTAAACTCAAGAGAGACAACCTTTAGGTTTCCAGGCATTTTCGATGCTAAAGCCTCTGCAAAATCAGCTATGGCATGGTGCAAGTATATGGTTGTCGCATGCTGGAGAAGCTTGCTTTGCTCAAAAATAGCATTCAGAACATCAGGATGACAATGACCACAGGACACAGTAACTATTCCAGCAAATGCATCCAAATACCGCCTACCATTCTCATCAAACAGATACTGCATCTTACCTTCAACAATATTAAGCTGTATAATGAAAATTAACAAATTAGTGAATTACGTTTGTTGAATATCTAACCAGAAATTCAACGTTTTAAGAAATTAAGTACATTGAAATTGACCCGCATCAAGATTAATTCCCTGCACTGATCGTTACCAGCAAAATCATATATTGGAGAAATATATATTCTATCAAACCTTCATTAAAACAGCATTTAAGCTTAATAATCTCTAAGAAATTACAAATAACACAACTTATAAACCTAATAAATCCACCTAAAGATTAAAAAATATATTTATGAAAAAGAATTCACAAGTTTTTCATATTAGTGCTATAGAAGTCTAAAAAGCTCAAACTTTTAAGCTCAAAAAGAAAACTTGCATTCATTTTATTACTAAAGAAAGAAAAAGAATCCCATTAGGAAAAAGAAAAAAAAGGACAAAAACTAACAGGTTTTTGATAATAATGAAAAATAGAGGGACCCAGAAATTGCTTTCGCTTTTGAAACACTTGATCAGCCGAGGGACCCGTGTAAGGTTTAGGATCATGATCAAAAGGCGGCAGCTGTGGCGGAGTAGTAGCAACAGCAGAAGCAGAAGCAGCAGTTGAGAAAGAAGTGCAAATATTCAACTTGGCTTTGGATTCCTTCACAGTTCTTTTCAAGATTTGTCTCTGCAAAAACGCCATTGGATTGATGATGATGCAGAGATAAAGAAAGAAAACAGATTTTTTTTAATGAAAATATTTCGAATTTTTATTTGTTTGCCAAAGTATGGATTGAAAAATCGACAATGGAAGTTGAGTGGAATTGGAACGCTAACTGAACAGAACAGTTAACTTCAAAGTTAAGTGAGTGTGGAACGGAACAGTGTAAGATTTTAATAAATATAATTTGGTGATTTGGCGCTTGTTACAGATAAGAATAGATAAGAATAGATTTTAGGGCTGGCCAAACGGTTTGGTTTTTTTTAAATCGAATTAAAATAATTTAATTCGGTTCGATTAAATTTTAAAGTAAAAAATTAAATGGTTTAAAATTAAAAGAATCGATTGATTTATATTTGGTTTGATTTAAAATTGAACTGAATCGAAGAACCGATCGGTTTAATCTATTTATTTATAAATTAATTTAATAAAAATTTAAAATTTAAAATATAAAATATAAAATATAAAATGCTATTTCACAAATCCCCTGTTTTCTAATTACTAATTTCATAACCCTAATTCCTAAACCTAAAGTCCAAAATCCAGCTATCTCCCTCGTCGGATCGGTGACTCACGGCCTCTCCTTAGATCCCTTGCATCACGGTCAGCGGTGGCGCATCTCTTCAAGCGTGGTGATGGTGACGCCGTCAAAGTCTTCAGTCCCTCACGGTTTCACGCGTTCAGCAGCTCGATGCCTTGATCCCTCACATTCACCGTAAAAGGCTCAAAGCCCTCAGTCCCTTACGCTCACGGTCTTCCAGCGTGGTGACGCCATCAAAGCCCTCGGTCCCTCACGCTCACGCTCACGGTTTCACGCCGCTCGTCTTCGAGCCTCACTGCTCTAACCGCCACTCATCCCTCAGCTCGCATCATCACTCATCTTCACTGCTGCAGGTTATTTTTTTTAATTTATGTTGTGGCAATCTGAAATTGTATTTGAATTGAAGCTTATGTGGGGTTAAATTTGTGGAGGTGTTGGTTGCCAGCATTGGCAGTTTGAATTTGTGGAGGTGTTTGTCTAGTCGTTGTCGTGTGGAGCTCTAGGCCGCTCATCTGCATGCAAATAAATTTGGAACTTTTTCCTTTGATTCTTTGATTCTGGAATATCTAGGGCTGTTAACTAACATGGCAAAGCTTCTATTTTCTGCACAATAGGACTCAAAAGTTATACTAAACATTCAATGAACTAACATTGCAGTTTGGTGCATAAGGAGAGAGGCAGGATAATAGGGTTGAATTAAAATTCAAAGTCAAATCTTCAAGTCAAGAATGAGAAACATGAAAAGCTATTTTAAATGAAATAAAAATAAGAACAGATATAACACAAAATTAATAGTGATTGTACAATATAAAAGAGAGTACAGATTTAAAAATATACCAATTCATATTTTAGTGATATAAATGCAGCACCAAAGAATAATATTAAAAATAGGGCAGAAACTGCTGGAACAACACTATAAACACACGATCTTCTATTGTTTGGATCTTCAAATAGAGATACCTGCAAAAATATGTCAAAAAGATATAAACGACACTTTCCCTTTATGACTTGAAGCAAATACATTAATGACATAAACTTTGCCCAGAAGATGCATCCATGTAATCAGAATTCATCAGCTACACAGGCCATCTGCTACTTTTGGAATAAAAAACCAAATAGAAGTTCTGCAAAGTAATTTATTTGCATGCATGATTGAGTTATTTAGCTGTGTTTTCTGGTATCTTGAAGTTACTTAAATATTCCATTATTATCATGTTAACTAGTTGAATTTGAATTGCCAATGCCATAATTATGCAATTGTAAACAAATATTGCCACATAGAAAAGAAAATTCAAGAATAAATTTATAATTAATAATCATAATTGTGAAGTAAATTAAAGTTGTTGTTTCAATTTTTTTCATTAAAAGTAAATCAAATTATTAAATAAATCATGATTGCTTATTTCTTTTTATTTGATTTATTTTAGATGTCTAATTATTCAGGAGTTCAAGACAACCTTGATTGTGTAGCCGATGATTTTGAGCATGAAGTTGAAGTTAATGATAATGAAAATGATTCGGCAACAATTGTCACCGGTGGAAACAAGCGGAAAAAGTCATCGTCATCCAAACCACCACTACCAAGGAAAAAAATGATTCCAAGATCAACAATGTGGCAAGTGGCAACACTTCACTAGAGTTCAAAATGATCATACAAAGTATAAATGCAACTACTGTGGTCAAGAATTTGAATGCGGGACGGCCGGGTACGGGGCTAGCACTTTGAGAACTCATAACCGTGAAGATGTCAAAAGTTCAAGGATTTGCAAAAAAGCCAAACAACATTAACTCAAGATGTTGGTAGTGATGAAGTATGGTTGGCTACGGGACTATATTATGTAAAATGCAAGTGAAAATTGTAAAATGCAGTGAGATTAGCTGAAAATTATAAAATGCAGTAAGACATTTGGTTAAAACTGTAAAATACAGGTATATATGCGAACCGAATCAAACCGAACCGAACCGAATTATAGAACCGAACCGAACCAAACCGAAATATTTTGGTTCGGTTCTACAATTCGGTTCGTGTTGAGTTTGAGTTTTTAAGAATCGATTGATTCCGGTTCAGTTCGGTTCAGAGCCCAAATCGAAACGAACCGAAAAATGCCCACCCCTAATAGATTCTTTAATGTTGCTTTTTGTCGCATACATTATTTTTATTAATCTTCACAACCATTAGCTATAAAAATATAGTTGCTAAACTTCTCTATACTCAAATCGTTCATAATTTTTTATCAGACGTGTATATATAGTAAAATATAATATGAATTAGTAAATAAAACTTAAGTCATTATCGGTTTAAGTACATCTTATATTTAGACATTCAATATCTCCTCTCACTCTACCACACACAAAAATTTTTTAAACCAACAAAATATGTGAAAATTTTAGTAAAAATAGAACTAGTTTCGTATAAAAATAAAGTTTTAATTTTTTTTATTGCGACTTTGATAGTTAAATTTTTTAAATGTATTTTTCTTAAAAACACTTCTATGCAAGTTTATCTAATTCAAATTTTTAACCTTCTTTTTTTATTTGGAATTGCGAAAATAAGTTATAATGTTGAGTTTGAAACCAAAGCTTAACTCTATTGTCATGCCCAGCGTTAAGAAAACTTAAATTCATATAACGTATGTGTTTTAACAGAATTATTATTATTATTAATTTTTTTAATACATGTTGAGTATAAAACTGGAAATGTAGGTAAATGAATTAAATGCAATCATAATAAGCTGTCATTCATTGTATGTGTGTCTTTAAATATAAGGAGAATATTCATCATGGCCCTATCACGCCAACCTCTCAATGATGGTGCTTATATAAACAATCCCACTAATTATATTTTAATTTGATTGGATTATAATTACAAGTCGACTCTTAGTAAGACTAAGCATGATATATAAACGTGATTCCCTTTATTGTTATTTTTATTTTATTATTTTTAAGTTCACAAATAGATAAGCCCAACCAAACGTATCACGTATATATATATATATATATATATATATTTTGCCTAATAAAAATCTTATCTCATTGAGAAGGATTCGCGATTCAGGACTCTTAAGTCTGAACCCATATGTATTACTGTTCAAGGCAAAAGTATAATTTCATAAGGAAACCAAATGCTTACGCTGACGTGGAGCGGAGCAGGAAAAGAGACAAATCTATGCATCAAAATTCAAAAGTGGCCTCTTCCGTTGCCTTCATGCGTTACGTAACCTAAGATGAGTGTCCATTTCTGTGGTCTCTCTCTCTCTCTCTCTCTCTCTTTAGAAATTAGAAGGGTGTACAATCTTCTTTATTGTGACGTGTTCCATTTTCTCTCTAGAAAACTAAAGCGCATACTTTCCCTCTCCATAAAATTTAAAAAATACTAAACTTCTCAAAAATCAAGGTAATCAACATAATAAAAACGAAAGATTCATGTTTTAAGTTTGTTTACCGTGAAACATGCATGTACCCAAGCTCCTGTAACTCAGTGGTTCACGATGTTGCTAAGATGGTTCTTGGTCAATCAGAGCCTTATACATGACTGAAACATATGTCTCCGTGAAACATGTACACACTTCTCAATTCACCCTTTTCCTTCTCTTCTTTCTCATACCTCACACAAACAACTAACAAGCAACGACAACAGGTCAGCACAACGGCAGGCCAGTGACATCATAACACTTTGACCAGATTTGTTGCGCCAACAACAGATCTGCTGATTGCTGCATCAATGGTTGCTCCACTTCACTTCGACTGGATCTTCTCTTTCCGCAATCACTAACGAAACCTGCAAAGCCATCAACGAGACTCGCTGCTGCTAGATCTATCGGCTCCGGCTTAATATGTAAAGCCATCTACAGCTGTTCCACCAAGGTCGAGGCCGATAGCCATCATCACCAAGTCCTCCGAGCTCCCGAAAATTTTCAATTCATATTTCAATTTTTTTTTATGAAAATTAGTGGATACCGACTAAAATGATGTAATTACATAAAAGTAATCTTGTAATAACTAACTAATTATAAAAAAGCCTCAAAATTAACAAAAATAGCTCAAAATTGCCCTTAAACCGATTGTCCCAAACTCAACACGAATTTTAGATCCGATCTGATCCAATTTGAGTATAATCGAATCCGATCAAACTTGAAATTCATGTTAAATTCAGAAGAGTTTTCCCCAACCTAACCAATTTAAAATCTGATTGGGTTGATTCGAACTCGATTTTGCCTAGTCCTAGTAAAGATAAAAGAAAAAAAATAAATTTAAGTAGGTGTGTTTGGGATTGGTTTGCGACAATTGAGCTACTAAGGTGTTTGGTTACACATTGGAGTTCAGCTTTGGTAGCTCGGTAATTTTTTTCTCCTAGCTATGTATTAAGATTATTAACTTCTATTCTACAGCTATAGTTTTTACTTTATAACAACTACTATTACTGATATGCTCTGAAGGCCAATCAAATGACGCTTGCTTTTAGAGAATTATTTTATTTAATTAGTATTTTTTATACTTATAAAATGACAAATTTATCAATATTAATTAATTATAATAATTAATTTAGTTCAAAAAGTAAAATAGTTAAAGAATACATTCTCGAGATTGTCGAGAATATGAAACGTGTATCCTTTCTGCCTTTGTACTATATTTTTGAAATAGTTCCTCTTCCTAGCGATAGATTTATGGCTCCTTTACAATATGTGATACTAAAATGGATGGTGAATTTCATATCATTAACATGAAATGTCAAGTCAAACATATAGGTACTTGTTACAAGAACAAGTTTACTAAACTTGACCAAATAATAATAAGTCATATGGTTTTGAGTATTAATGGTTTTCTATATATTGTAATAGACACTATTTTAGCAATGGTCTTTAGACCGAAGGCATCACAGTGTCTTGTAATAGACATCTATTTTATGTGAAAGTATAATGATTGATTTCTAATCAAGGATGAGATCCAACAATAACTGTCATGGTTGGCTGTGAAATAAGACAAGTATATGGCTAATATGAAATTCATCATTTTGTAATAAACAAAAAAAATGTCCCTTGTAAGTTAATATGGATTGGTATGAGAAATTCTTGGATAAGGTGAAATATATTTAAAGGTGTTCATATTACATTTTTTATGCCAAGTTCATTTATATTAATTTTGAGATAAAACATAAGTGCGTAACACACTAAACCATAAACCATGCTTTTCTCTGAACATAGATAATGAAGAGACCATAACATAGAAAAATAATGAAATATGTTCAACAAATCCAACAATTCTTATTAATTAGATGGTTCTGAACTACTATTAAGTATTACTCATAACTTGTAAAAACTTTAAGATCATTAGTGCTAAAGATAGAAACTTTAAGATCATTAGTGCTAAAAGGTATTAGCAATGCATTTTAAGGTCATCAGAAAAGTTATAATCGATGACTAAAGAGTTTAGCATCTTTTAATAAATAAAGAGTTATCATTAAAATAGTTCTATTGCTTTGTAATAAAGAACTTGAAATGCCACACAACTAATAGAAATGAAAAATAAGTTACTAGAATATGAGAAACTAAATTTTCTAATTTTAGGAAAATCGATATTCATTAAAGAATAAATATATATCTTAAATATGATTTAACATAGAAAATTTGATGTTCCATAAACAATTTAAAGAACAAAATAAATTTCATAAATCCTTAATCAAACATTAGGATTAAAATCAAGCATGCAAAACAACCATATTGGTCATGTCATGTTTCGGTTCATGAATGATTATGGACTTCTAGACCAATTTTGGGTATAAAGTTTTGGGCTTTTATTGAACCTAATATGGATTACAAAAAAACATAAAAACATGTCACAAATAAGCCCACAATTAGCCACTTGATTTTATAAAATATGAGCTTAATTTGTTAAAGACAAAATTATGTAACTATGCTATTCATTTATTCAAAACTAATTTAATTAAATAAAGTATTAGAATGATCAGATCACATCCAATAACGAAAAACTTAGTGAGTGGGTCTAACTCATGATAGCATTTGGTGCCATTATTCAAAAGCAGGTGATGATTTTGTTAGGTTAAATGAATGATCATGAACTTGTATTCATGTTTTTCATTATTCCTCTCATTTCAAAACGAATTTTGGTGATTCTAAATCCTATTAACTCTTATAAGATTTATAAATGTAGACTAATTAAAGACATCACAATTGGAGTGTTTTAAGGATATCAAATCACACAAAACAAAAAACTATTTGTTCGGTGATGTGTTTCCTAGACAATGTTCGCAACTTTTCTGTTTTTGGTGCTTCTTACCTCACGAAATTGTTTCTAAAACTACAAGTAAGTAATTAAACTTTAGTCTTTCCTCTTAATTTTTGATTTTGAATTAAGCCTACCGGAGGTTTTTAGAACTTTCGCCATTCGTTTTAATTTTACTGTGCAAAAGTTGTGTTTTTAGAAATCTTATGGACAAATATTATCCTTCAACTATATCTTAAAATATACAACACTTTACTACCAATCATGTCCTTATTTTATTTGTATTTATTCTTAAATGTAATTGTAAAAGAATAAGAATTCTACAAGATTAACGAAGAAGTATTTATGGAACTTCTAATGATACGACTGTAACCATTTTTTTGCCTTTAGCTTACAAACGGCATTATATCCCAAAAACAAAAAGCCTAAAAGGGGCAATATGGAAGCCCACAATGTGAAAGGAACATTTCAACCCACACTGAAAATTCACTGCCTTGTGAAGGACCCCTAATGAGTTGGTCCACCAGGCCCAATTCCCAATCTCGCGCCCCCCAGCTGCTTGACCAAATATCTGATAGAAGAGGAAACATGGGCCAAAAGAGGAGCATATATGAAAGCATCTCATTATCGGATACATGTTCAATGTTTGAGCTGAGTTTTGATTGAGTGATAAATCAATGGTTATTAGATAAGATAAATAAAAAACAAAAATTTAAAACAATTCTAATCATTAATTTAAGCTCAGCTCAACACTGAATTTAATCCCTCGTAATCCTTTGCTCTTACTTGGAGAGGAAAAGGCATGGAAAAAATAAAAGAAAAAGCAAGCCAACACCACAACAACGTCAACTCTAAATTGAAATTCCAAACACTTGCAACGCCTTGCTGTGCGGGGAGGCAGCTGCGGCGAAGCTTATGCTCCTCCTTCTTTGGCAGTGCTTTTTGGACAACGTTTTTAGCTTCTGCCAACTATGCCTGGGATTGTTTTCTTGCCAAAGATGTGAAACGACAATTTTTCAGCTTTGATTTGACTGCGCCATTCGAATAGAGAAGTCAAGACATAGATGAAAGAAGCCTTAAACTTGTGTGCAGAAGAACAAGACAGTGCAAGCATATACCAGATTTCAAATGCTGAGCTGATTGGCTGGCAGACAATGTCACAAAGATGCTGTTTTCCAGTGGACCACCAAACAGCGGATTTCCAAACAAAGGTCATCAAAGTAGACATCTGGAACATTTAACAGCTGACAAATAAATGAAAGAGAATTTTTTACATGTTAAGGTACCTATGGATACACATGAACTTCTGTACAATGGAGAGTTGGGATTTTCCTTCAAATCAAATATCCAATCCTTAAGCTACCAGTAGTCACGACATGAACACAGCCCTTTCTTGAAATGGTGAAATCGAGTAGCATCTCTCACAACGATCTCTCTGTCCACAAGTTTGCAGATAAATTTAATGGCCGAATGACAGTCATTGCAGACTCTGAGGTTCTTCATGATCCTCAATGTAGTATTCTCCGGAGTACTTATTAGACCAAACACAATAGCAAGTTTCTCGCTGTGATGTCTAAGCATCTGCTCCTTCACATCCTCCTCAACATCATGCAATACAGACATAGTGTCTGGAACAAAACCCATCTCTTTTATTTCGTCCCATATTTTTGCCATCTTATTGTAGATTGCATTTCTCTGAGGGTGAAGCCAATCTTCAACTCCAAAGACATGAACTTTGTTCTGGATTTGAACCCAACTAAATCCTTGAGTTTTCTTCACACCTACATACTTCATTGACTTTCTAATGTTAGCCGCATCTTCCCATTTTCCACAGGATGAATATAAATTACAGAGGGCTGAGTAGGCCCCACTGTTGTCAGGCTCAATAAGAAGCAATTTCTCTGCTGCAATTTTTCCAAGGTCCAAATTCTTATGAACCCTACAAGCAGACAAAAGTGAACCCCAAGCTACTACATCTGGTTCAAGTGGCATATTTTCTATAAAACTATATGCTTCTTGTAGCAAACCAGCACGCCCTAAAAGGTCAACCATACTCGCAAAATGGCTTGGGGTGGGTTTGATTTTGTGCACATTTTTCATCATATTATAATATCTCCGCCCTTGTTCCACCAATCCCCCATGGGTACAGGCAGTGAGCACGCCAACATAAGTTATATGGTCCGGTCTTATACCAAGTTCTAACATCCTCCCAAACAGTTGTATTGCCTCTTCTCCAAGACCATGTTGAGCTAAAGCAACAATCATAGAAGTCCAAGAGACAGTCTCCTGGCGCCAATGAATAAGATTAAATACTCGCCTTGCAGCATTGATGTTTCCAGCTTTCGAATACATGGTGATTAAAGCATTGCTCACAGACAGTGATGATGCTTCTCCTGATCTTAAGGCGCTTGCATGAATTTGTTTGCCATGGTCCAAAGAAGCCAAGCTTGAACTGACACTCAACATGGCTGACAGAGTGTAGTTATTTGGCTTGGGGCCTTCTCTAACCATTGATCTGAAAAGCTCCAGAGCATCTTTATTCAAGCCGTTCTGCTCATATCCCACAAGCATGGCTGTCCATGCAACCACATCACGATCTCTTAATGAGTCAAAGATCCTTCTAGCTGGGCCTATATCCCCAATCTTGATGTACCCATCTAGTAGCGTTGTAAATGCTATAACGTTAAGATACGAAATCCCAATCTGCTCTACAATCTTTTGAGCAATTTCAACCCCACCAACCTTTGCATAGCATGAAATCAAAGCATTTCCCACAGGTCCTGTGGCATCAAACTCAGTTCTAATAATATAAGCATGAATCTGTTTTCCAAGTTTCAACTTCTCAAGATTAGCACAAGCGGATAAAGTACTAGCTAAGGTGAACTTATCAGGCTTTAAGGAAGAATCCTTCAACATGTTTGCAAACATACCCAAAGCTTCAAAATCATATCCATTCTGACTATAACCTGCTATCATTGAATTCCATGTAACAACATCCCGCTCAATCATTTGATCAAATTGAGCACAAGCAAGATCCAACCGACCAGAGTGTATATGCAATGAGACCACAACATTCCAGCTGGATACGTTCTTCAATCTCATCCCATCAAAAACAGCCTTAGCCGTCATTTCATCACCAACCTTAGCATACATATTCAACAAAGAATTTGTCACATTAACACACCCACTAAGGCCAGTCTTAACCACAAATGAATGCACCTTCTTACCTGCACTCAAATCTCCTAAAGCTGTACACGAAGCAAGTACACTAGTAACTGTGAACTGGGTTGGTAGAACTTGATCCTTAACCATCTCTACAAACATTCTTATCGCATTTTTAAAACGACCGATCTCGTTGTACGTAACAATGATTGTAGTCCACGAAACAGAATCTCGATTAGGCATCAAATTAAAAACTTCACATGCCAAATCTAGTCTACCTTGTTTTGCATAAGCTGAAAGGATTGTATTCCACGAACATAAGGTCTTCAGAGGCATTTCATCGAACACTTTCTTAGCGTAAGAAATTGACTCCGTTTTTGCATAGAAATTCATGAGGCTGTTTTTCAAGAAAACGCTTAAGTGAAGCCCGCATTTGATTATACGAGCGTGAACCAATTTCCCCACAAATGGATTTCTGGATTTGAGGTTTGATTGGAGAAGATGAGCGTAGAACTCCAATGGAGAAATCAAAGAAGGCGGGTTTGGGGTCTCCATTAGAGATTTTATTAAGTGAGTTAATTAGGATTAAAGATTAAATTAGTAGGTTTTGTTTCATTCAAAATCTATTGAGGAGGTTTCGGAATCAAGAAAAAGATAAAACCCCCCAAAAAGAAAATATCGGAATTGGCGGGAAATAGGAAATAGTCGTTAAGATATGGCTTGTGGATAACGGTCAAGGATGTGGGGAGTCATTTTTTTCTTCTGTATATAAAAGAGAGTTTTTAAACGTCTTTGCTGATATTAATTTTGTAATAAAATGAAAATAAAGATTTATAAGTGTTTTTGAAGAAATGCTTGATGACCTCATGACCATATGAAAATGATTATATAAAGAAAAATATTTGAAATAAATTAATTGGCGTTTTCATATGAAAATGATTGCATAAAAAGAAAAATATTTGTAAGAAGTTAATTGGTTTTTTTTTAATAACTATTGTCAATTTTTTGTTACTTAAATGGTGGTAAAATTTTTAAAGATAAAAAGGAAAAAGACAGAACATAGAATTATAAGAATTGGTTCCTAAAGAAACTAATATTTGGAAAGATTCTAAGAGTCCTCTAAAAGACTCTTTCTAATCGAAATAAGTAAATCTTCCTATGATACAAAAGAATCATTCTCACATACTCAAATTTGCCAAGCCATCAACAACTCTTAGACATAAAAGCAAGCAAAGTGAATATCTCATATGAGCATGCAAACAATATTTGATTGATTTCAAACTTAATCATTGTGCTAGCCCTGAACCATCTAAGACTTTCTTCTTTATTCAAAATAAAAATAAAGTAATTTTATTAGAAACATAAGAGTAAAATTAAAGAGTTATAAGGACAGAAAGAGGAAAGAAGAAACTCTCTGAAAATGTCTTTAAAAAATGGCTAAGAGAGTAAAAGAGTAAGCCAAAACGTAAACAAAATAAAAGATTGCATGAAGCTATAATTATTATATTTAATTATTCAAAAAGTTATTATATCTAGAAAAATTATTATCCGTCCACCCGAGGTTTATCCCATTATTAAAAATTTTTTTACAAAAGTTTGAATTTATTAAATTTTACATATCCCATTATTAAAAATATTATAAAATCTGAATTTGTTTAATTTTAAAATCAATGTGCACAATTTATATTAACCATATGCTAAAAAGACATAATAATTACTTTATTGAAAGGAGAAAATAAAAGTAAACACAACTTATAGTAGTAATTATTTTGTGAGGGTAGTTATGTCTATTGGTTGGAAAATTGATACACATGATAAACAATAGATAGAAAATTGAACAAATTAAAGTTTTTGCAATATTTTTGAACAAATTAAAGTTTTTGTAGTATTTTTTTAACAAAATAAGTTTTGGGCGAATGATCGATAATCTCTCTTATTGTTATAGGATGTGTTATCAAACAAAAATGATCACAAGGACAACGAAAGAATATATCATTCCTTGCATATTTCCAATTCTTTTTCTTAAAATAATATCTAGTCTTTTTTCAGGATGTTTCTATAACATTCAATCATATCCATCATTCCTTGCACTAAGTAGTATTTTACGATAGAGAAATTCTAATACATCTGAAGTACCATGTTAGTTATAGAATAAACAAATAATATTATAACATATGTGCATTTATTTTAAAAAACTATTATGCAAGTTGTGTTTGTATTAAATTCAACTATACATGTCATGTATGTATCAATTGATTGTAATACATATGAGGTATTCTAAAATTTCTCTTTACAGGAAGATAGCTAGGAAAGAAATAAATGTGCATAATTCATTGCATGTTTCCTATTTTTTCTTTTTTCCCCTTAACAGTTTCATTTATCAAATAAATAATAATTAATATATTAATTTATAACACCGTCTCACCATCTACTTGATGCACAAAAAAGTATAGAAGAATATCTCCTAAATTTTCCATTTTGTTCTTACTCTCTATCATGATGTAGACTCATACGAACATGGTTTCATTTTTCCCTACTTTGCGTTTCTTTTTTGTCCATCACTTCTGTTTAAAAACTCTAATTACCCAACTTTCATTGTCCAAATTTATATGAATGGCCCTCATCATCTAAGACACTCGAATAAATTTTTTTTTCCTTCTATATGAAAACGTCCGCACATTATAAAATACAAATTATTAGACTTTACACACCACGAGATAGCTGCATTTTATTTACAGCTATACATTACCTGCATATAGCACCAAAACATAATTTTCCAAAACATAATTTAATATAATGTGTCGACATCCACACTAAAAAAAGACTCTTATTAATAACATAATTTAATATAATGTGTCGACGTCCACACTAGAAAAAGACTTTTATTGATAAATATAAATTTTATAACTTGTAAACATCAACGAGAATGACTTTTTCTATATAAATCCTGGCTAAATTTGAGTTTACCTGCAAAGCTTATGAGAAATGAGCCTAAGTAACAAGTTTCACTCTAAAGGGAATGTGCCCTTTTCGTGGGAGAACAAGCCTGGAGTCTCCAAGGTGATCATCCACAACGGTTTCGATGGCGACGGGCACTGTTCGTCAAAGCTTCCGCCGCCACCATGTCAGGCGGAGAGCAAAAAATTTTCGGTCACCTGTCCAGAAAGTTCTTCAAGAAAAGGTCTATGTCTTTGGAACAATAATAAGCATGATCAACCAGACCCCTTTTTGGTAGCCTTGAAGGAGTGCACCAAAACCCCTAGAAACTGCAGCATGAAATCTTCCAATAAAAATAATAAGCCAAGGATGATGAAGGGTTTCTTTAGTTTCGGTTGTAAGCATAATTCTTGTAGTGTTAAGGATAATAATTCGGGGAAAGTTGCTCAGCTTCGTCTAATTTGAAAGATGGAGAGATGTGGGAAATTAAATGAAAATAAAATGTAATCTGGGATGAAATTATTAGATTTTTAATTATTTTTAGAAGTCTTTTACATATCGAACTCTATAGTAGAGTTATTTAGTATGTTATATGAGGCTTTGTAAATTAAGTACGGATATAATAACATTTGTTAAAATATGATCAGACTTATACTGTGTCATTTACATAGAATTCACTCAAGCTTCAGCTTCATTTATCATTCACCCGTTTCACCTTCACTGATTTTTTTTTTCTTTAAAAATAATTGGTGGATTCAAAAATTGTGGGCTATATGTTTTGGCCCGATTAATTCCATGATGGTTTGTAATTTTGAATGTTAAAAATATTGGAGGACCTATCTACCATTATCCTTTTAATTAATTTTTCATTTGCTATTGGATCAGCATTGAAGTTTTACATCTAAATTCTTTTTTTAAAAAAAATTACATCTAAATTATTTTTTAGATTATTATTATTATTATTTAGTTATTGTTTTATTAACTGTTTATATGACTTCCTGAGATAGAATTTATGATGGTATCAGGCTTTCAATTTCGTAAGAAAGTCCTAATTGGTTTCTAACCAATTTAATTGACCACTTAAATTTGAATACTGATAAGAAATAAAGACATAAAAGTTAGTATAAGCTTTACGGAACCCTCTACCTTAATTTAAAAAAAAATTGCAAGAAATGTATATATAAATGCAATCGCAATGATACAAGATTTGAAATTAATATTAACTAGGATGGCCATCGGATATAGTTTTATCTTGGAGATTAGGGCCAGATTCGGTATTTAAAATGTAAATCGGTGAGATTTTTATATGTACATGTTTAGTTTGACTAAATATCGGGAATCAACCACTACTTTAGTTTCTATGGTTTTAGCTAGTTGAAGGTAAATTAATCTTTTAATACTTAAAATCATTATTTACTATTATTATTTTTTATATGCCAAAGTAGTTGGTTAACAGAAAAATGAAAAGTATAGGTGATTCAGATACATTGTCAAAAATCTTTGATGACTGATTGTATGAAATTTTGACAAAATTTAGGTAATATGGAGATAATTTTCCATAATAATATTGAGTGAGGATATTTTCACCCTACAGTTTATGTAAATTCACTTATATTATTTGCAAATAAAAAATTCACATTATTTTTTACTATTTGAAATAGGAAAAAATTTCAATAATTAATCAATTAAATCCTTCTCACAACTAATAAATTTTATAAATTTTTTGATATTATATCACAAATACATTTTTGAAGCTTAATAACCACCAATATGAGGATTTAATTGGTTAATTGTTTAAATATTTTCTTAATTTGAAATTGTTAAAAATAATGCGAATTTTTTAATTAATATTTTAAAGTGGATCACAGGGGTGGACCCAAGAATTTTTATCATCCTAGGGAAAATTAAAAAATTTATAAAATTTTTAAAGTGATCATAAAAATTCATAAGTAGAAAGAGTTACATTAATTAAGGGGGGACATGAAGAACCTTATCATTATAAATATGTACTATAGACAAAAATAGTTATAAAAAAGTGTATAAAACAAAAGACAATTTAAATATAAAAGAACTATTTTTCAATTATGGAATCCAACATTGCGACCTATAATAACATGTAATTATATAAGGATTAATAAGTTAATTAAGAATTTTAAGCTAAATTAAATTAATACATGTAATTATAATCAATTAAAACTTGTAAGTAAACTTTAATGTTTGAAGTTAAGTACTTAATTATCAGGCTTAAATAAATTAAATGACTAAAATTTGTTCATCTTTTAAAATTATAAATATAATATTAGTCAAAAGTTTCAATAATAAAATAAACTCATTCAGTAAAAATATATTTGAGTGCGATTGTTTCTTTGGCAGACGCTCTGACTCTCTTCGAAGAATCAGATGCTGATGATTTTTCTATCAAAAACTCTTCAAAATGCTCAAATTTTATTTTCTAACTTGTCCTCTTAGTTATTGTAACTAATAAGTGAAATCTCAAAGTTCACATAAAAAGTTTATGAAAATGTTGATAATTGCTATTATATTTTGTTTTTGTAAGTATTTTTAATACTAGCGACAATTTTATATTAGATTGGCATTTTTTTTTCATTACAATTTTTTAAAATAAACTAATGCAGTAATAACATTTTAGCCCCCTAATATTTTCAATGTATGCAATAAATATATAATTTAATCATTTTATAAAATAAGTCACTAATTTCAATGGGAAAAATATAATGGATTAAGGAAATATTTGAAAATAAAATAATAACTCTACTATTATATAAAATTAATGAAAATATAAGGGTTAAGATAGGGATATATATAAAAATAAAATAAAAACTCTATTATTACATAAAGTTGATGAAAAAAAAGGGGTATAAATGATTTTTTCCTTATCAAGATCGGGTTACAGGCCGGTGCAGCCTAATTATAGGTCCGCCACTGACTTACATAATTTGAAGAGTAGAAATATCACCATTTATAATATCAAATTCGATATTTGTTTTTATTATTCATACCACCCTTTCGTCGATTTTAATCAATTATAAAATCTGGAGAGATTCCCGATTATAAAATAACGCATCAAATAAGCAAGAATCAAATAAAAGTGCAATTAAACACCCATAATGAGTTCGCACAGAGAATTAATCTGCTTTCCAAAAAACCTTTCGCCAAATAAAATTGAAATAAAAACACATAAAGTGAAAAAAAAAAAGGCGACCAATGGGCAAGAATCAAAACAAATTAATCAAGGTCATTAATCATTCATTACAGTGAGTGAAAAACGACATAAATCCACTTTCCGAAAACGTTGCACCAAAACAGAAGCAAAATTCCAACAACATATCAAACACTATAGCACTACTAATAGGAAACAAAAGATTCGAAATCTTTTCTTTCCTTAAACAGAATAAAGCCCTTTACTATAAGTTCAAGTCCAAACCCTAGAGTCCTTTTGAATCAATTTTAGTCGTATCTCTTCTTCTTCTCCTCCATTATAACATTACTGAATCGTGCATGCAACATGATTGTTATTAATCATCACCAAGAACCCCCCAGGAAGAAAGCATATAAATACCAGTTTATTGCCACAAAAACTGTAGAGCAAGCAGCAATAGCCAGTGGCAAGCCCTATGAGGTCACAAGAACCATAGTTGAAATGCGAGACTTCGGCAATCCTCCGCAATTTGATCCAAAAAATCCATGGCAGATCAGAAAATCAGTCACCGGCAGCGATGTCTACAACGGGAAGCTTGTGCTTTCGCATTATGAATTTTTCGACCACGTTTTTCGATATTGGACGTTGGATTTGTGCAACTATGTGGACCAAGGTAACCAGTATTCCGTTACAATAGCCGACTATACTGACGAAGGAAATCCTAAGAGGTTTAAAAGTGAGAACATATTCGTCCAAGGAATTCATGGCGTTTTTTTTCTCGGTTGGACTGATGTTGTTCAGAGCCGGCATCTTCTACCAGGTGATGAGATCGGATTGTTTTGGGATGTAAGCTCTTCAAATTTTGGATTTAAGCTTTTGAGTCGAGCGAATTCTCATAAAAATTGAGGTATGATTGTTGTAGAGAGCTTATTAGATCCAGGATTAAAATTGGAGGAGGATACGTTGTAAATTCGTCATTGGAGAATGATACATTATAAGTTCGTCTCGAATCTAATTTTTAATTTTGGATTGGAAAATTTTCCATAATTAGTATTTATATTGAAGGCATATATAAAACCTTTTTCAATAAACAATTTTGGTTCTTGAAACATTGATTTTTTTTATGTTAATATTTTTACAGACTTTTGCGTGTTCAATCTTATCTTGTTATTTTAACGTATATTTCGTCGCACATACTCTTACTGAGATTGTGATTTACCATTATTAGAAATAAATCTCTTTTAATATAAGAGATTTTACGTATATTTATGAATTTATATCTCAAAAATACTCTGTTGAATGTAGTCGTTATTAAATTTTGCCAGTTACAAAATTTTGTTAAATGGTAAATTTTTATTACAAGATTATGTATAATTAATATTTATAGAGACTCTTAATTAATTGGCTTAGCTTCTTGCAGTGAATAATTGGAGGTAGGATTTAGCGCATTCTAAGGGATTACATGAATTTATTATACACACACATGCACACATGACCAATTAATGTTTGCCTAAGCTTCCTTTTCGACATCATCCTATTTTAATTTTGAGGACTCAAATTTCTCGAAAAATTTTCTGCATAGTAATGTTTTAAGATATAAAGAAATGTAGGTTTTTCTTTTAAAAAAAATATTTATTTTAGGGAAAAATGTTATAAGGTGCCGAACAACAACTGTCTGTCCAATTCACATTAAGCATAATAATTTCACTGTCAAATTTGTGTCTATATACTGCAGTGTTATTGCAATTTGGATCATCTTGATTTCATTTCAGCTTAGATATCTGTGAATACCATGTGTTGGGTTCTATATATTCACATATCTATAGAGATGGTATTGCTGATCCTTGTCTCTGTTTTATACTATGCCTTCTAATAATTTAAAAATTTTGCCCAAAAGAAATTTTTTTTTAAAAAATGTGAAGATTGTTTATTTATTCAAAGTGCATGAGCGAGTACAATTTTAGAAACCAGCCGGAAAGCCTCCTTTTCGTGGGTCACTTACACCCACAAGCTCTCCAACACCTTCATTTTCCTTCATAGACTCAAATTCTTGAACTATGAACTGGCAAATTGTTCCACCAGCCATGCTCTCCAGCACATGGCCCTTCTTTCGAAGGGATGCCCTGATATTCCCCGGAATCTCAAAGTGGTCGCCGATCACTGTTGTCCAGTTCTCGTAGGACACTATGTTCGGTATCAGCTAGGTAAACAGAAGAGGAACACAAAAGAAATTAATGCACGAAATGAACATTGAATTACATTTTGAGATTAAGAGCCTCAATGTCACTTAGAAATGAATTTAAGAGATCGAGATTCTCTTATGATATGAACTTTAACTTATATGCGCGAGTATTTAGTAGTTAAGAAATTAAAATTTAATATGGATAAAATCTTGCACAGGTTAAAGTATCCTTTAAAAGCAAAGCTTATGTAAGCTATAAGAGAGAATCTTAATTCGTATCTGAGAGGGAAAAGAGAAACATACCTGATGATAGACCCTTGGGGCCATGACAGCAGAGAGAGGATCCATTCCCCGGACAAAATGGTTCAAGAGAACCCCTGTAATCCCGCCTATAATATTGGCTCCGCCGCTGGCACCTAACACAGCTATTAGTTTCTCATCCTGCACAAGCATTGCGGTCTTTAATAAGTTTTCGTTGTTAAAATCAATGCCAATTTGAGCAGAAAGATAAGGTAACATATATACCTTCAATACGATAGTAGGTGTCATGGATGATAATGGCCTCTTCCCCGGTCTAATAAAGTTAGCGGGTGCTGGTGGTGGAAGATTTTTGCTGCCATTCATAGGCATGGAGAAATCGTCCATTTCATTGTTCAGGACTATTCCTGTACTTGGTGACAGAATTTGTGCTCCAAAGTATGCATTCACTGTAGTTGTCATGGAAACAGCATTTCTCTCATGATCTACAATCGACAAATGACTAGTGCCATGGTCATGGATCTGATTCCACCTTTAAGAAATCAAGGGAAAGTGGACTTGGTTTAAATCTGGCTGTTTTTTTTCCATGAAATAATCAAAGCAATGGTCTAAGCATAAGAACAAAATAGAAGTCGTCATAGCAATGTAAGATTGTATAACTGGATAAATTTTGATCTACAATCGACACATGACTGCCCATGAGTTTTGAGCTGTGAAACTCATGGGCAGTAAATTTTGAAGACTTATCATTGTACACTAGATCAATTTGTTGCGTCTGTGTACTCTATTTCGTATTACTTGACTTCACTGCAATTAAATGCTCAATCTTCCACCTAGGATATTTAGAACTGGATTAATTGACATATGTTGAACAAAAGGTCGTTACAAGTGCTGCGGAGTGACCACAACATGACCAAGGTTACAGAACACTCTAATTAAAACCTTCAAGGTCCCCCTCATCAACATAAATCCTCTGCTCATAGGCACATGTATATGAAACGAATGTTCAGTTTTGGGTAACACAGAAATGAATGAAGCATAAATAAAGCAAAATGAAAGCAATTTACCTGCCACCATAGTGCCTGGGATCAAAAGTCATATTATCGTAAATAGTTTTCTTCAGTGTGCGTGCAAACTTAGGAGAGAGCATATCGGATACAACTTCAGAAACATTAACATATTCAGGATCACCAAGATTCATCCTCACAGCAAAGCCATGTTTGAGAGCTTCTATTTGGCGGTGGATCCCAAGGGAGCCGGATAAACCTGAAGGGACTTCATATTGAGCAAGAATGTTTAGCGCCTGTGGCAGTAGAAATGAAAAGGCTCTGTTATTGTTAACCATTTCATATGAAACACAAGGTAAAGCAATCAAAGGGATACACTTACAAGCATCATTGTGGCACCGCCGGAAGAAGGAGGTGGCATGCTAATTAGTTTAAGGCCCAGAATGTTAGCAGTGATTGGTTCTCTCACTTTAACTTCATATCTCTGCAAATCCTTAATTGTCAATATTCCTCCAGCCTTTTGAATATCTCTGACTAAATTAAAACCAACCGATCCGTTATAGAAGGCTTTCAAGCCATATTTTGAAATTTTTCTCAGCGTCTCTGCTAGTTTTTTGTTGCGGCAGATATCGCCAAGCTGCAAAATGTCGCCATTTGATGTGAACACATCCCTTAGTCCCTCATCTGCTAAGATCCCAGATTTAGTGCTCTGCATTTGCATGTGAAGGTATGGAGAAACCTTGAATCCCCCACGAGCAAGAGCCTCAGCTTGCCGTACAAGCCTTCTCCATGGAAGCTTTCCATGTTGTTCCCAAGCTTTGAAAAGGCCTGCAAGTCCACCTGGAACGGCTACAGAGAGGATGCCACTTCTCTTCAGAGTATCATTGCCGCCATACATATTCTGAAGATAGAGCAACAGAAACATATAATTTAATACTATTCTGTTGAGCAATATAAGCTTCAGATGACACATCAATGTTTAACATGAGTACCTCGGAAGCCTGCGCTGGGGCAGTTTCTCTCATGTCTAATGCTTGTGCCTTCCCATCGGATTGCCGAATCAGCATAAAGGATCCTCCACCAATGCCACTCGATGCTGGACTAACAACTCCCAAACAGAGAGCAGCAGCGACAGATGCATCAACGGCATGACCTCCTGCTTTAAGCACATCCATGCCTATTTTGGAACATCGACCATCATCAGTGGCAACAACACCATGGTGTGCAACAATCACCTCGCGTCTGTGTTTGTTGGTGCCACTAAAACCATCAATGCTTGAGATAGAAGCCAACAGAGAAACGAAGAGCAACGCAATGGCAGGCCATAACAATGGCAAAGCTGCAAAAACAACATGAAGTTCAAAACTTTTTTTATCACGCTCAAAATGTAATTTAAGGAGAATGGGGCAAAATTACAGACTACTAACAACAAGAAACCTAAATCAGAGGAAACAGAAACAGATAAGAAAGTTTCAGAACACACGATGTTAGCACACCAGGAGGCATATGCAAAACCATAATGTAGAGCTAAAATTCCAAAGATTTAATCGAACCCTTTACGATTGAGTCCATAATTGCATCGAATTCACTCGATGATCACTTATAATATCCAACATCCTATCTTATAAGCATCATAAAGACTATCACTCACTCAAGCACTTGATTTGAATATGTCAAAATATTAACTGAAACACCAAATAAAAATTGTCTAATTACTCACATGATATGAACTCATTACAATCTATGCATCAATAATCAACATCAGAACCTTCATTAAAGCAATAAAATTGCTCTAATGACATTAACATGAACTCAATCAAATCTTTGCAAGCATAGAATACATTAAAAATCCACATCATGAATTGGCATTACAAACTCCAAAAAAAAACATAAAATAAAATATTAAGTTCAGAACAAGCAAAACTCACTGGATATGAACTCCTTCAAATTTCTAAACATCAACTTAGTTACCAGAATAAGGATGGAAAAAGAATGTGTTTAGATGGTTCCCTTCCACACAAACTAATAAACCGAACCCTGCTTCTGACTTCCATGATTGCTTGGGATTATTGAAGGAACAGAAGATTGCACGCGCAGCAGTATTTTGTACATGTGGCAATGACATATTGGCCAGACGCTTTTCATATGAGGTGGGAGAAATAGTATAGAGGCCTTATGGTCCTGGCTAACTGGTAATATTACCAAAGAAAGGTTCGGCCTTTTTGATGTTGAAGAGTCGATATATTTTCAAAGTCACTTGCCTTTTCTCTTCTTACACTTTGTGAAGTGAGCTGGTAGTGGTACTCGTGATAGTGGATTTTTCAGTTGAAAATAAAAAGTTGCAATGAATGGATGTTGGTTTCAAAACAGAATTACCTTAACAATATCTTCCATTAGAAAAGTAGATTCTCTTTTATATCCGGAATTAACATGAAGCCTTAATAGAGCCATAAAGTTAAAACAAGCAAAGTTGAATTTTTCCATATAACAACTAGAACTATAAGTCTATAATTGTGTGCTTGAAAATTTCCTTTTCTTCTTGTATAATCCGATCCAATGTATTTAGAACAAAAAGAAGAGACAGTAATTCAAGCAATGATATTGCTGGCACCCAGTTTCAAATCAAGAATTCCCACATTTTGGGTGTCACTTTCATTCTCAGTAAATGGCACATCAAGTTGATTGTAAGAAGCCACAAATTTTTCCTGGCGATCTAAACCACTGTAAAAACTACAGATTGCCCCCCCCCCCCCAACTGAGATACAAATTTTGTATAATTAACACTTTAAATATCTATAAAATAAAAAAAAAAAGAAAATTAAAAAGTTTTATGAAGCTTCAAAAATATATGAGAAAGTCAAAAGTTCTTACATGACATATTTTTTCTTGCTCTTCTCCTCCTTTTCCTTCTTTCTTCGGCTTGTACAATGATGAATTAATTGATAAAGACATTGAAACGAGCAGCATTTTATATCATTAATCCTGGTTACCTCCTTGAAATAATAAACAAAGACAACACCCCATTTGTCTAGCTGCTTTCAGTTGTTGAGTATTGAATATGAAGCCCCAAAATGTTGGATAAGCTCCAAACGTGATTTGAATAATAGAATATTTGTCGCCAGCATGGGTTGTATTATAAAAATATTTACTGGCATCGATTTGTTTTACTCGACTGCACACGTCCTGTTGTTCATTGTTCCCACATCCCTAACGGCTACTTTAGACTAAAGGGTTCCAGCAATTTGTCTTGCATTACATGAGAAAGACCAACTGCTGGGTTAAGCATCCCGTATAGAAATAGTTCAAAATTATTGTCAATTTATATGATAGCACATTAATATTTTTCTTATTTTTAGCAGTCATAAATGAACATTTCAAACATAAATGTTGTTAGTAATTTTCGCGCCAGAGATATGGTGGACTATAGAAATCGACAGCCAATCGACAAGCGAAGAGCAATCGATAGACATTTGACATGTCAAGAGCCCAATTTTTTGCTGGGAAATTAAAGTAAGAAAATAGTGCGTAGACTATCCTCATAAATTGAACTATTTTCGAGGTATTTTTGTGAATTTTCAAATATCTAAGAGCCAATTTAAACATGAACGAACTTTAAATGTCAATTTTTTTTAATTAAAACATATTATTATTTTTAATTCTAAAAAACATTGTGAGAATAAGACCTATATAAATCAGTTTCTATAAAATTCTAATATAAACTTCGTGTTTCAATTTTAAAAAAAAAACCATTGAGGTGGTAACAAATAATCATAAAAAAAAAAAAAGAGTTCTATCACCATATATAAAAGGCCAATTTATCATCTCCGATCTCTCAGCCGAACATCCCAAATGTGATTGATTGGGCCAAGCTTCAGTCTTCTTCACGTTGATGACCTATGGGCCAGATGCTTATCCTGGGCCTAGGGTGGCGATAGAAATACTAGTTCATGGGCCTCGATACATCTGATCCATCAAAAAACTATGTCAAACTCAATTGGCTGAAATTCAAACAAGGATTTATTAGTAGCCCAAAATTTTTATTTATGGTACACGATCGAATTCAACAAAATGATGATGAAACATTGACATTGAAAGGATGTGGTGACTTGCGCAATGCATATGAATTCAATCTTCTGATTTGGGTTCCAGGAGACCGAAATGAGCCATCAATACCCAAACGAAAGTGAAAAGCTCCCCGCCGTTACTAACTTGTTGGACATGTGTCCTTGTTGCTCTGCTGTGACATGCTGCATATGACATCAATTCCACCCACACTTTGCTCACTATCTCCCATTTCTGATCCTTTAAATAATCAAGACATTGGAGCCTATCGACCATCCTTTTTGCTTGATCCAACTTCATGGAATACATTGATGAACTCAGTTCCCCTGTCGTCGCTGCACGGAGAGTTTCAAATCTAAAAATTGGCTTAGAATTCAGCTTCGTAGGCTTCAAATCTAAAAGAGAATTCAGCTTCGTAGGCTCCCAATCTAAAAGAGGATTCAGCATGGTAGGCTTCAAAACTAAAAGATACATCATGTAATCCGAGAGGATCTTGCTGAATTCTCTATCATTGCAAGTCTTTTCATCCGAAATTTCTTCTTCTTTAGCAGTTTCTTCGTAAAGGAAATCTGTAGCACTGTGCCAGAATATAATGCTTTCCTCAAAACTAAACTACACTTCACTAAAATAAACTTCAACGAATTGGATAAGATCACCATTTGTATCAAGTTCCTTCAGAGTGTTAGGAAATTGGTGGTGAAAGCAGACACGCAGCTAAAGTAAAATTGTAATAAAATAAAGACCAAGTGTAAAAGAGGATACCAGAAATTACGTGGTTCGGCTTTTAGCCTACGTCCACGGGCGAAGACAGGAGGAAATATTTTACTAGTGAAAAGAAGTTACAAGTATTGTGGTATTTTAGCTCACTTCCCAAAACCCCAATACACCCAAACTCTCAAAACCACTAGAACAAGAGCTTATAACTCTCTAACTCTCAAATCCTCTCAAATGGAATTCGATCTCAAAATTGGATACATTTGCTCATTCTCTTCGTATCTATTTATAGAGAAAGATTTGCAACTATGCATTAATTGTTTATTATTTTTTCTTTCTTCTTCGGGCTTCTTTCTTCTTTGTCAAACCGCCTGCTTCTTTTTTCTTTGCTGCCAAATTCTTCTTTAAACTTCTTTGAATTCAAAGTCGTGGCTTCTAGATGGAAGGCTTCTAGAAACCGACTTTTCACATTCTCCCACTTGGAGATTTAATTGAGAATCAATCAATCTCCACATCATCCTTTCTGCTTCGCCATAATTATGTTGCCTACGTTTCTGCTAGGCCACAAGAGGATCTACTCCAAATAAACTTGTCAGTAATTATCGGCTTGGTCAAAACATCTGCTAGGTTCTCCTTCGTATGGATTTTCTGTAAATCTACACTTCCGTCTTCCACTACTTCTCGAACGAAGTGATACTGAACTCCTATGTGCTTTGTCCTTGAATGAAAGGCTGGATTCCTTGCAATATACAAGGCACTCTGACTGTCACAAAACACAGAAATTTTCTCTTGTTTGTGCCCAAGCTCCTCCAATAACCTTTGTATCCAAATGGCTTCCTTGCAAGCTTGTGTAGCTGCCATGTATTCTGCTTCTGTTGTAGATAAAGCCACAACAGTCTGCAGTTTCGAAACCCAGCTTACAGCTGCTCCCGCAAGTGTAAACACATAACCAGTAGTAGATTTCCTTTTATCAAGGTCTCCTGCAAAATCTGAATCCACATAGCCCCTGACAGTAAACTCTGATCCTCCATAACATAATGCAACATCTGAGGTTCCTCTGATGTATCTCAGAATCCTCTTCACAGTTATCCAATGCTCTCCTCCAGGATTCGCCATGTACCGACTGACTGCTCCCACTGCTTGTGCAATGTCCGGTCTTGTACATATCATGGCGAACATTAAACTTCCCACTGCTGATGCATACGGTACTCGAGACATCTCCTTCCTCTCTGCTTCATTGCTAGGATACATACTTGAGGATAATTTGAAATTAACAGGAAGTGGGGTAGAAATTGACTTACAATCTTGCATGTTGAAGCGCCTCAAGATTTTCTTCAAGTAATTCTTCTGTGAAAGCCAAATCTTCCTGTTATTTCTGTCTCGGTGAATTTGCATCCCTAGAATCTTGTTTGCTGGTCCCAAGTCCTTCATTTCAAACTCCCTAGCCAACTGTGCCTTTAATTCTTGGATTCGATCTTTGTTGGGGCCTGCTACCAACATGTCATCCACATACAACAACAAAATAATGAAATCATTATCTTCAAACCTCTTGTAATATGCACAATGGTCTGAACTGAGTCTGTTGTATCCAAGGCTCATAATGAAGGAATCAAATCTCTTATACCAACACCTTGGCGCCTGTTTGAGACCGTATAGAGATTTGTTCAACCTGCAAACCAAGTTCTCCTTTCCTGTTTCTGCAAAACCTTCTGGTTGGAGCATATATATTTCTTCTTCAAGTTCTCCATGAAGAAATGCAGTTTTCACATCTAACTGCTCTAAATGTAGGTCAAATGTAGCACACATTGCCAAGACTACTCTGACTGTTGTGAGTCGAACCACCGGAGAAAATATCTCGTTGAAGTCAATACCCTCTTTCTGAGCACATCCTTTCACCACCAATCTCGCACGATACCGCTCCACTTGGTCATTGCCATCACGTTTGATCTTGTAGACCCATTTGTTTCCAATGCTTTTCTTCCACGTGGTAGTGGTACAAGTTCCCATGTCTTGTTCTTGTGTAGAGCTTCAATTTCTTCCTGCATTGCTGTCATCCACAAAACAACATCTGGGCTGTCTAAAGCTTCATGGAAAGTTGAAGGCTCTCCATCCTCTGTTAGAAGACAGTATGCAACATTAATCTCTGTGACATACTCCGAGTGCCACGTTGGCGGTCGTCTCTCACGAGTTGACCGACGAACTTCTGGAGCCTCGGACTCGACTGGTTCTTGTTCCTCGTGCTCTGGTGCTGCTTCAGAAGAATCTGAATCTTCTGGATTATTTTCCACATATACCGGTACAGTCTCTGACTTTTCTTTTACAGCACTATCATTCTCATTTTTCCTCTGCAGTTGATCTTCTAAAAAGATAACATCTCTGCTGATGACGATCTTGTGGGCAGTGGGGTCCCATAGACGATACCCCTTTACTCCATCAGCATACCCCAAGAAGATACATCTTCTAGATTTTGGATCCAGCTTTGTTCTTTCTTGGGCGTTGTACATCACGTACACAGGACATCCGAATGCATGAAGGTAAGAATAATCAGCTGGCTTTCCAGTCCACATCTCCATCGCTGTCTTCAGCCCAATAGCTGTAGATGGCGACCGATTTACTATATAACAGGCAGTTTTGGCCGCTTCTGCCCAAAATGAATTTGGTAGACCAGCAGTCTTCAACATAGCTCTTATTCTTTCTGTAAGAGTTCTGTTCATCCGCTCCGCCACTCCATTTTGTTGAGGAGTGTATGCCACCGCGAACTGCCTCTGAATACCTTCTTGCTTACAGAAAGCAAGAAACTCGCCGTCTGTATACTCTCCACCATTATCTGTCCTCAAGCACTTGATCCTTTTTCCAGATTCAAGTTCCACCCGCGCTTTGTATTCTTTAAATACTGGAAATATATCTGACTTTTTCTTAATTGGATACACCCAACATCTTCTGGAATAATCATCAATGAAAGTCACCATGTACTTTGCACCTCCCATAGATATATCCGGTGATTCCCAAACATCAGAATGAATCAAGTCTAGAATGCATTTACTTCTAGTAAGAGATCTACTAAACTTTAATCTATGCTGCTTACTAATAACACAATGCTCGCAAAATGGTAAACTTACCGATTTGAGCCCGGGAAGCAATTTTCGCTCAGAGAGAATCTTCAAACCTTGTTCCGACATGTGGCCAAGTTTGAGATGCCACATCATCGTTGACTCTTCTCCATTTGATGCGACACACGCATCACCCTCCTGTAGTGTTTCTCCTTTGAGCATGAATAGATTAGCACCGACCTTTTCTGCTTTCATCAATACAAGCGCGCCTTTAACGATCTTCATAATTCCATTCTCAACATGAGTTTTGTACCCATGACTATCCATTTGTCCTAAAGACAATAGATTTTTCTTCAGGCCATTGACATGTCGTACCTCCCCAATTGTGCGAATTGTACCATCAAACATTTTTATTTTGATAGTACCAATACCAGCGATCTCCAAGGCATGATCATTACCCATATATACAGATCCTCCTGAGATAGGTTCATATGTGTGGAACCATTCTCTCCGAGAGGTCATGTGCTAGGTAGCTCCTGAGTCTATAAGCCAGACATCAAACAGTCGTTTTCTGCCTTCTGAAACAGTTGTTGCCTCGCTGTAGAGAATTTCGCCATCATCCGAGGTACTTGCTACACACCCCTGAGCATTTGATGACTCAGGTTCTTTGCCCTCTTTTCTCTTACTCCAACACTCTTTCTTGACGTGCCCTTTCTTGCCACAGTTATAGCATTTAACATTCTTCTTACTTCTGGATTTTGATCTACCATGATTTTGACTCCCACTAGGGCCACGTTCCGTTGATCTCCCTCTCGTCACTGATAGCGCCTCCGCTTGCTGCGAACTTGCTTGTCTGTTTTCCTTACTTTTCCGCCTGCTCTCCTCATTTAATACGGAGGCTGCAACATCGTCGAAAACTAGACTGTCCACTGAATTGTTGTTCGTCAGGTTGATGATGAGTTGATCATACGAATCTGGTAGACTTTGAAGTAGAAGCTCTGCACGTTCATTCTCCTCTATATTATGACCCAACGTTGTGAGTTGAGAAAATAGAGTCTTCAAGGTGTTGATGTGGTCGGTCATTATTGTAGATTCCGCCATTCGAAGAGTATAGAGTTTTCTCTTCAAGAAGATTTTGTTGTGTAGCGACTTGGCCTCGTACAATTTTGTGAGAGTATCCCATATTTCCTTCGCCGTGTTTTTCTCTGCCACACTGGATAATACTCCATCTGCAAGTGCCAAGTGTAGATCAGAAATGGCGTTGCCGTCTACCTCATTCCACTTGTCATCAGTTATCTCCATGGGCCTTTCTCCAATTGCTGCCAAGCAATTATTTTTCCTTAATACAGCTTTCATCTTCATTTTCCACAACGAAAAATTATTTCCGTTAAATTTCTCAATTTCATACTTTGCCGCCATTTTGCCGATAAATACTGCACACAAGCTAGTATACCACCTTGAATAGTTGTGAATATGTGTGAGAATGTACACCAGGAAAGTTCCCAGGAAAGACTGGAGGGGTCACAATGGTCCCACTTAAAACCCAGTCTCCTTAAGCTCTTATCGCCTTTGTGACAGAACTTTCCTAGACATGTACAACAACCACACAGTTGCTTTACTCACACCACTATTCCCTGCTTTGCACCGCAAAATTCTTGGGTCGCTCCCACTGTTTCTTGTGAATAGTACCGTATACGTGAATAGTACCGTATACGTGAATAGTACCGTATACCCGAATAGTATCACTCCCACCGTTTCACGTGAATAGTACCGTATAAGTGAATAGTAACATATACGTGAATAGTGTCGTATACGTCAGTACCCCTTACGTGAACAGTACCCGACTCCAAAAATACAACCAATAGCTCTGATACCACTGTTAGGAAATTGGTGGTGAAAGCAGACACGCAGCTAAAGTAAAATTGTAATAAAATAAAGACCAAGTGTAAAAGAGGATACCAGAAATTACGTGGTTCGGCTTTTAGCCTACGTCCACGGGCGAAGACAGGAGGAAATATTTTACTAGTGAAAAGAAGTTACAAGTATTGTGGTATTTTAGCTCACTTCCCAAAACCCCAATACACCCAAACTCTCAAAACCACTAGAACAAGAGCTTATAACTCTCTAACTCTCAAATCCTCTCAAATGGAATTCGATCTCAAAATTGGATACATTTGCTCATTCTCTTCGTATCTATTTATAGAGAAAGATTTGCAACTATGCATTAATTGTTTATTATTTTTTCTTTCTTCTTCGGGCTTCTTTCTTCTTTGTCAAACCGCCTGCTTCTTTTTTCTTTGCTGCCAAATTCTTCTTTAAACTTCTTTGAATTCAAAGTCGTGGCTTCTAGATGGAAGGCTTCTAGAAACCGACTTTTCACACAGAGTACAATCGCCTTTAGCTGAAAATAATTTCTTTAAACCTTTTATGATTTCCGCCTCTGGATTATATGCAAAATTAGGAATTTTAATAGTTCCCACCGCTGGATCATTTACCTCTGTATAATGTCCGGACTCAGCTTTTCTTCTAATTTCGTCAAATATAAACACCCACAATTCTTTAGTTAATGGCTCTCGAGACACACATGTTTTTATTCTTATCTCACTGGCAATATCAGCCAGGCCGAAACAAGTAATGATTTTGTCTATTTGCAGAAATTTGATGATCCTGTAAGTATTAATGGCTATGTACTGAAAGAGTTTATCGATGCCGTACCCCTTGCTTTGATGAGCCTTTATGACGCTCAGCCCTGAGACAGAACCAGACCAGCTGCGAAACCGGAAAGGAGTGGCAAACACAGACATCTCGTGCTTGCCATGAATGCGTGAGCGTTGCCACCTTGAGCTCTTGAGATTGAGAAGCCACCGGATAATACGAGCTCTGCAGGATTTGTGGTGATTCCGGAGAGCAGCAAACGTCCATTCGGAGAAATTGAACATGAAGAAAGCTCGTGACTCTTATGTGGATGATTAATTGTCATTCAAGAGGACATGAGGTACTAAAGAAAATATAAATAATAAAAATAAATTATAAGCATATAGTTTTTAAATTCAAACAATCATAACAGTATGATTAGTTGATTACGTTGGAGAAAAAAGAATTAATTTTTTTTTAATGAAAAAACGTGTTTGGTGGTACCAATATGTTCCATTCATCGAATATTTTCTGGAATCTTCCAGGGATTGGAATAAACTTTAGTCTCCGAGTTGCTGGAGGAGAATTGGCTTATGTTTTCAGTCAACGTTGAAGGATTAAAAATAAAAAGTAAATAAAAAATAAAATTGAATAGTTTCCGATGGAGCTTCATCATGCACATTAAATTACTATCACGCAGAGGTGATAAGGGTATCCTATTGAAGGATCCACGTGATTTTATTTTTCTCAACAAAAATAAAAATTAGTTTTAGGGTAGGAGCTCGTTTAGTCTCTATACTTTGAGGTTAGTGTCCGTTTAATCTTTATATTTTTAAAAATACGTCAAAACATCTCTATCATTAAATTATTAACATCTTGCCATTACCTTTTGTTCATTTTAACTTATTTTTACAATATTATCCTATTACAATAATATTCTTTTTTTAGACATTATTAAAAAGAAAAATTAAATTACCAGTTTAACACTAAAAAATAAAATAAAAATAATTTATATATACATATAAATTAATTTTTATGGAATACTCTGCTGAGGAGTTAAAATATTAACTTTTCTAAAAAAATTGATAATTCAATTTTTTACAAAATTAATTTTTTTGGACACACATGAACTTCTACAAAAATTAATATATATCTTTTTTATTTTTTATTTTGTTTTCAGGTTTAATTTGATAATCTAATTTTTTATTAATATCCAAAAAGAAACATTACTGTAAGAGTGTAATATTATAAAAACATGCTAAAAAGAATAAAAAATAATAGCATAAGTGTCAATATTTAATAGTAAGGACGTTTTGAGATATTCTTAAAAATATAATGATTAAATGAACACTAAACTCATAATATAAAGATTAAACAAACTTTTACCTTGGTTTTAATTTTTCTTTAGATGTGGGCCTACTGAGAGTTTGATTATTATTAGAAAACGTCAAAATAAGGTTTTCAATTAAGCTGCGTTTGGTACTATGTGGGCTATTTGCATCTAATAATTGTTCTTAGTAATTTTTTTGTATTTGTTTTATGATATTATATTGGTGGATATGAAAATATATTTGGTAACTTATTTTAGCTGTAGTATTTAAAATGAAAAGTTGCAATGATATGCTCGATAGTTTATCTGAAAAGGAGTACAAGCATTTGAATGCTACGGGGACGCTAATGCGAAGGAAATGACACCTTCAAACATGAACTTATATCGTTTTGATATACCACACATTACTATTGTTGTTTTCATCACCCTGGTGTGATGGTGGTAATCAGATATCATTACTCATTTCTAAAATATAAAATATAGGGTACCGGCATTTATTTTTATTCTATAAATAATTGGACTTAATTGTAAGTGGGAATCAAGTGCTATTAATGCCAGGGACGTAGCCAGCATAGAACCAGGTGGGGCACATGCCCCAGCTGGCTTTTAAAATATTTTTTTATGATTATTTTAAAAAAAATTTATGCATTATTTACAAAAATGCCCTAAGTCAATTGTGAAAATATAAAAGTGCCATATGTAATTTTAAAAAATATCATATTATCCCTAACTTAAATGTATAAATCTAAATAATTTGATCAGTTATTATAATTTCATAAAGGTCAACAAAGACAAAAAGGAGAACGCCTTTTATCAAATAAAATCTATTAAAAAATTAATTAAAGTAAGTGAAATCTCAACTTTACTATTTCTTCCGTCTCTTTCTTTCGTCTCTTCCATGGATTAAAGTGTGGTGGGTGGAATTAGGCAATTTGCAGTGCTCATCAATTGTCACCAGTGCAGTACTCATCAATTTTCACCAGTGCGTGAATTTCTTCGCACTTTCTTCATTTGCGTCGCTTTATGTTTTAAAATTGTAAGTTTATTAATACTAAGTTTTTATTATTTCATTATTTTTTACATTTTAAAACTGCTAATTTTATTATATTTTCATGTTTGATTTTTGTGTTGTCATATATGAATATTTTTGCCATTATTAAAAGATTTAAGGACAAATTAATTTATTAAGATTAATACACTATATAATGAAATTTTAATGAATACCCACAATCTTTTGTCTAGTTCTGTAACTGTAATTTTCATGTATATTTTTTTATGAAGAAATTTTTCTTTGAATGATAAATATCATACTTATTTGATGAATATATTTTTTTGAACAGCCACGGATAAAAATTTAAGAAAGAATTCAGCAACCTCATTAGGAAAAAATGAGTGGCAATTCAAAAAAAAAAGTTAGTCCTAATTTGCATGATCTTCCAAGGGATCCTAGTTTATGAACAATAATTTCGAAGTTAGATCCTAATATTCAAGATGAAGTTCAAAGAGCTTATTTGTAAATGGGTCATTTTCAACCTCAAAGCCATAATTTTTCTACTAGGTTGTTAGGAGAAAAATCACGACGATTTGTCCAGAGTTGGTTTGATAATTATCCTGATTGGTTAGAATATAGTATAGTAAAGGATGCAACTTTTTGTCTTTATTGCTATGTTTTCAGAGAAGAAAATGGTAGTCAAGGGACTGGTCCATGAAATTCTAACTAGGCAACCCAAGAGGAGGGTGAATTGAGTTTTTATAAATTAATAGACTAAAAAAAATTATCAAGCAAATTTAAAAATGAAATTAAAACAATAATAAATAAATTGATCACAAATTAAAAGGATAGGGAAAGAGAGAATCAAACACGGATATTTTTACGTGGTTCGGTCAACCTCGCCTACGTCCACGCCTCCAAGCTTTCCGGGCTTGAGGTTTTCACTAAGCAAGCCTCCAAGGTTTCAATTGCTTACACTTGACTTTCAAGGTGTCAATAACCTTTACAATGAGAGATTATCCCCAATCTCTTAACCCAAGTGTATCCCAACACTCACAATTTCTCAAAATGAAAGATTACAAATTGTTTTTCTCTCACATTATATTTAAGATTACAAATCAAAACTCAAAGTGTGAATAGATGAAATGAAACTATGTTTTTAGCTCTTGTGAAGATTGTAAACTCGAGTATAAGCTCAATGGTTGTGTTGTGATCAGTCTCCTTTGAATTTGAATGAGCTTATTTATAAGTAGAGCTGAAAAACTAGCCGTTATTCACTGTTTGCCCAAAAACGGTTCACCGTTAGTCGTTAACAGTTAACCGTTTGTTCTGGTCAAAGTTACTGTTAATCCAGAATTCAAATAAACGGTTTGCCGTTTTTTAAGTTACCCTTTCGCCGTTAACGTCCAGAGACTTGAAAATGAATACCGATTATCCGTTTCAAGTAATCGGCTAAGGCTTTGCATGAGATGACTCTCTAGATGTTATCGGTTAACCGTTTGCAAATAAACGGTTCACTGTTAGTGTCCAGTAACCTGCAAAAAGAACAAGGGTTATCCGTTTGAGTAAACGGCTAAGGCCTTGTGTGAAATTACTCTCTGGATGTTATCGGTTAACCGTTTGTAATAAACGATTCACTAATCGGTTAGAGCTTAGCAAACTTTTGCACTCTGGTCGTAATCGGTTAACCGTTTATAAATAATCAGTTCACCGTTAGTTTCTAGTAAGCTTTCCATTTTCGTTTTTCTTTGATCGGTTAGAGCTTAAGCAAACTTTTGCTCTCTGGTCATAATCGGTTAACCGTTTATAAATAAATGGTTCACCATTTATTTCCAGAAACATATTTTAAGCCAGTTTTTGCAAAGGATCTTTTTCCAATTGAAAATCCATCTTTTATAAATGTACAAGGAGTGATTTTAAAGACTTTTGTTTATTAAGAAATAACTCCAACAATTTTATCAATAAAACATTTTAAAGTTTGTTATTATCAAAATCAATATTATTAACATATTCATGTTAACAATCTCTCCCTTTTTGATGATGACAAACTTTGTACAAAATTTGGCTCCCCCTCAATATATGCTCCCCCTTAATGTATGGCCAAATTGAGAAATGGTCAATAAAATGATTTTTGCTCAAGTGGGTATTTTCAAATCTACTCATTTCAAAATGCATAATTTCCCATTTATAAACCATTTTCGAATCCATTCAAATCTATTAAGGCTCCCAAATTATCTCCCCCTTCATCATCAAAAAGAAAAAAAAAAGGAAAAGAAAGAAACGCAAGCTCGGTTTTTGGCGAGCAAAAATTTAGGCAGAGTTTCCCCTTAAAAATGAGCAAAATCAATAATATACATGAGAGAAAAACACTTCCAAAATGTCATAACAATCAACTCCATCTCCAACCCAACAACTCCATGATCAAATCAATCACTTCAATATTTGATAATCCATAAATCATATCACGCACATTCAAGTTTTCCATCATCAAGAATAAGCATAAAACCATGGCATCCAAATCCATAAATAACAGATAGCAGTAAAAATATACATATCAAAATGCAAACAGGCAAAACATGAACAATATATGCAAGAACATAATCCAGAAACTAATGAGGAGGTGGAGGAGAAGATGAGCTCCCCGGATCATAACCAAGGATATCGAGAAGGATGCGCTGAGCATGGATGATCTCATACTGATGATCGATGCTCTGTCGCTGGAAGGTCTTAAAGTCAGATCGCAGCTACTGGTGGTCTTGAGAAAGAGTGTCCAACCGATCGAGAATCAGCTGCATAGTGTCCGAGATGGGTAGCTGAGCGGAAGCTGGAGGTGGCACAAAAACAGCTGGCTGCTCAGGAACATCAGATGGCTGCTCAGGCGCAACTGATAACTCTGGAACAGTGGATGGCTCAGGTGCAGGTGGGGGCTCAGAGGTGGATGGAATATCAGCATCCGTGGCCCGCTCCTCAGGGTCAGTGTCAGCTGGAGACCGAGAAACAAATCGGTGATGTGGAGGAGGTGGCTGAGCGCCTAATCTAAAGTCAAGAAGTTGATCGGGCCTATAGACATCATTAAGCATCCGATCATCCTCCGGAGCTATCAAGGTATCCTGGTTTTTAGAGTTGCTGGTTTTAAACCACTTTCCATTCTTCCAAGAAAAACCAATACTCGTCATTGCCTCGGGACCCATCCGTTTAGTCTCCATATGTCCAGTATCTTGGAGAGGCACATGAAAATAACGTAGTATCTTGGTAATAATACTACCATACGGAAGCAAGCGGTGATTAACCACAGGGGTACTCAACATGTGCTGCACAATAATATATGAGAGGTTTATAGGACGATCTGAAAGTAGGCAATCCAGGATGCCCACGTCTAACCTCGTGACCTCATCCGTGTGACCTCTCCTAGGTGTCACTATGTGCTGTAGAATAGAATAAAGAATACAGACTTGGAGAGGTAAAAGTTGAGACCAAAAAGGAAGCAAACAAATCTCATCAGTTAGGTCTCTACGGCGACAAATGTGACGGACTGCATCTGTATGACGAAAATGATCAAAGACAAGAATTTTCCTAGATGTGTAAATCTTATGTCCCTCATGCGAGATACCAAGAATTTCACCTAAATCTATATGATTAAATTCAATAGGAACACCACTGACTTGAGTAACTACCCTATGCTGAGTGGTATGGGAAATATCCATGTTCGAGTAAAAGACTTGCACCAAATTAGGGTAGACTCGCTCATCAAAATTAATACCAGACTCCCAAGGCAAAAGCATATTCCGAACACTTCTATTACACACAATTAAGTTCCGGAAATCATTATGGTTAACGAAGGAGGAGTCGAGTACCTTTCGCCCATCGAAGCGGTCCTCAAATCGTTTTGCTAAGGGAGGAGTGGAGAAGTGAATTCTTGTAAATTCAGAGACTTCCCTAGGCTGAAAGGGGTGTGCTTGAGGTGTAGATTTGCATCGGACATTTCTCCGAGAGGATTCAGCCATGGAGGAGTAAGGTGGAGTGAGCACAGACGAGAGAGAGGGAAATAATCGGTGATTTGGATGAGAAATGAGTAAGCAATGTGAATGAAATACTCAATTTGGTTGAAAAAGGAGATAAAACGGTTCAAAAATGGAGGAACCCAACTCGCGGTAGTTAGGGTTTGAGTTTGGGAATTTTTTATTTTGGCTTTGAATAGACTTTTTGAATCAGTGAAATTGGTTTAAAGATGATATGAAATGATTTAATCGGTTTAATTTGGCATAAGAAGCAAGAAAAATGAAGATTTGAGGAAGAGAGGAGCTTCGACTGCGCAACAATGGAGAAAACAGTGAGAGGGTAATTGGAAAGGAGGAAGAGAAAGCCTTTGAACAGTTTTGAAAACGCGAAAACGGTTAACCGTTTAACGAACAGAGGCTAGGGATTTGAAAACGGTGAGAGCCTAAGAGCTTATCGGTTTAGGGGTAACGGTTAGGTGACTTATTGCCAACAAACGGTTCACCGTTTGTAGAAAAATGGTGAAAGGGTAAGAGGACAGATTCAAAAATCTAGTTTCTGGAGCAAAACGGTTCACCGTTTACTGGAAACGGTTATCCAATTATTTCAACTAAATTTTCGCACATTTGATTTAATATTTGGCTAGCAAATAATAAATTCTCAGAATTATGAGGCATTTGAATGCATGATCCATGAATATATTTTCAATTAATTTATTCATACAATCAAGAAATAACATGACAAATTCATCATTTGACAATCAACTTCAAGTATTTCATAACCATTTGATCACAAAAATAAATCAATCAATTTAGTACACTCAATAGCATGAATAGAGATGTTAATGTGAAAATTTCATCATCCCAAGTTCATGTCGAATTTTTAAAAATTGTTCTTCGCAAAGGGGTTTAGTGAAAATATCGGCAAGTTGTTTTTCCGTAGAAATAAACTGTAATGCAATATCTCCCTTTTGAACATGATCTCTCAAGAAATGATGTCTAATTTCTATATGCTTGGTTCTAGAGTGTTGAATGAGATTCTTTGAAAGATTTATAGCACTAGTATTATCACACTTAATAGGAATTTGTTCAAGATGAATGCCATAATCTCTAAGTGTTTGTTTCATCCAAAGTGCCTGTGCACAACAACTTCCGGCGGCTATATATTCAGCCTCGGTAGTTGAAAGAGCAACAAAATTTTGTTTCTTACTAAACCATGAAACAAGTGAGTGTAACAGAACAAAACAAGTTCCACTAGTGCTCTTCCTATCAACTTTATGACCAGCAAAATCCGCATCCGAAAAACACGTCAAATCTATATAAGTTTCCCTAGGATACCAAAGGCCAACATTTATGGTTCCAATCAAATAATGGAAAATTCTTTTAACAGCAAGCAAATGGGATTCCTTGGGACATGATTAAAATCTTGCACATAAACATACACTAAACATGATATCGGGTCTATTTGCAGTCAAATAAAGTAAAGATCCGATCATACCTCGATACATTTTGATATCCACTTCTTTACCTTTTTCATCTTTGTCAAGCTTGATGGTAGTGCTCATAGGGGTGCTTTTTGCCGTTCCATTTTCATAGCCAAATCTTTTGAGTAGATCACCCACGTATTTGGCTTGGTTTATAAAAATGCCTTCCTCGTTTTATTTGATTTGAAGTCCGAGAAGTACTTCAATTCTCCCATTATGCTCATCTCAAACTCTTGACTCATACATGATGAAAACCCTTTACACAACAACTCATTAGTAGAACCAAAAATAATATCATCAACATAAATTTAAACAATAAGTATGTCTTGGTTCTTATTCTTAACAAAAAGAGTTGTGTCCGCTTTTCCCATCGAAAAATTGTTATCCAACAAGAAATTTTTAAGCATATCATACCATGCTCTAGGGGCTTATTTTAAACCATATAAAGCCTTGGATAACTTATACACATGATTTGGAAATTTTTCATTTTCAAAACCAGGAGGTTGTTTCACATAAACTTCCTCTATAATGTATCCATTTAAGAAAGCACTTGTGACATCCATTTGGTATAAAATAAAATCTTTATGACATGCATATGCTAACAACATCTAATGGATTCTAATCTAGCTACAGGTGCAAAAGTTTCATCAAAATCAATTCCTTCTTCTTGGTTGTAGCCTTGAGCCACTAGTCTAACTTTATTTCTTACAACCACACCGGATTCATCCATTTTATTTCTAAATACCCATTTAGTGCCTATAATGGATTGATGTTCCGGACAAGGAACTAACTCCCACACATTATTTCTCTCAAATTGATTCAACTCCTTTTCCATTGCTATAATCCAAAATTCATCATTTTCGACATCCGCAAAAGATTTTGGTTCAATTTGAGAAATGAATGCAGCATGCTCACAAGTGTTTCTAAGAGATGATCTAGTGGTAACACCTCGTGAGGGATCTCCTAAAATTACATCTTTAGGGTGAGAGGAAACATATCTCCACTCCTTGGGGAGTGTTTGAGAAGTACCTTCATTTTGCTCCATATTTGGTTCTTCATGATGCTCCTCTTTAATTTCATTTGTTGTGTCTTCTTAATTGTCATTTGATGCTTCTTCTTGTTGTTGTTCTTCTGCATTATTATCAACAACTCCTTTCTCCGTAGAGGAGGGGTTAGACTCATTAAAAGTAACATGCATAGATTCCTCCACAACCAAAGTTCTTTTGTTATAAACTCTATAAGCTTTGCTTGAATTTGAATATCCAAAAAAATACCAACATCAGATTTTGGATCAAATTTACCAAGATTATCTTTTGTGTTCAAAATAAAACATTTACATCTAAAAACTTTAAAATAGCCAATGTTGGGTTTTCTATTTTTCCAAAGCTCATAACGAGTTTTATTAAGATTAGGTCTAATCAACACCCGATTTAAAACATAACAAGCAGTATTGACAGCTTCGGCCCAAAAATACTTAAGCAAAGAGTTTTCATTCAACATGGTCCTAGCCATTTCTTGAATAGACCTATTCTTCCTTTCTACTACTCCATTTTGTTGTAGAGTCCTAGGTGATGAAAATTGATGTTCAATGCCAAAATCATTATAAAAAATTTCAAATGCATGATTTTCAAATTCTCCACTATGATCACTTCTAATACAAGAAATAGAATAACCTTTTTCATTTTGAACCTTTTTATAAAAAATTCTAAATGCATCAATGGCATCATCCTTATTCGCTAAGAATAATACCCATGTGTATCTAGAATAGTCATCCACAATTACAAATGCATAATATTTGCCACTTAAACTAGCATATCTAGAAGGTCCAAACAAATTTATATGAAGTAATTGAAGTAATGGCATCATCCTTATTCGCTAAGAATAATATCCATGTGTATCTAGAATAGTCATCCACAATTACAAATGCATAATATTTGCCACTTAAACTAGCATATCTAGAAGGTCTAAACAAATTTATATGAAGTAATTGAAGCGGTGTTGAAGTTGAGATATGATTCTTATTTTTAAAAGAAGTCTTGATTTGTTTTCCAAATTGACATGCTTCATAAATTCCATCCTTTTAAAAACTGATTTTTGGAAGACCTTTAGCTAAATTATTTTTCACAATTTTCGAAATCAAATCCATGCTTGCATATCCTAATCTTCTATGCCATAGCCAGCTATCATCATGTAATGCAGAAAAACATTTATCAAGAGTAGATGCACATTCTATGTCAATGCTATAAACATTACCACATCTATTTCTCATAAACAATGTTTTCCCATCACATGCATTCTCAATAACACAATTTGATTTATCAAAGACAACTTTATAACCTTTGTCACACAATTGACTAATGCTTATTAAATTATGTTTCAAATTTATCAACCAAGCATACATTCTCAATTAAGGTTGAAGATACTTTACCAACATTTCCAATTTCAAGAATTTTTCCTTTTGAGTTGTCTCCAAAGGATACGTCTCCACCATTTTCAATTTTGGTGAAGCTTGAGAACCAAGAATAACTCTCTGTCATGTGTCTTGAACATCCACTGTCCAAATACCACTTATTCTTCTTCTTCTTCAAACCCTGCAGAGAAAATCTCAAGTTTTAGGTACCCAAACCTTTTTGGGTCCTTGAGAGTTAGCAATGGTTCCTGTTGGAACCCAAACACATTTCATACCATAATATGCATTTCTCTTCACTGCACATCTATTTTTTATATGATCATCTTGATTACAATAATGACATGTAATTTTATTGCTAATATATGTATTCTTCACAAAATAACTCTTGTAGAATTTTTGTTTCAAATTTGGTTTATAACCAATGCCACTTTTTTCAAATACACATTTTTGTGAGTTTAGGAAATTATCCAACATCTTTTGCCCATTTATAAATTTCAAAACAATCTCATTTAGCTCATTACTCTTTTTCTTGAGCATTTCATTTTTATTTTTCAACTCATCTATGTGTGATTCTAAATGCTCATGTATGATGTTAGGCTTCTCATTTGATAATGCAATTTCATCATACAAATTCTTGTTTCCTACTTCTAGGCATACATTTTTTGCATTCAAAGATTCATTTTCATTTTTAAGGTTTGCAATTTCCTTTTTAAGACATGCATTCTTTTTACCAATCTTCATCAATTCATTATGCAAATATTTAAAAGCATCATATAATTCATCATAGGTAGGATCACTTACCTCATTGAGATCATCATCATCTCATATTGTCATAAGTACTAGGTTTGAGACTTCTTGCGATCCTTCCTCATCACTTGAATCTTCTTCGCTATCATCCTAAGTTGCAACTATGGCTTTCTTCTTGTGTTTGTTGATAAGTGGACATTCCGATCTAATATGGCCAGGCTTCTTGCATTCATAGCATGTGATTGCCTCCTTCTTCTCCCTATAGTTCTTGAAGTTTCTGAAATTTCTTCGCTCTCCGGTTTTCTTGAAAACTTTTCTGAATCTCCTTGCTAGCATGGCCAGCTCTTCATCATCCGATTCACTCTCCCCATCACTCTCATGTTTTGAAGCTTTGAGAGCAATGTTTTTCTTCTTCTCCTCACGCCCTTTTTCTACTGCCAAATCTTCCTCATATGAAATAAGAGAACCGATTAAATCATCAAGAGGTAAAATATTTAAATCTTTTATTTCCTCAATGGCAGTCCTTTTCGATCTCCACTTTTTAGGTAGTGACCTAATAATTTTCTTGACTTTTTCGCTATTTGAAAAAGTCTTCCCTAGAGCTCCTAGAGTGTTCACTATGTCCGTGAATCTAGTATACATAGAGTACATATTTTCATTTTGTTCCATTTAAAACAATTCATATTGCCTAGTGTACCTACTTATTTTAGATTCTTTCACTTGATTTGTGCCTTCATAGACAACCTCAAGTTAGCGCCAAATCTCATTAGCACTTTCACAACTAGATACTTTATGAAATTCTTTCTTATCTAGTGCACAAAATAAGGCATTCATGGCTTTAGAGTTTAGAGAGGCTTTTCTCTTTTCGAGTTCATTCCAATCTCGTGATGGTTTTGGAATATCTTCTCCGACTTCATTTTTAGTCAAGGGCATAAAATGACCATCACTAACAATTTCCCAAATCTCATCATCTAAGACTTGCAAATAAATTCTCATCATAGTTTTCCAATAAGGGTAATCATTTCTATCAAAGAAAGGTGGTCTAGTGGTGGATTGTCCTTCCGTAATGTGGAATCATATTGAGTTGCCATTTGATCTTTAGCTCTAAACGATTAAGTCTAAATAAGAGCACCAAGCTCTGATACCAAATGAAATTCTAACTAAGCAACCCAAGAGGGGGGTGAATTGGGTTTTTATAAATTAATCGACTAAAAAATAAATTATCAAGCAAATTCAAAAATGAAATTAAAACAATAATAAATAAATTGATCACAAATTAAAAGAATAGGGAAAGAGAGAATCAAACACGGTTCACCGTTAGTCGTTAACAGTTAACCGTTTGTTCTGGTCAAAGTTACCGTTAAGCCAGAATTCAAATAAACGGTTTGCCGTTTTTTAGGTTACCCTTTCGCCGTTAATGTCCAGAGACCTAAAAATGAATACCGGTTATCCGTTTCAAGTAATTGGCTAAGGCTTTGCATGAGATGACTCTCTAGATGTTATCGGTTAACCGTTTGTAAATAAACGGTTCATCGTTATTGTCCAGTAACCTGCAAAAAGAACAACGGTTATCCGTTTGAGTAAACGGCTAAGGCCTTGTGTGAAATTACTCTCTGGATGTTATCGGTTAACTGTTTGTAATAAACGGTTCACCGTTAGTGTCCAGTAAGCTATCCATTTCTGTTTTTCACTAATCGGTTAGAGCTTAGCAAACTTTTGCTCTCTGGTCGTAATCGGTTAACCGTTTATAAATTATCGGTTCGCCGTTAGTTTCCAGTAAGCTTTCCATTTCTGTTTTTCTTTAATCGGTTAGAGCTTAAGCAAACTTTTGCTCTCTGGTCGTAATCGGTTCACCGTTTATTTTCAGAAACATATTTTAAGCCAGTTTTTGCAAAAGATCTTTTTCCAATTGAAAATCCATCTTTTATAAATGTACAAGGAGTGATTTTAAAGACTTTTGTTTATTAAGAAATAACTCCAACAATTTTATCAATAAAACATTTTAAAGTTTGTTATTATCAAAATCAATATTATTAACATATTCATGTTAACAGTCCATGCTTTACTGGTGAAGGGTTTAGAAATTGGAAGAAAAAAGAAATGTTGAGACAACATGTTGGTGGTGTAAATAGTGCTCATAATATAGCTAGGCATCGTTGTGAATCATTGATAAATCAAAAGGCACATGTTGCTACATTTTTCTTTAACCATTCTAAAAAAATTAAAAGGGAGTACCGACTTTGTTTAACTGCTGCAATTTACTGCATTCGATTTCTTTTGAGACAAGGCCATGCATTTTGTGGTAATAATGAATCTCAAAGCTCAGATAATAGAGGAAACTTTCTTGAGCTTTTACAATTTCTTACTAATCACCATAAGGAAATTAAAGGTGTTATTTTCAACAATGCTCCAGCAAATCTCCAAATGACATCCCCTGATATTCAGAAATAAATTGTAAGTGTTTGTTCAGCTGAAACTTCTAGAGCTATCATTAAAGAAATTGATGACTCTTTATTTTCTGTTATGATTGATAAATCTCGTGACATATCCACAAAAGAGCAAATGACAGTTGTGTTGCGTTATGTGGATAAGACAGGACATGTAGTTGAGCATTTTATTGGTATTGAACATGTTATTGATACTAAAGCCGTCTCTCTCAAAGTATCATTCGCATAGTATTTGCTAGAAATGGATTAAGCATTTCTAGGTTGTGTGGGCAAGGATATAATAGTGCTAGTAACATGCAAGGGGGACTTAATGGTTTGAAAACACTCATTCTAAAAGATAATGAATCAGCTTATTACATTCATTGTTTTGCCTATCAATTACAGTTGGCCCTTGTTTCTGTGGAAAAAAAGCACCAAGAAGTTAATGATCTGTTTAGTTTAGTTGCTAAAGTTATTAGCATTGTTTGCAGCCTCCTCTAAACGATATGATATCCTTAAAGAGAAGCATGCTGTTGTAGTTATTGAAGCACTTAAAACGGGCGAGCTTAAAAGCGGACAAGGCATGAATCAAGAGATTACTTTAAAGCGTTCTAGCGACACACGGTGGAGCTCATATTACGATACATTAATAAGCATTATTACCAAGTTCTCATCCATAATTGATGTGCTTGAGATTATAGCAAATGATGCATCAAATTCTGAGCAAAGATTTGAAGCAAATTCAACCTTGAAGTTCATGCAAACATTTGATTTTGTGTGTACTTTATACTTGATGAAAAATATTCTTGGTTTTGCAAATGAATTGTCACAAGAATTACAAAGGAAAGATCAAGATATTGTGAATTCCACGAAATTAGTTAGCATTTGCAAACTAGGTCTACAGAGGATGAGGGAACATGGATGGAATTCTTTGCTTATTCAAGTTTCTTCATTTTGTGAGAAACATTTTATTAGTGTTCCTGTCATGGAAAATATGTTTCTAACACTTGGAAGATCAAGGCGTTGAGCACAAGAGATCACAAATATGCATCATTATCGCATTGACCTATTTTGCACTATTTTGGATATGCAACTTCAAGAGTTAAACAGTCGTTTTAATGAGGTAAACACTGAATTACTTCTTTGCTTGGCTTGTTTATGTCCAAAAGATTCATTTGAAGCTTTCAATAAAGAAAAGTTATTGCGTCTTGCTCAACTTTATCCAAAAGATTTTTCTCAAGTTGATCTCATGGCACTAGATACTCAATTTGATGTTTACATAGTGGATATGAAGTCTAGTGTTGAGTTTTCAGAATTAAATGGAATTGGTGATCTTGCACAGAAAATGGTTGAGACTAACAAGCACAAGGTGTTTTCATTGGTCTATTTATTAGTCACATTAACATTACTTCTACCAGTTGCCATTGCCACTGTTGAGAGAGTTTTTTCAGCAATAAATTATGTGAAGAATCGACTATGAAGTCGAATGGGAGATGAATGGTTGAATGATAATTTAGTTGTGTACATTGAAAAAGATTTATTTGATTATATTGATAATGAAACTATTTTACAGCATTTTCAACACATGAAGTCCCATCGAGGAATTCTTGATTAGAACAATTGTAATAAGTTAATTTATTGTTAATTTATATTACACTTGTGACTTTATTTACTGTTATCTAAATTTTTAAAATTTATTCTCAATTTATATTATATTACGATTTTTTGTGTTGTGATATAAATTTTTAAAATTATACTACATTTTTAATGTGCCTCATATCAATTAAAATTAAAATTTCTGGCTACGTCACTCATTAATGCCTTGTACAAAGTTAGTTATTATATAGCCTTCAACAAAACGAAACACTGACATTGAATGATACGTCTCGCATGATGAGACACTGACATGAACTCCAACTTATGATTTAGGTTCCACAAGATCAAAGTGAAGCAACAATAACCAAACAAAAGTAATAAGTTCTCCGCCACTAGTAACTTGTTGGGCATGTGCCCTTGGTCTGCAATGACTTGCTCCGTACGACAACAATTCCACCCACACTTTGCTCACTAACTCCCATTTCGTAGCCTTTTCCAGCTTTTGAAGCTCGTTGGCCAACTTTATTGCATCATTAAGTACAGATAACAATACTTCCCAAGCATTAAATTCAAGCATAATTTTTTCACATGCAAACTTGACCGGATTTGGTTTTAGACTCTTTTCTTCAAAAAATTTCTTGGCCTCAACACAGGTATCTCGCAGTCTAAATTTTGAAAAACTGGCTGTAGAATTCAGCAAGTTGGGCTTCAATTGTAAAAGATACAGCATGTAATCCGAGAGGCTCTTGCTGAGTTCTCTAGCATTGCAGGTCTTTTCATTTGAAACTTTTTCGGCAGTGTAGTAAAGGAGTTCAGTAGCAACGTGCCATATTATAACGCTCTCAATAATACTAAAATCGCGATATGTTGCCGACATGTTCCTCATGAATGCTGTGAGATCACCATTATTATCGAATTCCTGCAGAGTACAATCACCTCTAGCTGAACATTTTCTCTTCATACCCACCTCTGGATCATCTGCATACTGAGCTTTTCTCTTCATTTCATCAAATATGAACTGCCACAACTCTTTTGTCAGTGGCTCGTGGGATATTGATGTCTTTATTCTTATATCAAACAAAACATCACCTAGGCCGAACAAAGCAACGAGTTTCTCAAGATTGAAGTCCAAAAGAGCAATGATTTTGTAAATGCGCAGAAACTGGATGAGCTTGTTTGTGGCAATGGTTATATCCTCAAAGATTTTATGGACGCCGGACCTATGAATGAAATCAATGATTGGAAGATGCCAAAAACTCTTGACTCTCTGTACTCTGCTTGGAGGTGCCTTGACCCAATACGTTATCCAGCTGAGTCCTGCGACAGAACCAGACCATCTGCGTAACAGAAAAGGTGTATCCAACATCTCGGACTCGCCACCACCACTGTGTGAATGCCACCGTGGGCTCTTGAGAATGATAAACCGCTGAAGAATAGAAGCTATACGGTTTTTGAAATTTCCAAGTCTTGATTCATTGTCATCATTCCGGAGAGCACCAAATGTCCACTCGGAGAAAATGAGAAAGGAGAAAGATATGATGTCAAGAGCTACGGCACCCAAGAACAGGGCGAACGTAACACAAACATCAAACTTAAAGAAACCGTGCTTCTCAACATGGAAATAGAAAAATGAAAGGGCTGCCATAACTGAACCAAAACATATGAGCCGCAAAGCAATTCCCAAAACAGAGTGTGTTACCTGGGTCTTGGTATATAAAACTTCGTAAACCAAGTTGAGTTCAACCTCAATTATTCCCAAGGCATCTTCTGGGCTAAAATCACCAAAGAAAGGCCCTGTAAAATTAATCCTTTTGAAGTTGGGCATGAGATCGAGAAGTATCCCCTTGAAAATTTTGAAGTATTGACAACCCACCTCCAGATAACATCTGTCTTTCTTTATCACAATATCATGTTTTTGATAGTGCTCCGCGAGTTCTCGAAGAGTCGAGTCTCGAAATTTCTCCACGCTTGCAAGATATAAAGCGAGAATCCTCTCAAAATACTTGATAACTCCAGCAATAAACATGAGTATTGTTGGGGTGAAAAGCTTGTTTCCAGGAAGCGTCAGAAGAAAGATATAAACAGCGGCAACAACCTGGAATATGAATCCAAACAAGTGCCTGGGCCAGAATTCGTTATCTTCAAGAGCAAATGCAGTAATGGTGTCTGGACTGCCGAGGTGTAACAACAGAAATGGAGCCCAAAATGCTAAAAGCTCATTGTTCTCGGCAGGCTGCTTTGAATGGTCAGGAGTATCTCTTGCTCTTTCAGTGATGAGTCCAACGCCAAAATTAGCAACCCAATCTGCAAGCAAGTAAGCTGACCAGACTACCGAAATTACCAGTTTATTTCCCGTGCCATTTCGAAGGGAAGCAAACAGAATCAGCACCATTTGTAATGAAAGACTAAACAAGATTACACCTCGTATGTTCCAGTTATCCCATATTTTCCTTACACTATCCGGGATTGGATTAACCATTTTCTCTCCTGCTTGGTAAAAAGATTAAAGACTATAGTCTTGCGGTTGCTATTGTCGAGCTAACAACTCTTTGAGAGGCGGAGGAGCAGTCATATATTCCTTGAGTCAACGTCGACGCCTTGACTTAACTTACGGGGTTAAAACTCTCAAACTGCGATGGATGTTTGTCGAGCTAACAACTCTTTGAGAGGCGGAGGAGCAGTCATATATTCCTTGAGTCAACGTTGACGCCTTGACTTAACTTACGGGGTTAAAACTCTCAAACTGCGATGGACATCCAATAAATGACACTTGTACCAACATCGCCAAAGCAAAAATTGAAAAATTGGTGGGAGCTATTGAATTCTGAGAAATTCTAGAAGATATCAATTTACAGTATTATCAGATAAAAGTTAAATTTGTAAAAAAAAAAAAGTTTTTGATTATAGTAAATAATAATTTTGAATTAATTTTTATATTTAATGATTATTACAAAAATTAGGATATAAAAAGATAAAAAGACACATGGACCGTGGCACCAAATAATTTTATTGAACACTTCAATAGCCAGACTTTATCAATCTAGCTACTAAAAATTATACCTAAATAAGTCTTATATCAATCATATAATAAGTAAATAATATTATAATATGTATTGATTTTAAAAAAATTATTATATAAGTAGTAGACATTTATATTAATTGATTGTAAATTTTTAATATATTCTAGAATTGACCACTGAATTAAAAGTCATATGAACGTGTAAAAGGATTAAGGATGACGTTTAAGTAATGCTATTTATGACGAAATGGCGGGGCCAGCAATAAGTAATGCTATTTATGACGATTAAGGATGTGGTCGCAATATGTTTCCATTATTTATGTCAGAAAATACATGTATATTTATAGGATCACACAAATTAAATTATTTACAAAATTTATTATTATTATTATTATAGGGGATTGCCACTTTTTCCTC